>CM034542.1:1043604-1244726 GCA_020002185.1 Paraescarpia echinospica | reverse complement strand
ATCAATGAGGTGCCAAACATCACATACCTTCATGTCAAGAGACGATCATCTGTTCGGATTCTCGTCCAACGAGGCGACCATAGGACTCGTATGAGGTATCGCTTCTTTTAATGGAAAACATATGTATATGAAGCAACCGTCTTTTCAACGTAACAATTCCATATTTTCAAATAGTGCGAGCGACCAGATACGATACGACCTTCTCGAGAGTCGAAAAAGGAAAGACCGGAATCGTCGGAAGAATCGTCGGAAGCACGGTATATACACTAGTTTTCGGCGTGATCTCATTTGCATAATAAATCAGACCGAACGTACATCACGTGACTTCCCTTAACACAAAAACTGTGCACGTTCATGAGACAGGCAACATCTGATGGCCACAACGGATACCAATGTAACTATTCAGAATAACGCCAACTACCGGCCATGATAGATCTCTATTCGTTGACACACTTCCGGGAATACCGGAAGCGTAGAGGCCGCCATGACAGTCAAGTAACTTCCGGTGCGACGTCACTTCCGACGTGTCGTCCCTAGTAGAGGCTGCCATGACAGTCAAGTAACTTCCGGTACGACGTCACTTCCGGTGTAGCGCCCCCTAGCGGATAATCGGAGTACTACGTTACATGGTGGCGCAAGCTAGCGGTTAAAAATATATAATTAGGTTAGATAGAGAACAAAAGTTGGGGTTAACCTCGCTCGCACTATTTGAAAATATGGAATTGTTACGTTGAAAAGACGGTTGCTTCATATACATATGTTTTCCATTAAAAGAAGCGATACCTCATACGAGTCCTATGGTCGCCTCGTTGGACGTGAATCCGAACAGATGATCGTCTCTTGACATGAAGGTATGTGATGTTTGGCACCTCATTGATGTTGTATGTGTTGTGTATGTTGTGTGTGTTGTGTATGCTGTGTATGTTGTGTGTGTGTGTTGTATGAGTTGTGTATGTTGTGTGTGTTGTGTGTGTGTGTTGTGTATGTTGTGTGTTGTGTATGTTGTGTGTGTGTTGTGTATGCTGTGTATGTTGTGTGTGTGTTGTGCGTGTGCGTGTTGTGTGTTGTGCGCCGGTGTGTGTGTGTACTGTGTATGCTGTGCGTTGTGTGGTGTTGTGCGTGTTGTGTGTTGTGTGTGTTGTGCATGTTGTGTGTGTTGTGTATGTTGTGTTTTGTTGTGCGTTGTTGTGTTGTGGTATGTTGTGTGTGTTGTGCATGTTGTGTGTGTTGCGTGTTGTGCTGTGTTGTGTGTGTGTGCGTGTTGTGTACGTTGTGTGTGTTGTGTGTGTGTTGTGTGTGTGTGTTGTGTATGTGTTGTATGTGTTGTGTGTGTGTGTTGTGTGCGTTGTGTATGTGTGTGTGTGTGTGTGTGTGTGTGTTGTATGTGTTGTGTGTGTTGTGTGTATGTTGTGTAAGTTGTGTATGTTGTGTGTTGGGTATGTTTTATGTGTTGTGTGTGTTGCGTGTTGTGTATGTGTTGTGTGTGTTGTATGTGTGTGTGTGTTGTGTATGTTGTGTGTGTTGTGTATGTGTTGTGTGTGTTGTGTATGTGTTGTGTGTGTGTGTGTGTTGTGTATGTTGTGTGTTGTGTGTGTTGTATGTGTTGTGTGTATGTTGTGTATGTTGTGTATGTTGTGTGTTGGATATGTTATGTGTGTTGTGTAAATTGTGCGTTGAGTATGTGTTATGTGTGTTGTGTGTTGTGTGTGTTGTGTGGTGTGTATGTGTTGGTGTGTGTTGTATGTGTTGTGTGTGTTGTGTGTGTTGTGTATGTTGTGTGTGTTGTGTGTGTGTGTGTGTGTGTGTGTTGTGTATGTTGTGTGTGTAGTGTGTGTGTGTTGTGTGTGTGTGTGTTGTGTAAATTGTGTGTTGTGTATGTGTTGTGTGTGTTGTGTGTGTGTGTTGTGTGTGTGTTGTGTGTTGTGTGTGTGTTGTGTGTTGTGTGTATGATGCCGTCTATTTGCTTTGCTTTGCTTTGACGATAACCTGTCTATTTGCTTTGTTTTGCTTTGATAACCCGTCTATTTGCTTTACTTTGCTTTGATAACCCGCCTATTTGCTTTGCTTTGCTTTGATAACCCGTCTATTTGCTTTGCTTTGCTTTGGCGATAACCTGTCTATTTGCTTTGCTTTGCTTTGATAACCCGTCTATTTGCTTTGCTTTGCTTTGATAACCCGTCTATTTGCTTTGCTTTGCTTTGGCAATAACCTGTCTATTTGCTTTGCTTTGCTTTGATAACCCGTCTATTGTGGTGGAATTGTGGTTGTGGTGGTGGAATCTCACGCGATAACCCGTCTATTGTGGTGGAATTGTGGTGGTGGTGGTGGAATCTCACGCGATAACCCGTCTATTGTGGTGGAATTGTGGTGGTGGTGGTGGAATCTCACGCGATAACCCGTCTATTGTGGTGTATCTCGTCCATAGTCTCGTCTCTTGCCTCGTCGTAGTCTCGTGACATATCTCGGCCATAGTCTCGTGTGATGTGTCATCCGTAGTCTCGTGACATATCTCGGTCATAGTCTCGTCTCTTGTCTCGTCGGTGCTCTCGTGTGACGTGACCTCCGTAGTCTCGTGACATATCTCGGACATAGTCACGTCTCTTGTCTCGTCGGTACTCTCGTGTGATGTGTCATCCGTAGTCTCGTGTGATGTGTCATCCGTAGTCTCGTAACATATATCGACCATAGTATCGTCTCTTGTCTCGTCCGTACTCTCGTGTGATATCTAATAGTTGGTCTAAGTTCAATTCGTGACACGTGTTGGTCAAAGCATAGTGTTTCGTTTGTATAACTCGTGTGTCGTCGGTACTCTCGTGTGATGTGTCATCCGTAGTCTCGTGTGATCCGAAGTCTCGGGATATATCTCGGCCATAGTCTCGTGTGATGTGTCATCCGTAGTCTCGTGACATATATCGGTCATAGTCTCGTCTCTTGTCTCGTCGGTACTCTCGTGTGACGTGTCATCCGAAGTCTCGTGTGATGTGTCATCCGTAGTCTCGTGACATATCTCGGTCATAGTCACGTCTCTTGTCTCGTCGGGACTCTCGTGTGACGTGTCATCCGAAGTCTCGTGACATATCTCGGACATAGTCTCGTGTGATGTGTCTAGTTGATCTAAGTTCAATTCATGACACGTGTTGGTCAAAGCATGGTGTTTCGTTTTCGTGACACGTGTTGGTCAAAGCATAGTGTTTCGTTTGTCCAACTAGTTGATCTAGGTCCAATTCGTGACACGTGTTGGTCAAAGCATAGTGTTTCGTTTGTACAACTAGTTGGTCTGAGTTCAATTTGTGCAGCGTAATCGGTTAAGTTTCTGTTTCGTTTGCGCAACTAGTTGGTCTGAGTTCAATGTTCGATTCGTTCAGCGTGTTGGTCAAAGCATAGTGTTTCGTTTGTGTGACTAGTTGATCTGAGTTCAATTTGTGACATGTGTTGGTCAAAGAATAGTGTTTCGTTTGTCCAACTAGTAGGTCTGAGTTCAATTCGTGCAGTGTAATCGGTTAAGTTTCTGTTTCGTTTACGCAACTAGTTGATCTGAGTTCGATTCGTGTCGTGTGTTGGTCAATGCATAGTGTTTCGTTTGCACCACTAGTTGGTCTGAGTTCAATTTGTGCAGCGTAATCGGTTAATTTTCTGTTTCGTTTACGCAACTAGTTGGTCTGAGTTCAATTTGTGCAGCGTAATCGGTTAAGTTTCTGTTTCGTTTACGCAACTAGTTGGTCTGAGTCCGATTCGTGCCGTGTGTTGGTCAAAGCATAGTGTTTCGTTTGCACCACTAGTTGGTCTGAGTACATTAACATCTCTGTACTGAACTACACAGACATGAGTGGTTAACATATCTGTACTGAGCTACACAGACATAAGTGGCTATCATCTCTATTGAACTACACATACATAAGTGGCTATCATCTCTACTGAACTACACAGACATACTTGTGAAGTGTAAGACTATTAGTAAGGTTCCCAACATATGCTTTGCATTACACTATGAAAAAAGACACAAGATGAGGTTTGCACAGTTTATTCGTGAACACCACAAACGTATTTACATGTCACGCTCCATAACTGCAAGAACCATATGTTTCATAGTGTTTTGCCACTGTTTCGAAACGGATTCTTGCAACCAAGTATTGATATTACACAACTGTTCGACTGTCACGTCGGATAGTTTCACACCTGCGTCTAACAAAAACACTCAAACAGTCTTTCACCATCTAATATTTGGTCTGAGTTATGGACGTGATGTGTGATTTGAGGATGACGTTAGGCATAGTACTATCGTGGTACAACTGTGATGGTGGTCGGTTGACAGATGGTGATGCTGAAGATGACAGTGACCGTCGACGTTTTCGTGACGCAGAGGTAGTTGGAACACTGTCAGCAGTAGCGATGCCCTCCTTTTCTTGTCGCTGAAACAGTAACGAGATGAGCTTAGTAATGAATGTTCAACTGATATATATAAGAAAAAATATAATATTATGGTCTTTTGAAAATGTTCTAACAAAATAGCATGAATACCATTTGAACACTATGAAAAATTGAAGCTTACTGTTATCTCTTCAAGTTGTTCTTTACGTCGCCGCTGTTTATCTTGCTTCCTTTGACAGCAGCCCTGCTTCACATGAGCGGACCGATTCCCTTTATACTTGAAGGTACTGCCACACATACAGCAAGTATAACGAGACAACAGCTTCTGACGCTTCGTCGGAGGTGACGATGTCAGGTTGATGGTTGAGTTGATTGCCGGAGCTGATAACAGAGACGAAATCGGTTTGATCGTCGAACTGGTCGTCAAACTGGTCGTCGGACTGGTCGTTGAACTGGTCGTTGGCTGTTGGTCCGGGTTGATTGTTGGGGTCGAGAGGTCGAGTGGTTCCGTAGCCGGAGAAGGCTGCGCCTTCGGTAGCAAAATCCCTTGTCGGACGTTATCACTAGTCATGTTGTTCATCTTCCAAAATGTAAGATATAATGACCACAACAAACAGACGCAGGTCTTTTATAACAGTTCGACAGAACATAAAGGTCACGTGGTCGTGCCGAACGAACATTTGTCCACTAGGGGATGATGTTTGTAGTTCGTGATGTATCCGTCAAGGGGCTCTATTGCATGCAAGCGTGCAAGAGACACGAATATTTGCATTACTGGAACATTTACTTCACAACTTGTCCGTCAGGTGGCACCACTTGTAGTTCACGACATATCAGCTAGGGTCAATTTAGTTCGCAAAAAATCCGCCAGGGGGCGCTAATGGTCAAACTAAGACACACGAAATTGGGCAGTACTCGAATATTTAGTTTACAATTTGTCCGTCAGGTGGCACCACTTGAATAGTTGTTCTCGAAAAATTCCGCTAGTGGGCGCTGCGGGTCAACCTATTTTAGTTCCATTTTTTTTGCCAGGTGGCGCTGTTTTAGTTAATGATCTATCCGCTAGGTGGCGCTGATTTAGTTCATGATCTATCCGCTAGGTGGCGATATCTTGGTTTTGGGCGGGAAATATTTAGTTCACCAACTATCCGTCAGGGGAGCTATTTTAATTCACCAACTACCCGCCAGGGGGCGCTGTTAGAGTTTTGGAGGGAAATACTTTTAGTTGGTTTAGTTCATGATCTATCCGCTAGGTGGCGCTGTTTTGATGGGAAATATTTTAGTTCACCAACTATCCGCTAGGTGGCGCTATTTAAGTTCACCAACTATTCGCCAGGGGCGCTGTGCTAGTTCTGGTGGGAAATATTTTAGTTCAGCAACTATCCGCTAGGTGGCGCTATCTTAGTTCCGCAAAATTTCGCCAGGGGCGCCACGTGACGTTGACCTACAACCGGGTGCTTGACCTTGACCTTTGACCTTGACCTACATCCGGGTGCTTTCCACTTCCACAACTCATACTCACTCGTCCCCGCTACTTAACCTCCTTTACTATTAAGGTAGTTTGGTAAGCCAATCAAAAGGGCATTACATTAGTCAGTATGGCTGTGGACCAGAGGATGTATCAGTTTCTCTGTACTCTGTTGATCAAGATATTTTCAGATTTTTTTGATGCTATAAAGTTGTGCATAAGCTGTCCGTCTTTTGAACTTGACATGTTCTTCCATAGACATGTGTTTATTAAAATAAGCGCCCAAATTTCGCACACAATTCAGTGCATGTACCTCATAGCCCCCGATGTTAATGGCCGTGTTGGTGCATTTTGCTAGTTGTTGCGGAGTGCCAAGTAAAATGTACTCAGTCTTGGAGTTATTCATTTTGAGTTTCATACATACATACATACATACACACACACACATTACATACATACATTCATACACACACACACACACACACACACACACACACACACACACACACACACACACACACACACACACACACACACACACACACACACACACACACACACACACACACACACACACTCACACACACACACACACACACTCACACACACACACACACACACACACACACACACACACACACACACACACACACACACACACACACACACACACACACACACACACACACACACACACACACACACACACACACACACACACACACACACATTACATACATACATATACATACATACATACATACATTCATACACACACACATATATACTAATTAATGTATACACAAATACATTCATATATAAAAACAGCGATGCTATTGAATATATATATATATATATATGTATATTTACATGTCACGTTCGTTATTATTTGACGTTGACATTCAAAGTAACATACATACGTACATACATACATATATGCATACATATATAAATATATGCATACATACATGCATACATACATACATACAAACATAAGTACATACATTCATATATACAAAAAGTTTTTTTAAATTTATATTTGACTTTGACACACATGCACACATACCTGCATACATACACAATTGCATACATGTCTTCGAATATATACAGTATTTACAAAAAATGTGGTGGTATTGAAAAAAGTTCAAATTTTCATGCGTTTTTCCTGGACATATTGATACTTTCCCTAAGACACCCTACAATCTGGGAAACTGAAACAGTTCAGCCCGAACAAAACCAAACCTTCGACCTGTCGTGCTGAAAGGAATTAATTTAATAGTAATCCCATAGCCTCGCCATCTGTACTAAACTAAAACTGTACAGGAACTAAAATAATTCAGCCCAAACAACATTACAGCCTCGTCCTCCCGAAGCTATGATGGCCGAGATGGGCCACCGCGTTTTTGCGATGCGATGGACGATGCGATGGGTGATGCGATGGACGATGCGCGATGCGATGCGCGATGTAGCTCTTCTACCGCTCAAATTTTATTTGTTAAATTATTTCCGTCTGGATATCATTGGTAGAAAATATAAAACTTATTTTGTATACATTGGATGAGACGACAACTTGAAGCTGTTTTTTTTAACCTTTAGCTTATTGGAAATGCCGTTCTTTTGTATCCAAATTTATAGTTTTTAAACATTATAAATAGCTATATATGTGAAGTCGGTTTAGTACGAAACATGAACATTTGTTTAAATGATCGAACAAACTTAATTTAGTCGTCACTTGCTGTCTACTGTGTAATTGTTTCTTTTTCGAATTGCTGAGGCGCCGTTTACCAAAACGTAGATACGCTACAGTATAACTGCCTGTCAATCGCAGCGGCGTACGATGCCGCCCAATATAGCATGCAGCCCGAAGGGGTAATTAATGAGACTGTCTGGTCATAGTTGTGTGTAGGCAACTGCTTTGATGTGGTAGCATATGGATACGATTAGAACAGCATACGGTGAATCTGTACCAAACAATATGTGTGTGTGTGTGTGTATGTGTGTG
Source organism: Paraescarpia echinospica (assembly GCA_020002185.1). Lineage (NCBI taxonomy): Eukaryota > Metazoa > Annelida > Polychaeta > Sabellida > Siboglinidae > Paraescarpia > Paraescarpia echinospica. Next base: position 1,236,888 of record CM034542.1, on the reverse strand, counting down.
TGCGTGCGTGTGTGTGTTTGCGTGATTATAAACCTATGCTTATAGCATGCATGTGTGTCAGTTTTATTGTTGTAAATACAGTTGTAGCATCATTGCCAGGTCAAATAAAGCTAACTGCTGCAAACTTGTCGCGTATGTTTTCATGAGCGTGCATTTCACAAAAAGCTGCATATGTTCATTTCAGTTCACAGTTTAGTAAGACACTGTTTCGTGGCAGGATACACTAATGTTGTACTCTGTGCGATACCCAGCCACAATGGAATATCCATTAGGGGTGTTCTTTATAAATATAATATGGTAATAATATAATAATCTGAGTGAAAAGCATAATATGTTCATACATGACACCTCGCGCGCCAGGGGGCGCTGCTGATTACATCAGTCTCAGTAGGCAGATCGTCTTGCGAAACTTGGAATATAAGCTAACCCAGTAATATCGCTTACCGGAAAATTCCGGTGATCTTCATTTCAGCCACATGAGTTTACTAAAGTTATGTGTAATGTTGGGGAAGTAGAAGTAATTATTTGAATACACAATACCGCTCAGCCCATGGTGAGAATGTTGTGATTCCATGAAGTCACTGGCTTCGTCTTAGAATTGAGGTGCGGGTGGGGCGGGTATCAGCACTGTTCTCACGGGTTGTACAGTTGCGGCGAAGCTAATTTCTAGTTTGAATAAGCTGACCTCCATACATTGATAGGATATCTGCCAGGCGTAGTCTACGTTGTCATCGACCTGGCTTGCGAGGATGATAGAGGATACTCTTTCAAATTATATTTGTCGCTTAGGCCCCTACTACTTAATTGTTTAGATAACTGTTGCACTTCCATTCGCTCTTTGTAAAGAGAATAACGGTATGTTGTTGAGTAACTGCGTCCTGAATGTTGAAAACATATTGATTAACTAACCATGCATATTGAACGCATCTATGTTTACAAACTCAATCAATTTATACGTACACATACGCACACCAAGGTTGGGCGATAGAGAGGGAGGGAGAGAGGGATGCAGGGAGGGAGGGAGGGCGGGAGGGAGGGAGGAAGGTAGGGAGGGAGGGAGGGAGGGAGGGAGGGAGAGAGAGGGAGGGAGAGAGAGAGAGAGAGAGAGAGAGAGAGAGAGAGAGAGAGAGAGAGAGAGAGAGAGAGAGAGAGAGAGAGAGAAGACAAGGACAGAGAGTGAGAGGGTGAGAGGGAGAGAGGAAGAGAGGGAGATAGGGGGAGAGGGGGAGAGGGAAAGAGGGAGAGAGGGTAAGAGGGAGAGAGGGGGAGAGGGAGAGAGGGAGAAAAGGAAAGAGGGAGAGAGGGAGAGAGGGAGAGAGGGAGAGAGAGTTACTGTAAAAGAAATGGTGCATTCAATAAGCAGTTGTGCAGTGTACGGACGTTAAAACGCCTTCTGCAAAGAGTTGGCTTAAGGCGCAAACAAGTAATTGACTACATTAGGGTTGCAACAGCAATGTAAGTACTTTCACGTTAAAATAAATACGAATTTCTTTGTTGTACATGCTCACGGCTACTGGAAATAATTCAACATGATATTTATGTAACACAAGAAGTAGAAGGAAAGTTCGTAAATTAAGTAGATTTTAAATATGTTTGAATACGTGATAAATATGAGTAGCGATTCAGTATTAAATAAATTCGTGATGATCTTCTTCGTTTCTGTGTCATAGAAAATAGCACAATGCGTCAGGGTATATTCCGGAATAACAAGTTGAATCATCACTATGAAAATATGAAATATATCACACATATCTACCAATAATTGTACACAGTTGAATAGTAGTCTTGTTGAATGTGCTAACCTGCTTATGCAATATGCATCAATACCTTAACATTAAAGCAAAACCACATGAATGATACACTACATCTTTTTGGTTTACAAAAATATAATTATATATATATATACGACGTATGATATAATGTGTTTACGAAATCAAAACGTGTGATGCTAATTACTATGACTATACATACAACTAATACCGTACATACTTATTTGAGGATTTTATTACTAAGTTATGTAAACCGATACTCATGCAATATTTTATTGTTGAGGCGTATACACCTGGTTTCTATGGAAATTTCCATAGACCACACTGCTGTCTTGCAACGTATCATCAAGGTGGTCCCATCTGAACGATCGTCCTCAAAAAACACATCCGCCTTTCCTCGTCCCATTCTGATACACCGCAATACGGTGTTGCATGTGACACCAAACCGTGATAATAGACCCCGTAGCGAGTGTTTCACCTATACTGACCGGAGATCAATCAACAAAGTGAAAGTTGAGTAACTGAGAAAAGACATGTATCACCACGCTCAGTCCAAAAATCCTACAACGCGGAAGGAGCCTCAAACCGACAGGAGTGGAACTACACGGGGAAGGCAGAAATTGTTCGCTATACCAATGCGATGTCTCGTAGTCTCGAAAGCGAGACAGCTGGGCGCAGAAACAATAAAGCACCAACTGTTTTCGGACAGTAAGGACGGGTAAAAAGGGATAAATTGTGACTAATATGCGCCATGGACACACCATGACTGGTCAGGGTCCGAATATGCACGAGGTAATTGCTAAAGTAGTCAGCAACCACCAGCACCGTGTGCCCATGCAAGGCAAACAGGTCTACGGCCAGCTTGGCCCATGGACGCATGATCACTTCATGCTGAAGTCTCATGGGCGCCATATTCAATGGCTTCTTGAATATGGACTCCAGCGGCTTATGATCTGCCTCTATGGTGACTTCGTCTCGACCATACACATACGCGTCAAACTTCTCACACGCGTACACAATTGCTAGCAGCTCTTTCTCAATCTGAGCGTATCTGGTTTCAGCTGACATCAGCGCTCGTGACGTAAACGCTACTGGTTGTCCCAGCTGCATTAGTGCTGCACCAAGGCCAGACTGCGAGGCGTCACACTGTAGTGTGACTTCGTCTTCCAGACTGTAGTACCTCAGTACTGGAGCACTCGAGATCGCATCCTTGATCTGCTTGAATGCTTTCTTTTGCACTTGTCCCCATGTTCAGCCAGTGTCCTGGCGAGCTAGATCTCGCAGAGGTCCCATGATCTCGGTCAACCTCGGTACGGTTCGCTACACTGTCATTACATATTCCGGCTCTGGCATCTCAACAATGACACGCACCTTGTTGTTGTCTTACGTGCCTCTCTTCACAACGAGCTAGGAACCTGAGTAGGTTCTGTTCGAGATCCATGATTGCAGTCTCCATGGTTGAGCCACAGCCAATCACTGCAAATTCATCAGCCACCACTTCAACTCCTGTGAGACCCTCGATTAGTTGATGCATTTTCCTCTGGAACACTTCCGGTGCACTATTGATTCCAAACGGCATCCTTTTCCAACGATACCGTCGGAACGGTGTGTTGAAAGTTGTTAGTTGGTACGACTCGTCATCTAACCAAATTAGTCAGAACCCGCTGCGGACATCTAGTATGGACCTTGACACCATGCAGTCGTGTCGCCGTGTCTTCGACCTTTGGAAGTAGGTAGTGCTCTCTCTGAACAGCAGCATTCAGGTCCTTTGGATCAAGGCAAATCCGCAACTTCCCATTCTTCTTTCATTTTCATTCCACCATTGGCGATATCCATGGACTTGGAGCCAGCACATCCTGTTCTACCATATCGTCCAGTGTAGTTTGTAGCTTTGATCTCAGCGTCACCGGCACACGTCTCGGTGCGTGCTGCACAGGATCCACGCTGGGATCCAGGCGGGTGTGATATTCTCCGTCCAGCTTGCCTATGCCAGCCACAAACACCTTTGGGAACTTCGACACTAACTGCTCTTTAGTCAGTGGCTTGTCTGCCTCCCTGACAGCGAACACAGGTCGATCACCTGTGACAGGACGATTGATGTCATCAGAGTAGAGCACTTTGATGAGCTGCATGCCAACGCAGGCCTTGCGTCCCAACACTGGGCGAACATCAGCTTCCACCAAGCTACAACGCAGTGTGCATCGTGTCTCGCCACGTGACACCGCCAGCAAAACTCGTTCATTCAGGCTCAAATGTCGTTCCCCAAACGCTATGATCGTGCCGTTGCTTGGCGTCACATTACTCAGCGTAACGTCTCCAGTGGCTTGTTTGTATAGGTGTACTGGGATTATGTTACATTCTGCACCTGTGTCAAGCTGAAACTTCATGAAGATTCCGGAGTTTCGTAGCTTAAGTGTGACAAACCTGTCTGGAGCGGGCTGTGCATATATACAGCTTCCTCGTCGTCAAACTCGTTCACTGTTCACACTGTCTTCTGGTATGATTTCTGCAAACATTTCTTGGCAAAGTGATTTTCTCTGCCGCACTTGCCACATTTCTTGCCGTATGCAGGGCAATGCTCCTTCTTAAACTCGTGAAACTGGCCGCAGTATTTGCTCTCGCCTCACTGTGATGATTGATGTCCCTTCTGCTTCTCTGTTTGTTTTTTTCTTTGGCTTGCGTACCACGTTTACAGACGCTGTTGGCAACGAAACGCCATCTAATTCACGCGTATGTGCTTTAAACAGTTCGGACGCACGAGCAGTGTCCAAAACTTTAGTCAAGGTTAAACCATCTTTGCGCAGTAACGTTTCCCGTACTCGCCCGTATGTGATGTCGAAGAGAATCCTGTCTCGTAGGATAATAATAATAATAAGAAGAACACTTACATAGCGCCATAAATCTAAATCAATCAATTCGGAGGCGCTTAGAATACATAATTATATATATATATATATGATAACATTATATATATGTGTGTGTGTGTTTATACATACACAACAATAATAAGTTACATAAAATATAATAAGTTACAGCTAAAGGTAATCGTTAAAATGAAAGGTATATTGATAATAAATCAGTAAAGATTGTGTAAAGTTAGTTAAAAAACATGAACAAGATAATAAATAATAATAAAATAAATAAATAAACTGACTATAAACTGACTGGTGGTGCCTATGTTGCGTAAGCATCCTGGGAAAAAAGGGGTTTTCAAAAGTATTTTGAAAGTCACGAGGCTTGTCAACAGGTTGTCTTCATCTCGCTTGGAAGTGAATTCCACAGTCGTGGAGCAGATAACGAGAAAGTTCTGTCGCAGTATCGGCTACGAGATGGTGGCACGTACAAGTCATTGTTTGTAGTTGAACACAACACCCGAGTAGCTCTTTGTTCTTGGAGTAGGTCGGTGATGTAAGCTGGTGCCAGTCGTGTTGAGCGCGAAACGTCAGTAGCAGAATTGCGTAATGAATGCGTTGATTTACGGGAAGCCAGTGCAGTTTCTTGAGTACCGGTGTGATATGGTCCCATCTGTGGCAGCGGACCAGCAGCCGAGCAGCAGCATTTTGGACTCTTTGCTTGTTGATTAGGCAGTCAGGGATGTCATATAGCAGACAGTTCGCATAGTCAATTCTCGATATAACAAGAGAGTACATAAGACGGACTGTGGTTTTCTGTGTTAGGCACGATCGGATGTTGTGTTTCGCTTGATTGATTTGATCTGTTCTGTTGTGATATTTTCAAAATTACAACTGTTGGCGAGTTGCCGCAACTGCGGTGGCATCTACGTAACAGGCAGCTCCGGGCACCGCAGTTTGTTCCAGCGACAGAGGATCCTTGCACTTCGAGTAGGGTCGTTGGAGATGACGATTATGCCGCATCAGTCTTGGCTTCTAAGGCCATTGTCACGACGGACCCGCCAGCAGCTGTTACCGTGTCGGCACGGAGAGAGTTTCGCGTTACTCAGGAGGACGATAGGGCATTACAGCAATGGATCAAGCATCACAGTACCTGGACGTCAAAATTCAAGCCGGATTTGATTGAGTGTTCGAACAAAACACTTGCTTGGGCAGACATCGGCGTCACGCCGGTACACGTCCTAGTTCCAACGGCTTTGCAAAGTGTCGTGTTCGACAATCTCCACGGTCTGGCACACCCAGGTGTAAATTAAGGCCGGCATGGCGCTTGTCGAACATTCATACTGGTGGCAAGGCATGAGATGTTGCAAAATGGACCAAATACCAAATTATGCGAGGCATGTTAGAAAGCGAAAGTCCAGGTGCATACAAAAAACACCGTTTGAACAATTTCCAGCACCGACCAGGCAAATCACTCATATCCACGTAAATCTCGTCGGCCCACTGAACCCAGCGTGTGAAGGAAAGAACAAGTTGCTCACTGTAATCGACAGACGGACAGCTTGGCCAGAAGCGTTTCCAATTGTAGCGGGTGATTTACCACGAAGACAGGCAACACGGTTAAATGACGACTATCATTTATTGTGTTAATAATCTAAAATACAAATAAAACTAAAACAAAAAACCTGCAACATAATAACATATAATTAGTACAAGTGCAACAATGGATACAAAGGATCATGCAACAACAGCATTAAACATAATATTCTTTGCATAACATTGATACAGTTAAATTGCATATAGATCATCTCAGATACCAAATAGCAGGCTAGCACCTGTGATACTTGTAACTAGATATCCAAACGGCAATACTCCTTGACGGACTTACTATCAATAACACATAGGTCTATATTAGTTTAAACACTGTATTCCCAAATCAAGAAATACATTCAAATGCATCCTAAGTATCATTAACACAGTATCAAATCAGTGTAAAATGTCCATAAAGTATAAACTCAGTTGTAATACTTCTACAATTAAACACATGTATATGAGGCACTCCTCTATGCATAATACAGCATCGGTACGTATACATGACCATTGCCATCATGTAACGGCTCATCATCCACATAGAATACGAGTCCATTAATCAATACTAAATAATATGTATACGTCCCGCAACTACGAGTAGCGCGACTACCGCTCATGGGCAATGATGTAAGATCTAAGAATAAACAGTCCTTGTGTTAAAGGGAATAAAAACATCTATTGCTCGAATTCATGTTATATTACATCCTGCTATCTATTTCCACGTCCACCAAGCCCAAAAAATCAAAAAAATTCAATGAATTAGAAATTCCACATTTTATGGTGTGCATCCGGACATTTTCGAATATGCATATTTTTGGCGCGCTTTTCGGGATGCCGAGATGTGACGTCACTTATGACTCAAACTCGCATCAGGCCGACCCTTTCCATGCATTCAGAGCATGTTTACAAGTATAGCTTTTGGGTCGAAACGAGCGTCATAACGAGTTATTGTGCAATATTCCGACGTAATACAAACACTAGTCATCATAGAGGAACAAGCAGTTATCTTACGGTTCCACGATTCGAATTTTATTCAAAACAACGAATGCGAATGGACCTACAAGTCGACTAGGTTTCGTCGAGCTTGGGCTCGTTTTCAGAGTAATTATATCGAATGCAACCAACGGGAGATAATCTACACCAATAACCATACATAGCAAACATATATTGTATCCAGCTACATAAAGTAACGTGTATAATCTCATAATATCACTAGAATATCGATATATGACGGAGTTGTACAATTTATCATAACTTAAATCAGTCGGAGAGTTTTCGTTGGTCCCGCTAGCTCAGTGGGTAGGCGCGTTGGTTAATTGTCATTTATTTTACAATCGGGCGACGCCGGTTCAATCCTGACAGCATGCAAACCTTTGATTTTCTATACACTTTTTTGTTTATGTTTTCACGAAGTAATATAAACAAAATCATTTTATACTATAATGCACTGTTTGTAAATGATTTATATTTTTGTAGTAACTATTTATTCGCCACAAAAATGAAAATATGGTCATTATATAACGATGTTTCTAAATTTTTGTGGTGTATCGCTGTTTAGCCTAATATTGCAATTGAACGCTATGCAGTTTAGCTTGCCCGTGCTAACGGAAGTGAAAACCAAAGACCGTATATCAATACAAGACGGTGCAGCGCGCGCTATCTACATTGTTCGAGGAAAGTACATAAGCAATTCGTCCGCCATTCTGGAGTTGCGCGAACCCAGACCATACGCGTGTAGAAAATGCAGTTCTTTGCATTATCATTGCTCAACATTTTCAATGATAACCTCAATATTTTAATTATATAAGAAGTGGTACAGCCTTATGATTATTCTGATAAAACACGACGAAATTAAGTTGGTTCAATAAATAATTGCAACGTTTCTACGTGATTTGTGTGCAAATTTCAATATTTTGGATTGTGATAGGTAAAAAACTTCAAGGATTACTTTAATACCTTTCATTTTATATGACGCATCACGGCTTGGTGATTATTCTGATGAAATGAGGTACCTGACAAAATACATCGCGCGCTGCGGTCCCGCAGGCGCATGCGCTTGCCTCCCGAATGGCGGACAAAAACCTTCAGTGTAGACTGCCATTTTCTCGCTCAGTGACGCCTCCTGTCCAAACAGAGGCTCCTTGGTGAAAACCCCGTTGGGATTGTTGTGAAATAAAATGGAACCGATCAACATCGTGTTTTCAATTCTAGCCTAGTCTACCACAATACTCAGTACCACGATACATTTCAATTGGCGACGAGAAATTCGAACTACGCATCCACGGCTACGATGGATCAAGAAGGTCTGCCAGCGTTTGCAGCGGAACCAGCAGACTCTGCAGCGTCGAGATGGGGGTACTTTTGCAGTTTAGGCCCGCACCTCGAAAAAAACATGAAAACGCTCACCTAGTCACCAAACTTCACATCATATATCTACAACACGTATTCTACACATACATAATTATTACGTGATAAAAAAGTTAAATTTACTGTCTTTTATCGATCAAAATGTACAAGAAATTCACTCGTTTTTGCGTGTATTCATTAGTTCCACCGGAAACTCCGGTAGGTGGCGTCACTTTATGGTTGACTTCAGACATGGGGATAGGCTTGAAGGCAACCATAACGTGTCGCCACCTGCCGGAGTTTATGGTGGAACTAATGCATACACTCAAAAACAAGCGAATATTTTGATCAATAAGACAGTAAATTTAATTGTTTGATCGCGTGACAAATGTATATGTGTAGAATAAGTGTTGTAGATATATGATGTGAAGTTTGGTGACTGTAGGTGACTATTATCATGGTTTTCTCGAGGTGCAGGCCTAAACTGCAAAAATACCGAGATGGGGGCGTTGGCTGAAACGCTTCACGAACTATGCAGTCGCGAAGGACATTACTGACGAGCGATGAATGAAGGCTATACTTTTACACTACGTGGGTGAGGAAGTGTTTGAACTGGCAGAATCACTAGGCATTGTGGATGATACGTCTCTGGAGAACACTAAACGCATACTTACGGCCTATTTCGCTCCGCAAAGAAATATCGAGTACGAAGTTTACGTGTTCCGCCAGGCGGCGCAACTAGGCAGCGAGAGTCTGGATAAGTTCCACGCACGACTAAGGCAACTCGCTAAAAACTGTAACTTCAACGACCTAGACAGGGAAGTTCGCTCACAAATTATTCAACGCTCGGCAAAGTCCGCGATAAGGGACTGAGTGACGCACACATCACATTGTCTGAACTGTTGAAATTTGGGCGTACGCTAGAAGCTACGAATGCTCAGGGCCAGGCTATGGCTAACAACCACGCATCGATGACAGGCAATAGCGCTGGCAATGTCACCGATCGCTCGATTGTCAACAAGTTGTCAGTCACAAAATTGGCTACACAATCGCGAGGTGCTTTCACCTGGCGGAGTCGATCACACCAGCAGGCGAAACCAAACGCAGCTGCTGCTACCTGGAGGACGACTTCCCATCAACGAAATCGGAAGTCGCCGAACGACGGTGCTGACAACTGGCGAGCAAGTTCACACCATAGTCTCTGCAATGGCTGTGGGGCGGCGCCACATGTTAAACATGTCGCGGCACGCAGTCGCTACCGCTAGGCACCGACAATCTACCTACGCTACGCACCTACCCGGTCAGCTCATTCAGCCGGCAGGGTGCGTGACGGTCGACGTGCGTCACCGAGACGAGACACACCGGTTGTCTTGCCTGGTGGTCGACGGCGATGTTCCCAACTTGCTCGGCAGAGATTGGTTGGAGCATCTCAAGTTGGACTGGTCTACAGTTCATCGGGTAGAGGAAAATGTTGATTTCGCGCGCATGTTTCCAGAACTCTTTAGTGAAGGTCTGGGCAAACTAAAGGGGGTTGAGGCAAAGCTGTACATAGATAGCGAAGCTGTGCCACGCTGCTTCAAACCACGCACTGTTCCACTGGCATTGCGGGGCAAAGTCGATAGCGAACTCGATAGATTACAGGCAGAGGGGGTGTTGGTACCAGTTGAACACTCTGAATGGGCGGCACCAATCGTACCCGTACTAAAAGCTAATGGCGAGGTACGCATTTGCGGGGACTATAAGCTCACTGTCAATAAAGCTGCTAAGATTGACAAATTCCCGATCCCTAACATTGAGGACTTGTACGCTAAACTGTCAGGGGGCGTGGCTTATTCTAAGCTAGACTTGAGCAACGCCTATCAACAGGTCGTCCTCAGTGCCGACTCACAGAAGCTCACTACTATCACTACGCTGAAGGGACTATTCGCATATACACGCCTATGCTATGACGTAGCATCCGCTCCCGGCATCTTTCAGCGGGAGATGGAGCAACTAGTGCAGAATATACCGATGGTAGCAGTGTACCTTGACGATATATTGGTGTCTGGTCACACGTACGAGGAGGCTAAGACGAATCTAGTCACTGAGCCGACTACAAACGGCAGGTTTGCGGCTACGGCTAGAGAAATGCGCGTTCATGCAGGCCTCGTGTGTGTACCTGGGGCATCGTCTAGACGCCGAGGGCATCCATCCTACTACAGAGAAACTACAAGCAGTGCAGCAGGCACCTGCGCCGACATCAGTGTCAGAATTGCGAAGCTACTTGGGCATGGTGAACTATTATCACAAATTTCTGAAAAACCTGAGCGCTGTGCTAGCGCCGCTACATCAGCTGTTGCAGAAAGGCACTTCCTGGCATTGGGAGTCGCCTCAAAAACGTGCGTTTGAACAGTCAAAAGCGTTGTTGCAATCGTCGCAAGTTCTGGTTCATTACGACCCGAGTCTTCCACTGCTGTTGAGTTGCGACGCGTCTCCATACGGCATCGGCGCCGTGCTCTCTCATCGCATGGCAAACGGCACAGACAGGCCTGTGGCATTCGCGTCACGTTCGCTCGTCACGGTCGAGAAGAATTACGCGCAAGTTGAACGTGAGGGCCTGGCCGTCGTGTTTGGCGTAACCAAGTTCACCCGCTATGTCTACGGCCGGAACTTTGAGATACAAACAGATCACAGGCCACTACTAGGTCTGCTGGGGGAACATAAGCTTATTTCTCCACTCTCCAGCGCGCGCATACAACGCTGGGCGTTGACGCTGTCGAACTATCAGTATACGCTACGCTACAAACCTGGGGTTCAGAACGGCAATGCAGACGGTCTAAGCAGACTACCTTTGCCTACTGAGCCATCGTCCATCCCTGTACCGGCTGAAGTGGTACTCTCGTTGTCGATCGTCGACGACACACCGATCACCGCTGCTAAGATCGCGCAGTGGACCTCGCGCGACCCTATCCTGTCTGCAGTGGCGGGGTACGTGCGGCAGGGATGGCCGTCAAACACTGATGACGTCGAGGACGCATACTACAGACGGCGTAACGAACTAACATTACAGCAGGGCTGTCTGCTGTGGGGTTCGCGCGTAATCATACCTACGCCAGGGCGCGAACGCATACTAGAGGAACTACACGAGTGCCATCCGGGCATAGTGCGTATGAAATCACTGGCTCGCAGCTATGTCTGGTGGCCAGGACTGGACGCCGAAATCGAGAACAAAGTACGCAGTTGCGGAACATGCCAGGAACACAGTAAGCTGCCGGCGAAAGCAGTCTTACATCCGTGGGAATGGCCTGGCAACGCCTGGTACAGACTGCACATCGACTACGCGGGACCTTTCGAGGGCAAAATGATTCTCGTGATCGTAGACGCACACTCAATGTATATCGACGCGCACGTCATGTCGTCTGCAACGTCTACGGCGACAATACGCAGTCTACGTCAAACGTTCGCCACGCATGGTCTCCCGTGCACTATAGTCTCCGACAATGGCACCGCTTTTACGAGCCAGGAGTTCCGAGCGTACAGTCGTAGTAACGGCATTAAACACATCTGCAGTGCGCCGTTTCACCCAGCGACCAACGGCCTCGCTGAGAGGGCGGTGCAGACCGTCGTCAAACAGGGCTTGAGGAAGACCAGCGGTCCAGACCTCGAGACACGACTCTATCTGGCGCGCTACCGAGTGACGCCGCAATCCACAACGGGCGAGTCGCCGGCTCAGATGCTCAACTCAAAGTTGCCGCGCATAAAACTCGACCTGTTACTACCGCAGCGAGAAAACCGAGTGCTTGGTCATCAGGAACAGGCACGTGACTACCGCACGTCCACGGATACGTCAGAAACCGCATTCTACGCAGGCGACGCGGTTTGGGCAATTAACTTCGCTGGCAAACCGAAGTGGCTGCCAGGAGTTCTCACTGATCTCACCGGACCGGTCTCGTTCATCGTCAGCATGACGGACGGACGCATCTGGAGACGCCACGCCGACCATCTACGCCCGCGTCTCCCCGATGAGAACGTCAACGAGACGTTCCCGCCACCCGATCCGAGCGCTGTGAGCGTTGTTCCGCCGACAGCGTCACCCATCGACGTTCCCCTGTCCGAACCCGAGAGTCGACAACCGTCGTCTCCAAACCCCAATCGTCGTCTCCAATCATCTCCACTCCACAATCGTCGTCTCCAATCTCCAATCCCCGACGATCTGCTAGAGTGATTAAGCCGCCGATCAGGCTTGATCTATAATTAGGGTGTACGCCGTGCGCTGCCCGCCTATGTCATAAGTGTTCTTCATAATTGGAGGAATGTGGTGTATCGCTGTTTAGCCTAATATTGCAATTGAACGCTATGCAGTTTAGCTTGCCCGTGCTAACGGAAGTGAAAACCCCGTTGGGATTGTTGTGAAATAAAATGGAACCGATCAACATCGTGTTTTCAATTCTAGCCTAGTCTACCACAATACTCAGTACCACGATACAATTCAATTTTATTTATCCAAACAAATATAATGTAAGGGATATATAATTTATTAATTGTAAATATATTGTACGGTAATATATTGTAATTATATATGTGAAAACAGATTGAGATCTGTCTGGATAAATACAATTTAGAAACATCGTTATATATAATGACCATATTTTCATTTTTGTGGCGAATAAATAATGACTAAAAAAATATTTACAAACATTGCATTATAATATAAAATGATTTTGTTTATATTACTTCGTGAAAACATAAACAAAAAAGTGTAAAGAAAATCAAAGGTTTGCATGCTGTCAGGATTGAACCGGCGTCGCCCGATTGTAAAATGAACGACAAGTAACCAACGCGCCTACCCACTGAGCTAGCGGGACCAACGGAAACTCTGACTGATTTAAGTTGTTATGATAAATTGTACAACTCCTTCATATATCGATATTATAGTGCTATTATGAGATTATACACGTTACTTTATGTAGCTGGATACAATATATGTTTGCTATGTATGTTTATTAGTGTAGATTATCTCCCGTTGGTTGCATTCGATATAATTATTCTGAAAACGAGCCCTAGCTCGGCGAAACGTAGTCGACTTGTAGGCCCATTCGCACTCGTTGTTTTGAATAAAATTCGATTCATGTGGAACCGTAAGATAACTGCTTGTTCCTCTATGATGACTAGTGTTTGTATTACGTCGGAATATTGCACAATAACTCGTTCTGACGCTCGTTCGACCCAAAAGCTATCCTTGTAAACATGCTTTGAATGCATGGAAAGGGTCGGCCTGATGCGAATGTGTGTCATAAGTGACGTCACAATACCACGTGATCGCCTGGCTCATTAAAATTTCATTTTCCGCGGGAATCGCTTCACAGACGGACTTAAAATCGAATTTATGCTACAAATGTATTTTTCTGTATTTGTTTAATGTTGTCAAATGTTACATACAATGTTAAACTTTGTGTACACATGGAAAACGGATTTTAGCTAATGCCTTATTTTTATTTCCTTTAAGCTAGAATAAGCGTGTTGGAGATTTACTTCGTGCGAACGTAAACTAGTAAATACACAACATATTGGCGACGAAGATGGGATCCGATTAAGACGACAATTAGCCACAGGGACTCCGCAAACCGGCGATACGGTAACCGTGTCATAGCGTCACCAAAATTGTGATATTTCGTGAATTTAAAAAAGCGCTGAACTTTGAGTCCGCGGCAGTGTCACGACTCACGTGCATTGTCTGTCTGCCAGGCCATGATGTCGTAGTCAAACAAGATGGCATCAACATTAATCGGGTCATTGGAGGTATACGACGGCAACGTTGAAAGTTGGGAGTCGTACACTGAACGTTTCGAACAATTTGTCGCTGCAAATGACATAAAGGATGCGAAGAAAGTGTCCGTGTTTTTTAGTGTGATTGGAAGCCGAACATACGGGTTGCTAAGAACGTTAGTTTCTCCTACAAAGCCGAGTGAGCTGCCGTATTCAGAGTTATGTGATGCACTACGCAAACATCTGCATCCACGACCCTTGATCATAGCCGAACGTTTCCGATGTTATAAACGAAATCAGAGGGAGGGTGAATCCATTTCGCAGTTTATCGCCAAGATTAAGAAACTCGCTGAGTTTTGTGAGTTTGGCGAAGTACTGGACGACGCGTTACGAGATCGGCTCGTATGCGGACTGACGAACGAACATATGGCAATCCAGAAACGACTTTTGTCTGAAGCCAATCTAACGTTTAGTCGAGCGCTGGAAATTGCTGTAGGAATGGAACGTGCGGCTAAAGACTCGTGCGAGCTGACAAGGGGGCGTGGCAGTGAAAGCCTTCCAGTACATACGATTTTGAAGCGGCATCAAAATCGTGGTTCACAAAGACAAGTCAGACAGCAACAACAGAGTAAAAACGCGGCAAAGACACGGTGTTTCCGCTGCAACCGAAACAACCATGGTCCTGATGATTGCTATTTTAAAGATGCAACATGCAACGGTTGCGGGAAGAAGAGCCACATCAGGTCAGCTTGTTTGTCCACAAAACAGAACCAGAAGCGAAACAACAAGGTTCACTCAGTAAAACAAGCTACGCGCCATATAGACAGCGACGTTGATAACTCCGAAGATGGTGTACAGAGACTTGAACTGTATTCCATGCACAGTGGCAGTGGCGCCATCTGGCTACAAGTTCAAATAGAAGGACATGACATGCAAATGGAACTCGACACGGGAACCGCAGTGTCCGTAATGGGTCGCGAAGACTACGAGAAGTATCTGTCCCATGTTCCTCTGAAGAAATCTTCAATACAACTGGAGACGTATACCAGCGAAAAGATATGCCCACTTGGCATTGCATATGTCGACGTGTGCTACAATAGCCAGAAGAAAACGTTGAGCCTCTACATCATCGACAAGGGGGGCCCACCGTTATTCGGTCGTGAATGGTTGAACGCCATAAAGCTCAACTGGCCTGAAATTAAGGCACTCTCAGCACATGCGTTTTCCACATCTACGAAGAAGTTGGAGAGTATCCTCCAGAAACACGTCGCCTTCTTCAGCTCTGGTGTAGGGAAAGTGAAAGGCCATCAAGCCAAACTGACGGTAGAAGTTGATAGCAAGCCCCGTTTCCACAAGGCACGTCCAGTGCCGTACGCGATAAAGCCCAAGGTCGAACTAGAGATAAAACGCTTACAGTCGGAAGGAATCATCAGACCGGTGGAACGCAGCAACTGGGCTGCTCCAATTGTTCCAGTAATAAAAAGGAACGGGAATGTCCGTTTATGTGGAGAATTCAAGGTCACCATTAACCCGGTACTTGAAATGGACAAGTACGCGCTTCCGAAAATTGAAGATATTTTCGCAAACTTGTCTGCTGGCCAAATGTTCTCTAAGATAGATCTATCGGAAGCATACCTCCAAATGGAAGTGTCCGAAGACAGCAGAGAATTGCTCACCATAAACACGCACAAGGGATTTTTCCAATGTAATCGTCTAGTTTATGGTGTTGCGTCAGCTCCATCCATCTGGCAGAGAACCATGGACCAGGTTCTGCAGGGAATTCCCTACGTCCAATGTTATATGGACGACATCATCGTGACTGGACGCACGGACGCAGAACATCTGGCTACTCTCGAGAAGGTTCTTGCACGTCTCGAAAAGCATGACATGAAAGTGAACCGACAAAAGTGCGAATTCTTCAAGGACAGAGTTGAGTACTGTGGTCATGTGATTGACAAGAATGGTCTTCACAATTCAGAGAAGAAAATGTCTGCAGTGAAGGATGCCCCGCGCCCTGAAAATGTCTCGCAGCTTCGTTCCCTGTTGGGTATGGTAAACTATTACCATAACTTTCTACCTCGCTTGTCAACAGTCCTGCAACCTCTGCATTTGCTGTTACAAACTGACCAGAAATGGCATTGGGGACAATCACAGGAAGATGCCTTCCTAGAAGTGAAGCGACTGATAGCATCAGATCAAGTACTCACTCACTATGACATTGACCGCCCAGTACGTTTAGAAACTGACGCGTCACCATATGGACTGGGAGCGGTTATCTCGCACGTGATGGACGATGGTGACGAGCGCCCGATCGCGTTCGCCTCCAGAACTCTCTCAAAAGCAGAGATGAACTACTCACAAATTGAAAAGGAGGGTCTCGCAGTTATATGGGGACTGAAAAGATTCAACCAGTATCTGGAAGGTCGAACCTTCACCATCGTGACAAATCATCAACCACTGTTGACCATCTTTCATCCCAGCAAATCGGTATCATCGACAGCTGCTGCAAGACTGCAACGCTGGGCATTGTTCCTCGGTGGATACAGGTACACGATCCTGTATAGAAGCACAACGAAACACGCCAACGCCGACTGTCTTTCACGACTGCCAATGCGTGATAACAGCAAGGGTCAACGATGCTGCAGACCTGTTTCACATCGACCAAATCAGCGTGATGCCTGTCAGCAGTGAAGAGCTCAGAAGGGAAACGAGCAGGAACCCAACCCTTAGTAAGGTTCTTCAACTCACCATGAATGGCGAGTGGAGCACGCAGTACAAACACAACATGGACTTTGCTCCATATTACCAACGAAAAGACGAATTATCCGTCCAGCAGGGATGTCTGTTGTGGGGTACTCGGGTCATCCTACCTCCCAAGCTTCGTTACAGGGTGCTACAAGAATTGCACGAAGGCCACTTGGGCATAGTAAAAATGAAGTGCCTGAGCAGAAGCTACGCATGGTGGCCAGGAATAGACCAGCAGATCGAGGACATCGCGAAATCCTGCCAAGGTTGCCAACAAACACAGCGGGCACCACAACTGCCACCCTTGCATCCTTGGGAATTTCCATCCAGACGGTGGCAACGCGTGCACATTGACTTTGCTGGACCTTTCCTGGGAAAAATGTTCCTCATAGTTGTTGACGCCCATTCAAAATGGCCATAAGTCATTCCAATGAACACAACCACTGCAATTCAAACAATCGAAGTTGTTGAGATCTCTATTTGCGAGATGGGGTCTACCAGAACAACTCGTGAGTGATAACGGGCCTCAATTCGTCGCAGAGAAGTTCGCCAAATTCATGAAGCAGAAAGGCATCCACCACATCACTTCAGCGCCGTATCACCCTGCTACGAACGGACTTGCGGAAAGATTCGTACAGAGCTTCAAAAAGTCCCTGCGCGCATCAGTGTCTGGCTCAGATGCTAGGCTCAGCCTTCAACACAGACTCAACAACTTCCCGCTTGCATACCGTAACACACCGCACGTAACAACAGGACAAGCACCGGCAACACTGATGTTAGGCCACAACATCAGATCACGACTAGATCTGCTAAAGCCTGATCTAGACAGCACAATCCGGAAGAAACGGATGTCAGCGACGCGAACGGGGAAGATGAGACATTTCTTCGAAGGTCAGACAGTGATGACCCGAAACTACCACTCTGGGCCGAAGTGGGTTCCAGGAACTGTGTCACAACAAACAGGGCCAGTGAGTTTCATCATCAAGGTGGGACAAATGATGTGGCGGCGTCACCTGGATCAAATATGTGGTACAAATGTTACCCCTAATATGGTCGAGGATACGGAGGTACATGAGCCTTTCGTGTCGGGATTGACAACAGACACCGAGGCCGTGATGTCGGCACAGGTCGTACCTGAACTGTCGACACCACCTGTGGAAGTAACAGTGCCGACAACACGACGAACTGAAGCCAGTTCTACTACACCTGTTGGAACTGCGCAAACTTTCGTTCGTCCTCTTGCTGAGCGACGCTACCCAGAGCGTGAAAATCGACGTCCACCTACCAAACTGGACTTATAATGTGATGCAAATGAGTATCAACGTAATTTGTACCGAGAGATTGTTTAGTTATTTTGAACTCTACAGCCGTACAATACGGAATATTTCGTTGGATGCTTAACATCGTATAATTAGCCATTGATCTTCTCACAGACATCATTGTTCTGGGACGGATTACTAGATGTGTATTACTGACTGAGTATTGTATGAACATTTAAAATAAGAGTTTTCTGTGGAACATTATTTTGAGTTCATAATTAAGTCGGGAGGAATAATATGTATACGTCCCGCAACTACGAGTAGCGCGACTACCGCTCATGGGCAATGATGTAAGTTCTAAGAATAAACAGTCCTTGTGTTAAGCTAGAATAAGCGTGTTGGAGATTTACTTCGTGCGAACGTAAACTAGTAAATACACAACACTAAACGCATGTCTAACTGCATTGTCTCTAATTCCTTAATACAGTTGTATATTACTGTTAGACTAATTGTTTCTAACCAATTAGTAATACACCATGACAATGAAGGTAACAATGCTCACCTCAACTGGGAACTGCAGTCTAACACAGCGCCTGAGCATTGCTCAGTGCATTCACACCATGCACTGTCTGTACATAAACAAGCAAGTGAAATATAATACTACACAGCATTGCACTAACTAACGAGACTCTGTAACTGATACACAACCAATTATCAGTTATAAATGAATAAACCAAATAATGACTAACCCTATATCATTATATGTATGCGGACATAATGATTCCCTTAAAATGCACTAAAATAGCATACTTCTGCTGTTAGAACAGCTGCTAAGTGTCACATATATAAGCTGAACTTGTCTAGATTTTCAAGTACATGTAAGTGTAATTGCTAACAACAATTAAAAATCAACTTAATTAAACACACCTATCCTATCAATATATAAGTTACCCACTACACTGAGCGTTAATAGCCCTTCAGTAGAAACTACCCTATTAAACTCAATGGGCAGTCGTCTATCCACTGACAGTCAACATGTTGTCCCTCTCCTTAGGGAATAGCGATACCTGACACCACTGCAGACACATCACACAGCCCACTGTGCCAGCATCTCAGCAGGGAACATATCAACACAATGATCTCCTATTGAGTATTAAAGACTCACGCTAATTACTAGATTAGGAACCATGCAATTATGTAGATAGTGCTTCCTTATCCCAAACAGTGGAATTTAACCTGTGTATACTATAATACACGTACAACATCTGTAAGTGCTGGGGGAATTCCGCCCACACTGTCAACACAGACCAATTAACGGACCTACCCACGGGGAACTTAAAAGTAACTTTAACAGCAAGTATTGGGAGATAATTACATAAATATGCTGTTATTTAAATCCTGGTGCAATCCACCCACCTTCTCCATTCAAAAAGGACTCAACATACAGAACATTATCTATTTCCACACATTGGTCCCATTTGGTATACCAGCGATGCCTTCTGGAGTTCCATACGGCCTGGCTTTGTGCCTTTCTTCCATACAGCCACAACTTTACTCGAGATAGGATCTTGGTGTTGTTACTCAGCCAGTTGCTGCTTTGTATACCCTGGAAGAGGTGATACTGTCTGTTTGATCTCTTCCCTCATTGCGGTGGTTGTCATGATTTCTTCTACACTTTCCACCATTGCTTGGTGTTGCCCCTGAATCTCATTCGGTACTGCAGTTGAAGACAAAATCTTCACTACCGTTCGATCGACGGCTAACTCGGTCATTTCTACTCTGACAGAAGTCGTGTCCACTTTCGCTGCAAAGGGTTCTCCATGCTCTATCTTTCGATTGCGTGCGTCAGCGTTGGCATTGGCACGACCACTACGATATTTGATATCATAATCAAATTGAGCAAGCTGAGCAACCCAGCGCAACTCTGTAGCTCCCAACTTTGACTTCTGAATGTGTAACTCAATGGATTATTATCCGTGTAAATCGTGAAGTGCGACCCGAGGAGATAAGGACGGAACTTATCCGTGACGGACCACTTCAGAGCAAGGAGTTCTAACTTCATGGAACTGTAGTTGGCGTCGTTCCTCTCCGCTGGCCTCAACCCGCGACTTGCATAGGCAATAACCCAGTGCTCTTGGAAGCTAGCATCGGTCTCTACGATGAATGGCTTCGTGAAGTCTGGGTAGACTAGCACTGGAGCACTTGTCAGCTGCTCCTTTAACCTCTGAAAGGCCAAACTACAGTCTCTGTTCCATTTTTCATGGAATAGTTGGCCGTCTTGGGACATCTTTCTCTTCGAACCCTTCTTTGTATTCGTGGCTTTGCCAACACACTGGTGAAGAGGCTTTGCTATCTGGGCAAAGGAAGGTACATACCTTCGATAATATCCAGCCAATCCAAGGAACGAACGTAGCTCGCTCCCATTCTTGTACAGCCTTGATTTTATCCGGGTCTGTTGCCACTCCTTCTGCTGACACACTATGCCCAAGGAATTTAACATCCCGTCTGAACAGGCTACATTTCTGCGGCTTGAACTTGAGTCCAAAGGCCCGTAGTTTCCCGAATACGGTGTCCAGCCTTTGTGTCATCTCATCCACCGATTTCCCAAATACTAGGACATCATCCAAGTAAATGAGAAGGGAATGGAAGTTCTCATTTCCTAACACATGATTCATCAAGCGTGAGAAAGTAGCTGGGGCATTGCAAAGTCCCATTGGCATCCTTGTGAACTCCTACAACCCACTAGTTCCAACCCTGAATGCAGTCTTTGACACATCTCTGGCGTCGATGGCACATTGATAGTAGCCATGGGCCAGTTCCAAAATACTGAAATATCTGGCTCCAGTGAGTGCTTCCAGGCATTCGTCTACACATGGTAGAGGGAAGGCATCCTTGATTGTCTTAAGGTTTAATTGACGATAGTCGATGCACAATCGCAATGAGTTGATATCCTTCTTCCTCACGAGAACTGCTGGTGATGCATAGCAGCTAGTAGATTCTTGAAGGACTCCCAGTTTCATCCATTTCTGGAGGTGTGCCTTAACCTCCTCCCATTGGTTAGGGTGCACCCGTCGGTGGGGAACTCTAACCGGCCTATTGTAAGTGGTGAGTATTTGATGTGGGACAGCATCGCAGTAACCGATGTCGTCTTCGTCTTTACTGAACACATCCTTGTGTTTCACAAGCAACAACTTCACTCACTGAAGATCCTCCTCAGAAAGGTCCAACCCTCCTAAGTCCACTGACGGTAAGTCATCAATGTCAGATCCTCCTGATCCTGTCCCGCCAGACGATCCTTTGTTGTTTATTGGCTCAGCCGTGCTGGAAATCTCAGCACCTATCGACTGTACGGTAACCTCATTGACATCTATATCTGTGTCGGTATCCTGTGGCTCCTCGATATCCACCGTCTGGATAGATCCCAACACACTCCTTGGTTGAAGCCAGATATCCTCCTTGTTGAGGTTCCACACTTGAACTGGGATTACTCCACTACGGACACAACTCTGGTCCGCACTTACAACAGAGCATACAGTCTGTACTCCGTGTGGCAACCCGCTCGACCCGCGATCGAGTGGTTCAACCAATAACTGGCAGAGCCCTACTGGCTTCACTAGTTTGAGCTAGAAGGTTTATTCTCCACTGTCTCCTTATCGTAATCGTCCACAACTGTTTGTTAGTAACTATTTACCGTTTATACACAACCTATAGTTAAAATACTTATCCTGCTATATAAACCAGTACAAAACTACCCAACCTTCATAAAAGCTATTTAAAAAGGCATACATAACAAAACAAAACTGTTTAAATACCAGAACACAACATTTTTTATTTTAAGGTACCGCCTTACACCGTTGATGTGGTAGTAACACAGGTCTGTGTGATGTGTCTAATGGCGTAGTGTAGTGGGTAGTTTGTGGTGCATCCGCTTTACACTCTCGCTTTCAGCTGCTACCGCCAGCTATCCCCCTCACGGGGGTGAAAAGGGACACGAGTGCACAAGCCTCCCCTGCAGGCACATAGCCTCTCCATAGACAAGACTCTAGTATGACCTCCTTGTGGTACACTACGGTAACTGGGCACCTTACGGCCCCAGGCTAGTATGCTAGGGATCTAGGAGAAAGACAACTATGATTCCAAACCTGGGTAGACCCAGCTCATTAGTCTTGACAGACAGTGGGTCTAGGAGAAGGACAACTCTGATTTCAAAACCACGCTAAGCAGTGGACAGGCCCAATTGACCTATTCGGGATGAAATAAGAGTATAAGACGCGCCCCCCACGAGTCTACCACCCATGGGTAAAATACGGTGATGATAGCACAGAGCGGATGTTTTCCTTGACGGTGTCAACGGCCAGCGCGGAAGGGCTCCAGAAAGAGTTCAACGACCACGTGTTCGGGATCAAGGCGAGCCGCATCTTCTGGTGGATATCGGCTGTGGTCAACCAGCCTGGAGAGGGGTGGACTCCGTTTAGGTTGTAAAAGTGCAAAAGGGGGGAGAGAATACGCAGACTAACTGGCAAGACACTTGTGGACCTTTCTGCAATGCTGAAACAAATGAGAGAGGACACAGGCTCCTTGAGTTTGTAACATACAACGAACCGATACCGGCCAACACATTTGGTTCACACAAAGCATCCATTAGATGGACCTGGCACAGCCCAGACGGAAAAACATCACAGCCAGATCGACTACATCTTAATGAAACGGCGCTTTCACACAGGCGTGAACATTGCCAGGACACGAAGGTTTCCAAGCTTTGTTGATGACAAACCATCAACATTCGCCTGAAGAGGATCAATAAGCCAAATCACCTAAAAATCAAATTTGACATCCACAAACTTAAGGATCCTGATGTAGCAGAAGCATTCAAAGCAATGATAGGTGGGAAATGTGCACCCATTACCATCCTGAATGACAAAGACACTGATCTGAACTTGATGACCAACACTTTCAACATAATAGTTACCGACGCAGCCAGCGAGATCCTCGGCAAATATCGTAAGAAAAAGAGATCGTGGGTCATAGCAGACATCCTCGATCTCTGTGACAAAAGAAGAGAAATAAAAAAGAGAAAACGTGATCCTGAAGGAGCTGCAAAATACAGAAAAATAAACTAAAAGATCAGACAAGATACGAGAAGAGCAAAAGATGACTGGACAGCAGAACAAAGTTGTGAAATTGAAGACAGTCTGAGCAAGAACAACAGCAAGACGGCCTGCCAAGTTGTGAAAGACCTGACGTCAGTGAAGAAAGGGATAACCACCACCATCCAAGACAAATCAGGGAAATGTCTTACAGAAGAACAACATATTCTAAACCGATGGACAGAATACTGCTCAGAACTGTACAACTACAAGGTCAACGGAGACTCAACGATACTAAATTGTCCACAGACCACCGAAGAGGACAACTACACCATTTTACGTGAGGAAGTGGAGGCTGCAATGAAATCTCTGAAAAAGGAAAGTCAGCTGGAATTGACAACATACCAGCAGAACTGGTTCAAGCTGGGGGAGAAGCATTGGTCACCACCCTCACAACAATCTGCAACAAGATCTGGCTGACAGGACAATGACCCACCTCGTGGACCCAGTCACTGATAATCACGCTTCCCAAGAAAGGTAACCTATAGCTGTACCAAAATTATAGAACAATCAGTGTCATCAATCACCCGAGCAAAGTCATGCTGAAGATCCTACTCAACAGACTCAAACCCCAGGTGGAAAAGATCATCGCTGAAGAACAGGCGGGTTTTCGAACAGGACGGAGCACCAGTAAACAGATCTTCAACCTTAGAATCCTTTGCGAAAAACACCTTCAACACCAGCAAAGCCTGTACCATGTCTTTATAGACTTTAAGAAGGCCTTTGATAGGGTATGGCATGCGGCCCTATGATCGACCATGAGGAAGTACACATTAGCCCCAATCTTGTCCGTACAATTGAACACCTATATGACAAGGCCACCAGTGCAGTCATCTTCAATGGCAGCATAGGAGACTGGTTTCGAACAACAGTGGGAGTTCCACTAAGATGCCTACTATCACCCACCCTCTTCAACATATTTCTCGAAAGGATCAAGAATGATGCCTTGGAAAACCATCAAGGCACTATCAGCATTGGAGGCAGGACAATCACCAACCTTCGCTTCGCTGATGATATCGACGGCCTAGCAGGAGAAGAACAAGAACTAGTTAACTTGGTGGAGTGCCTCGACAAAATATCTACAGCATACGGCAAGGAGGTCAGCGCCAAAAACACCAAACTGATGACAAACAACACACAAGACATCAACACAGAGGTCAAAATTAACGGACAGAGACTTGAAACTGTAACAAGCTTCAAGTACTTGGGATCAATCATCACAGACGAGGGTTCCACGCCTGATATACTTGCCAGGATGGCATAGACAACAGCAGCACTTACAAGGTTGAAACCCATATGGAATGACAGTAACATCAATGTCAGTTCGAAAATAAGGTTAATGCGCTCCCTTGTCATGTCCGTCTTTCTATACGCTTGTGAAACATGGACCCTCTCAGAAGATCCACAGAAGAGGATACATGACATGGAAATTAGGTGCTTTCGGAAGATCTTGCGCATATCATACAAAGACCATGTTACTAACGAAGACGTTCGCAACAAGATCAAACAAGCCATCAGACCATACGAAGACCTCCTGACATCGGTCAAGATGCGCAAACTGAAGTGGTACGGCCACATCTCACGATCATCTGGCCTTGCAAAGACCATCTTGCAAGGCACCGTGAGAGGGGGGAGAAGAAGAGGTAGAGAGAAAAAGAGGTGGGAAGACAACATCAAAGAGTGGACAGGACTGGGGTTCGCCGACTGCCAGAGGGCTGTAGAGAACAGAGAAACGTGGAGAGAGCTGGTTAAAAAGTCGTCAGTGGTGCCCCAACGATCCTTACGGGTTATGGGAAAGTGAAGTGATGGTACCGCCCCCTAGCGACTATCCAAAACATGATAGACACAGTATATGCCTCCAGATAGACACAGTGTATGGGGTAAGACCACATTAAGGATTCGTCCGCCATTACCGGCCGAAAGAGTGCCCTTGAAAATACCGTTTTGGTGTCATGTGTGAATTTTTTTCGAGCACTTTGGCATGGCACATGTCAGTCCAGTGAATACTGAATGTACTACTACATTAGATCTTTCACGAGGTAGCAATAAACATACGCTAGTCGCTCGCGTATTCGCACAGTGGCTATTTTGCAGAACGCACCAATATTTCAAAATCCGTCACCAGATTGGGGCGAAATTGAGGGGTGTCAGGTTTGGGTGGATTTTTCTGAAAACTGAGGTATGAGAATTTTACGAGTTTTCCACAGCACTTGTGTCAATGGAGGTTAAATACGGTGTGAAATTTTCAAGAAAATTGTATGTCAAATATAGCAGGAAATGAAGGAAACGTTATAATGGCTGCCTATGTAAAATTTAAATGTGGTCTTACCCCGTATGCCACCATGATAGACACAGTGTATGCACCCAGGTAGACACTGTGTATGCCTCCATGATAGACACAGTGTATGAATCCATGATAGACACAGAGACAGTTTTGTATACCTGGGCGGAGCGGTATGTGGGGATGGCTCCTCAGAGACAGAAATTCGCAGAATACAAGCATGGGCGAAAGCAGGGAGGAAAGTAGGTGTGATGGGAGAGAGGCACATATCGCGAAAACTCAAGGGAAAGGTACTATGCACATGACACCAGCCTACCTTTATGGCCTAGAGACTATAGCAATGACAGAGAAACAACAGGAGAGGGTACAAGTGTGACACCAGCCTACCTGTATGGCCTAGAGACTAGCAATGACAAAGAAACAACAGGAGAGGGTACAAGTGTGACACCAGCCTACCTGTATGGCCTAGAGACTATAGCAATGACAGAGAAACAACAGGAGAGGGTACAAGTGTGACACCAGCCTACCTGTATGGCCTAGAGACTAGCAATGACAGAGAAACAACAGGAGAGGGTACAAGTGTGACACCAGCCTACCTGTATGGCCTAGAGACTATAGCAATGACAGAGAAACAACAGGAGAGGGTACAAGTGTGACACCAGCCTACCTGTATGGCCTAGAGACTAGCAATGACAGATAAACAACAGGAGAGGGTACAAGTGTGACACCAGCCTACCTGTATGGCCTAGAGACTAGCAATGACAGAGAAACAACAGGAGAGGGTACAAGTGTGACACCAGCCTACCTGTATGGCCTAGAGACTATAGCAATGACAGAGAAACAACAGGAGAGGGTACAAGTGTGACACCAGCCTACCTGTATGGCCTAGAGACTAGCAATGACAGATAAACAACAGGAGAGGGTACAAGTGTGACACCAGCCTACCTGTATGGCCTAGAGACTATAGCAATGACAGAGAAACAACAGGAGAGGGTACAAGTGTGACACCAGCCTACCTGTATACAAGTGTGACACCAGCCTACCTGTATGGCCTAGAGACTAGCAATGACAGAGAAACAACAGGAGAGGGTACAAGTGTGACACCAGCCTACCTGTATGGCCTAGAGACTATAGCAATGACAGAGAAACAACAGGAGAGGGTACAAGTGTGACACCAGCACCAGCCTACCTGTATGGCCTAGAGACTATAGCAATGACAGAGAAACAACAGGAGAGGGTACAAGTGTGACACCAGCCTACCTGTATGGCCTAGAGACTAGCAATGACAGATAAACAACAGGAGAGGGTACAAGTGTGACACCAGCCTACCTGTATGGCCTAGAAACTATAGCAATGACAGAGAAACAACAGGAGAGGGTACAAGTGTGACACCAGCCTACCTGTATGGCCTAGAGACTATAGCAATGACAAAGAAACAACAGGAGAGGGTACAAGTGTGACACCAGCCTACCTGTATGGCCTAGAGACTAGCAATGACAGATAAACAACAGGAGAGGGTACAAGTGTGACACCAGCCTACCTGTATGGCCTAGAAACTATAGCAATGACAGAGAAACAACAGGAGAGGGTACAAGTGTGACACCAGCCTACCTTGTATGGCCTAGAGACTATAGCAATGACAGAGAAACAACAGGAGAGGGTACAAGTGTGACACTAGCCTACCTGTATGGCCTAGAGACTAGCAATGACAGATAAACAACAGGAGAGGGTACAAGTGTGACACCAGCCTACCTGTATGGCCTAGAAACTATAGCAATGACAGAGAAACAACAGGAGAGGGTACAAGTGTGACACCAGCCTACCTGTATGGCCTAGAGACTATAGCAATGACAGAGAAACAACAGGAAACAGGAGAGGGTACAAGTGTGACACCAGCCTACCTGTATGGCCTAGAGACTATAGCAAATACAGAGAAACAACAGGAGAGGGTACAAGTGTGACACCAGCATACCTGTATGGCCTAGAGACTATAGCAATGACAGAGAAACAACAGGAGAGGGCACAAGTGTGACACCAGCCTACCTGTATGGCCTAGAGACTAGCAATGACAGATAAACAACAGGAGAGGGTACAAGTGTGACACCAGCCTACCTGTATGGCCTAGAGACTAGCAATGACAGAGAAACAACAGGAGAGGGCACAAGTGTGACACCAGCCTACCTGTATGGCCTAGAGACTAGCAATGACAGAGAAACAACAGGAGAGGGTACAAATGTGACACCAGCCTACCTGTATGGCCTAGAGACTATAGCAATGACAGAGAAACAACAGGAGAGGGTACAAGTGTGACACCAGCCTACCTGTATAGCCTAGAGACTATAGCAATGACAGAGAAACAACAGGAGAGGGCACAAGTGTGACACCAGCCTACCTGTATGGCCTAGAGACTAGCAATGACAGATAAACAACAGGAGAGGGTACAAGTGTGACACCAGCCTACCTGTATGGCCTAGAGACTAGCAATGACAGAGAAACAACAGGAGAGGGCACAAGTGTGACACCAGCCTACCTGTATGGCCTAGAGACTAGCAATGACAGATGAAACAACCAGGTACAAGTGTGACACCAGCCTACCTGTATGGCCTAGAGACTATAGCAATGACAGAGAAACAACAGGAGAGGGTACAAGTGTGACACCAGCCTACCTGTATGCCTAGAGACTATAGCAATGACAGAGAAACAACAGGAGAGGGCACAAGTGTGACACCAGCCTACCTGTATGGCCTAGAGACTAGCAATGACAGATAAACAACAGGAGAGGGTACAAGTGTGACACCAGCCTACCTGTATGGCCTAGAGACTAGCAATGACAGAGAAACAACAGGAGAGGGCACAAGTGTGACACCAGCCTACCTGTATGGCCTAGAGACTAGCAATGACAGAGAAACAACAGGAGAGGGTACAAGTGTGACACCAGCCTACCTGTATGGCCTAGAGACTATAGCAATGACAGAGAAACAACAGGAGAGGGTACAAGTGTGACACCAGCCTACCTGTATGGCCTAGAGACTAGCAATGACAGAGAAACAACAGGAGAGGGTACAAGTGTGACACCAGCCTACCTGTATGGCCTAGAGACTAGCAATGACAGATAAACAACAGGAGAGGGTATAAATGTGACACCAGCCTACCTGTATGGCCTAGAGACTATAGCAATGACAGAGAAACAACAGGAGAGGGTACAAGTGTGACACCAGCCTATCTGTATGGCCTAGAGACTATAGCAATGACAGAGAAACAACAGGAGAGGGTACAAGTGTGCGAAAACAACTGGGTCAGGAGAATGACGGGAGAGGGTACAAGTGTGACACCAGCCTACCTGTATGGCCTAGAGACTAAATGACAGAAGAGTGGAAGAGCTAGAGGGAGGATGTTGGTGTGAAAGAGTTATCAAAATGGCCTAGAGACTATAGTTGACAGAGAAACAACAGGAGAGGGTACAAGTGTGACACCAGCCTATCTGCATGGCCTAGAGACTATAGCAATGACAGAGAAACAACAGGAGAGGGTACAAGTGTGCGAAAACAACTGGGTCAGGAGAATGACGGGGGTAAAGATAATAGATAAGCGAAGAGTGGAAGAGCTGAGGGAGGATGTTGGTGTGAAAGAGTTTCAAAAAGAAGTTGGTGAGAAGTCGGTTGAACTGGACAGGACATGTGGAGCGATTGGGAGAAGAAAGGATGGCAAAGAAAGCAGACGCCCGGAGAGTGGAAGGAAAGAGAAGACAAGGGCGACTGAGACTGAGGTAGGAGTATTGCGTAAAGAGAGACCTGGAGGGATGGAAAGGGGAATGGAGGAAAAGAACAAAAGACCGAGGAGAATGGAGGTAGAGGAAATAATGCAAATGCAGTGAGGAGCAAGAGAAAGAAAATGTTGGCGTATCCAAGCCAACCTCACCCCTGAAGACAGGGAACGACAAGGAGAACATCACAGCACCATTCGCCCACACTGTTGCAATGCAGTCGGAGATTATGGAAACTCCGTAAACACAATAATTTATAGTTAACATGACAGCACCACATTCACTGCACATGCATCTAATGTCACATTTCCATCGTACTCCTAGAATGGAATGAATGGTTTCTTGGCTGTTGTAATATGGCATAATTACCTGACAAAAAACTTTTTTCTCTTTTGAATAATATGATGCAGATGAAATATTCAGGAGAAAAGTAATTATATCCATCATACTGCATTGTGAGAAGATTTGGCAACCACAACAAGGCAACCACAACAAGGCAAACACAACAGAACACATACTACAATACAAAATAGGCTGTTTATTATTTCAGACAAATACTCAGTACACCACACATTGGAACAGATCAGGTACGTCCGACCCACACTTCTGGTACGTCAGGTTTATAGACAAATAATGAAAGCTATGTACAAAGGCGCCGTGGTTGGGTGGAGGGGCTTCTACAGATGACCACTTGGGTCAGTGCCATCAGTTCACACCAACACATAGAGCAGGGTGGAGGGCAATAACCATGTGAGTGGGGGCGGGATTAATGAAGGGGAATCACCAAGAAGGGATGGGAGATAATGAAGGGAATCACCATGTAGAAGAGGGGGTGGTTTATCATAGGGTAATCACCATTTAGTGGCATGGGGTGGCTTAACATAGGAGGATCAGCACATAAGGGTAGGGATGGTAGTTTATGTAGTGGAATCACCACACAGGGGTAGGGACAGCGGATTAACATAGGAGTAGAGACAGGGGTTTAACATAGGGCAATCACCACACAGGGGTAGGGATAGTGGTTTAACACAGGGCAATCACCACACAGGGGTAGGGACAGCGGATTAACATAGGGCAATCACCACAGAGGGGTAGGGACAGTGGATTAACATAGGGCAATCACCACATAGGAGTAGTGGTTTAACATAGGGCAATCACCACACGGGGTAGGGACAGGGGTTTAACATAGGGCAATCACCACACAGGGGTAGGGACAGCGGATTAACATAAGGCAATCACCACATAGGGGTAGGGATAGTGGTTTAACATAGGGCAATCACCACATAGGGATAGGGACAGGGGTTTAACATAGGGCAATCACCACATAGGGGTAGGGACAGGGGTTTAATATAGGGCAATCACCACATAGGGGTAGGGACAGGGGTTTAATATAGGGCAATCACCACATAGGGGTAGGGACAGGGGTTTAACATAGGGCAATCACCACATAGGGGTAGGGACAGGGGTTTAATATAGGGCAATCACCACATAGGGGTAGGGACAAGGGTTTAACATAGGGCAATCACCACACAGGGGTAGGGACAGTGGTTTAACATAGGGCAATCACCACATAGGGGTAGGGACAGGGGTTTAATATAGGGCAATCACCTCATAGGGGTAGGGACAAGGGTTTAACATAGGGCAATCACCACACAGGGGTAGGGACAGTGGTTTAACATAGGGCAATCACCACACAGGGGTTTAACATAGGGCAATCACCACATAGGGGTAGGGACAGTGGTTTAACATAGGGCAATCACCACACAGGGGTAGGGACAGGGGTTTAACATAGGGCAATCACCACATTCGGGTAAGGACAGGGGTTTAACACAGGGCAATCA
This sequence comes from Paraescarpia echinospica, assembly GCA_020002185.1. Classification (NCBI taxonomy): domain Eukaryota; kingdom Metazoa; phylum Annelida; class Polychaeta; order Sabellida; family Siboglinidae; genus Paraescarpia; species Paraescarpia echinospica. The sequence goes on along the minus strand of CM034542.1, from coordinate 1,205,550 downwards.
CCACACAGGGGTAGGGACAGTGGTTTAACATAGGGCAATCACCACATAGGGGTAAGGACAGGGGTTTAACATAGGGCAATCACCACATAGGGGTAGGGACAGTGGTTTAACATAGGGCAATCATCACACAGGGGTAGGGACAGAGTTTTAACATAGGGCAATCACCACATAGGGGTAGGGACAGGGGTTTAATATAGGGCAATCACCACATAGGGCAATCACCACACAGGGGTAGGGACAGGGGTTTAACATAGGGCAATCACCACATTCGGGTAAGGACAGGGGTTTAACATAGGGCAATCACCACACAGGGGTAGGGACAGGGGTAGGCTTAACACAGGGGTAGGGACAGTGGTTTAACATAGGGCAATCACCACATAGGGGTAGGGACAGGGGTTTAACATAGGGTAATCACCACATACGGGAAGGGACAGTGGTTTAACATAGGGCAATCACCACACAGGGGTAGGGACAGTGGTTTAACATAGGGCAATCACCACACAGGGGTAGGGTCAGCGGTTAAACACTGGAGAATCACTACATAGGGGTAGGAATGGTTTGAGTGTAATCATGTACCACAATCACTACAGTTATATTACTAATGAAGTAGAACAGATATTAGAGCACGACGACTACTGCAGGTGTCATCACCAGTCAGCGTGTTGGGTAATGCTGACACCAGCAGCCACTCGCTGTAGTCAGCATGGTGGGTAATGCTGACTCCAGCAGCCACTTGCTCGCTGTAGTCAGCATGGTGGGTCTGCCGACTCCAGCAGCCACTCGCTCGCTGTGGTCATCATGGTGGGTCTGCCGACTCCAGCAGCGACTCACTCGCTGTGGTCAGCATGGTGGGTAATGCTGACTCCAGCAGCCACTCACTCGTTGTGGTCAGCATGGTGGGTAATGCTGACTCCAGCAGCGACTCACTCGCTGTGGTCAGCATAGTGGGTAATGCTGACTCCAGCAGCCACTCACTTGCTGTGGTCAGCATAGTGGGTAATGCTGACTCCAGCAGCCACTCACTCGTTGTGGTCAGCATGGTGGGTTCTGCTGACTCCAGCAGCCACTCACTGTGGTTTAGGAAGCCATTTTGGATTGCTCACTCACAACGTCAATGCCACGTACTGGCTGGAGTACGTGGCTTGAACTGATTCTAAACTAAAAGTAATCAGCTTGAACTGATTCTAAATAGTATGTTTGGTGAGAGAGAACTGACGAAACCACCCCTAAGTTGGACGTTTCTATGACGAACCATTTCTTGGATGTCAACGGTAGCACAAGGCTTCAGCATGCAGCCAGTGGTAGTCTGGAACATGTTCTATGTATACACTGAGACAGAGTAAGGTTTATTGTTGCCCCGTGTTGAGACACAGAACATACCAGCAACATAAAACCCAACTCCCATATTACATACATACATCTGATTATAGTACACAACTATAATTAGTAGCCAGTTGCAAGGATTCTAGTTGTCTCTTATTCATCTACATTTAATCTACCCTACAAAGTTCCTTGTCAGTGAATCAGTGTAATTCTAAAACACATGACCGTAACTAAACATAATTATAATATAAGACTTAACTAGTGTAACACCAACAATTGTCAAAATATCTGTTCAAATTGTTTTGTGCAGCAACATTTTTTAGTTAGAAGAATTAGTCCAAACATACAGGTTAATCATGTGCCTGTGTTATTGGTAGACCGGGCTAAGGCATCAATCATCATGGGCCACAGCTGTTTGTGACCTAATCAATTGGGATAACATGTGAAAGCTTGATGCACGAGTAATTGAATATGATAACTTTTGATGTTTAATACTAGAAATGAAATCTTTAAAAAAGCTGATCACATTTTAAACATAATTAGAGATAGATGTCAGCCAATATCTGTGAAAACAATGACGAATTTGGTTAGGACAGCAACTCGCTGAGCTAAAATAAACTGAAAACAAAATGAAAGCGAGACAACGACGTAAAAGAAGACACAACGCAAGCACATAAACAACATAAGAGTGGCCACGCCTTGTTGCACGAGGCCCGAGACAATAGCATGACTACACAACACGAACTGACATCGACCCAAACATTTCTAATTCAACAGCTGGCACTCCGTATTGGATCACCATATAATCGGTTCTAATTGACGTCGACGTAGAACCAAGCTGAGCCGCCACAATCATTATTGTAATCCTACACAACAAAGGTAACGATCAAAAACATCTATTGGATTAAAAACCAAATTGATGTTTCCAGTATGTCGCGGTTTGCTAAGTCACAATCAAATTTGTATGCGTGACCTCCGTCAAGCTTGACCTTTGTCAACAATGTTGATAACGGTTATACGAGTGAATTACACTGCTGCTGCTGCGTGACATCTCGTAGATCAAACATTCCCACATAGTTGTCACTTAAAACGAATTACCTTATGTTTTTGTCATAAAGAAACACTTTTGAGACCAGAATTTCAATAAAATATATACGATGGAATGTCCGGACCCAAGTGTTTGGCATCCACAGAAATGTTGCTAGGCAACATGTCACATGATGGATAGGTGAATTGTCAGAATTCAGGTGTGCATACACCTGCGTGTGATACCGAGGCAAATTTGGTCAGAGTGACGGTTGGACCATTTCAGTATCACCACGGATTAATCAAATATGGGACTTTTTTGGAAGTCACAAAGGATGTTACTTCACAGCAATGTGCAAGATGTATATGCCTGCTTGGAATGACACTTATCTAGGTTAGAGATAATACAAGTCAACTGAACCATGTGTAGTGGAGAGATCGCGGCTATGGCTTGTGAGGAGGATACAAGGCCATTGATATGTTGATGTCATCTGTCATTAGACTTACACAGTTCTAACTCTCATTTCAATTTCTAGAACAAACAACTGTACATGTTCCCAGGTTGCTAAATAACACCAATGCTCACAGATCACGTACAATAAAACCGTATCTTGGACCTGGTCTGTTCAGTACAGAAGGTTGATGATGACGCACCAAGAAACGTAGCCATAAAAGCGATTGTCCTATAGGAATCCGTACATGATCTGCCACCAAATACAACAAAACACTGGACCCAGCTCGACCAAAGAATCTAACATTTCACCCAATAAAAATAATGTCCTCCTGAAGCATATATTTCATACAGTATTGTTCCTTTGGCCTACATTAGCACTGTACAATTTATCGACACCCAACTCAACAATTGAACATTTAAAATATAACACGTGGCATTACACATTGTCTAGTTTCATACAATAATGACACCTTATTAGTACTGGTCCTGAACATGTTCTCAGACATTGTCTTGTCTACACCGATACACTGGTGACATCCTATTAGCACTGGTCCTCTATTTCTCGTTGCACATACACGTAGATCCGGTGTACACTGAGGAATGTAGTTGCTGTAGTTGAACTTATCAATTATTACATACACAACAGCATCTTCAGAGATGTCAAGTTTGGAGACGCCACCAGACCTAGTCATAACTGGCTGGTTGAACTAACACAGACCGTGTGTGGTTGTCGTGGCAACGTGGCGTAACGACGTCTTGAGCAGAAGGCTGACCTGTATCGCCACCTGTTGATAGCAGAAGATCATCTCACCCAAGGTTAAAGGTAAAGGACCCAAAGAGGAATATGATATGCAACAACCTCCCCGCTTCACATCTGGCTAGCTTGACACATTCCTCTCTGGTCAGCTTCTCGTTGTTACCGAGTCTTGTTCCTTGTGCAGTGACTAGACACAGCAAGTGATTGGTAGCCAGAGACACAATGACAACAGAATAGTGTCATTGTAACAACTGACAGCTGCCACAGGCCCACTCACTTACCTCCCATTGCACTAGCCACTTACTAGCCACTCTGACAAGTACTAGCCACTTACTGGCTATTCTTGCAAGAACTAGTCATCTACTAGCCACTCTGACAAGTACTAGCCACTTACTGGCTATGCTTGCAAGAACTAGCCATCTACTAGCCACTCTTGCAAGTACTAGCCACTTACTAGCCACTCTGACAAGTACTAGCCACTTACTAGCTATCCTTGCAAGAACTAGCCATCTACTAGCCACTCTGACAAGTACTAGCCACTTACTAGCTATCTTTGCAAGAACTAGCCTTATACTAGCCACTTTGACAAGGTGAGTCATCAAGCCAGACTTGTGCATGGTATGAAGGGGCAATGGTGCAGGAACAATAAACAAGATGTAAAGACAAACCTTCAGCAGCAGCCGTCAAATGATACATATTGCAAATGTCAATCTAACATTGTATACTGCCATTGGCCAATGTGACATTGTAACTAGCGATCAGCTAATGTGACATTGTAATATGCCATAGACTGATTTGACATTGTAACCTGTCATCAGCTGATGTCACATTGCAGCTTGTCATCAGCTGATGTCACACTGCAGCCTGTCATCAGTTGATGTCACATTGTAGCCTGTCATCAGTTGATGTCACATTGTAACCTGTTATCTGGTGTCACCAATGCCATGGCATTCTGTCACCTACAGGAGACAGAGGACAGGTAGAACGAAGGAGAAGGCAGTTCTTGAGCTTTTGACTAGAGCCAAGATGACATGACCGCTCTATCGGAAGTCCTTCAGTAGATGCCACTGTGCGACCGGCTGTCGACTCTTGGCGAACATTTCGTTCCAGTGCTTCACCTCCATTGGCCCACTCTTGCTGCCGAGCACCACCTGACCAATGAGTTCGTTGCGGCCGAGTCGATCGTAGTCCATCACCGACATAATGAGACTCGTCTGTCGCACGCGCTCGTATGGCACGTTGAAGACAAATGACTCATTGAACACAGGGTTTAAGTCTCTCTCCTTTGTCGCTGTCTTCTTCTTCTCCACCTTCTTTCCATCATGCATCAGCCAGATCTTCACGTACGGGTCTGTCGACAGAAACACACGTCTTAGGGCAAAGGTCACACAGCAATGTCTGGGGGTCATTTCACCAATATTCTTATGAGCTCACAAGGTCCACTTTGCCTTTTAAAATTGACTTCGCTCCTTTTTAAAATTGTTAATTTGCTCCTCAACAATGATCTTGTGTAGTGAAAACAGTCGACATGAGGGCGTGCCACTGGGACACTACCGCCCGTGTGGCACATAGTGTCCTCAGTAATATGGCGCCAGCTTTTTTCATTATGGAGAAGCTCTTTATATTTAATACAAATTTTGTTTAATTATAACTTTTCTTTATGAGCTCATTATCTTTGTAAAATGGTCCTTGGGACTAATGTTACATTTTCTTATGAGCTCATTATCTTTGTGAAATGGTCCCCAAGGCTAATGTTACATTTCCTTATGAGCTCATTATCTTTGTGAAATGGTCCCCGGGACTAATGTTACTTTTTTTATCAGCTCATTATCTTTGTGAAATGTTCCCCTGGACTAATGTTAAATTTCCTTATGAGCTCATTATCTTTGTGAAATGATCCCTGGACCAATGTTACATTTCTTTATGAGCTCATTATCTTTGTGAAATGGTTCCCGGGACTAATGTCACATTAATCTCGTGAGGACCACTTCAGAACTTACAGTGGCTGTTCGCTGTATGGACTCCTCATATACAGAACAGCAGCTTAAAGTTAAAAGGAACAACTCTGAAATCTTTATATTTGAGGAAGTTTGAATCAAGTCCCTCGTGATCCTTGTAGAGAGTGTCCACTGTGGGTGATGATTAATGTTACCATTTGATGTCCAACAACATCTATAAACAGGTGTAAGGTCACGTATGCATAGATTGAGCCAAATATTGTCAAAGATGTTAATCAATTATCAGGGCTTGACAGATACAAATACGGTGTATTTAATTTTGTATGAATATAATGCATGATGTTTTTGTTATTTCAAATAACCAGTTAAACTGCGCTATTTAACACAATGAGAACGGAATGATTTAGCCAATATATTTGACTCTACTAAACAGTTGATTCTGTTACATGGAGCCTGTTGTATTGAATTACTCATAAAAATATACAACTTTGTAAAACTTCAAATATACATACATATAATAATCGTGTAGCATCCTACTTAAACAGGTAAAATAATCCAGTCTTGAAATAAGTTTCTTCAAGATGATACAAGTAAACTTTAAACACCTACCTGAGTAGCCATTGATATCTTTGGACTTGAGATCTCGACACTTCATGATGACGACTGTGATTCGCCCGACTGTTGGCTGGTAGCACAGAGAGATCAACGCCTCCCCAAGTTTGCCCTGTCAACAAAACACACACATTTGAACCTCCTCCCTTAGTTTGATTGTTTGCATCTCATATTTCAGACTAATTTCATAAAAAAGCAACCCTACAAAGTATTAACTATGATACATTAGTTCGTTTATGCATTTTTTTAATCAATTTGGGTGAAATTAACTACAACAATGCCAGTTTGACATTTAAGTTATAGGACTTGAGTTAGGAAATGGCGATTTCGCCAAACATGTGCTTACAGTCTCGTCAAAGTTCGGCCGAGCTCGTACTCATGGTCAGTTTGTTTTCATGATAAGTTTGCTATTTTTTGTGGAGGCGCTTGTGTCACTGAATCAGCTAAAAGGTAGCTAAAGCCTTGTCTTAGCCAGAGACAGTTGCAGAACATGAGGATCTACTTGGGAAAGGCTACAGCGCAATGGACAAAAGTGATGCATGTGTTTTGTTGAAACAACAAGGTCAACAGGTTGGTATTCAATGTCAGCTGGGCAATTGGCTTTGCAAGCTAGCAGATGTAATGGCCAATATAATTTGTTTGCACGATTAAACTGTATTTCTTATTAAACAAATTGAACATTACTTACACTGTTAACACACTACACTGTTAACACACTACACTATTAACACACTACACTGTTAACACATTACACTGTTAACACACTACACTGTTAACACACTACACTATTAACACACTACTGTTAACACACTACACTATTAACACACTACACTGTTAACACACTACACTATTAACACACTACACTGTTAACACACTACACTGTTAACTCACTACACTGTTAACACACTACACATCTGGACATCATAAAAGAACTGGATTCGTGATGGACAAATGAACTGAGGACACAGCCTTAATTACATGCATACATGAAATGGTGATTCTCAATGTACCTGGGATAAGCCTTGAGTAGTTTCAGGGAATCTCCCAAGTTAAATTGCATCTTTAAACTGACATAACGTTCAACTGTTGTGCTTGTGGCATTTGTGTGTATAAAAAGTTTTATTGTATTCTAAATAAGTACTATTTACTGAAGGTTTCCTTTGAAGGCGGAATCAGCATTTAATAGTCAAATCATAATAAATGACACAAAAGTGTTAAATATAAATTGATGGTGCTTTTTAGAAACAATTGGACTAATCACAGATTACCAATCACCTACTATACAATAATGGAAACACAAAGGAATCTACACATTTGTGGTAGCACAAGAGAAACTACACACTTGGGGTAAGTCAAGGGAAACTATGTACTTGGGGTAACTCAAGGGAAACTATGCACTTGGGGTAATACAAGGGAAATTACACACTTGGGGTAACACATTGTGGGAAACTACACACTTGTGGTAACACAAGGGAAATGGCACACTTGGGGTGACACAAGGGAAACTACACACTTGGGGTAACTCAAGGGAAACTATGCACTTGGGGTAACACAAGAGAAACTACACACTTTGGATAACACAAGGGAAACTACACACTTGGGGTAACACAAAGGAAACTACACACTTGGGGTAACACAAGGGAAACTACACACTTGGAGTAACCCAATGGAAACTACACACTTGGGGTAACACAAGGGAAACTACACGCTTGGGGTAACACAATGGAAACTACACACTTGGAGTAACACAAGGGAAACTACACACTTGGAGTAACATAAGGGAAACTACACACTTGGGGTAACACAAGGGAAATAACTATGTCCGAGATAGTACAAGGAGAGTAACAAAAACAATTAGGTTGTATAACATTGTGTGTCCGCTTTCATACATAACAACCATATTTTCCCAACTGATGCCCAATGTCATTAGGTAGAGTGGACCTTTGGCCCACATTCCATCAGTGGCCCCTGGATCAGCCCGGATCTTACTTGTAGCAGTTATCTTATTACTTTAGTTGGCAATGTCCCACAATCAAATCTATCGTAATAATGGGTACAATAATTTAATAACGACGCCATTGGCGTATTACTTCATACCACTTGATTGGCAATATTGATTGAGCAACCAGAGCTGAACACATATAACCATAATGTTATTGAATGACCCAGTGGCACTCAGCACAGCCAAAGGACAACAATGAACTTTCACAATGTAACTGCAGTATAAATTAAGGGGGTTAGAGTGGGAAGGGGAGAGGGTTAGGGTGGGAAGGGGAGGGGTTTAGGGTGGGAAGGGGAGGGGTTTAGGGTGGGAAGGGGAGAGAGTTAGGGTAGGAAGGGGAGGGGCTTAGTGTGGGAAGGGGAGAGGGTTAGGATGGGAAGGGGAGGGTTAGGGTGAGAAGGGGAGGGGGTTAGTGTTGGAAGGGGAGAGGGTTAGGATGGGAAGGGGAGGGTTAGGGTGAGAAGGGGAGGGGGTTAGTGTTGGAAGGGGAGAGGGTTAGGATGGAGAAAAATAAAAAACAGACATCAAAAGACAGACAATGAAGACATGTTTTAACAACATAACTGTGAATATTTTTTAATTAATATACTTACATAAATGATATATTTTACTCGTAAATTGTTTTTAATTAATTGATTTTTAGTTACTTATTACTCTTATTATTTTCTTTCTTTGCAGAATTGCCAAATCGATTGGAAAAACAGGATTTTTATAATTTTATTGAGATGTTATGTACTGTGACTGTATTTATTTATATTTGTTGAATATGATATTATTATTATTTAATATAACATAGTGTTGTGAAATGTAGTTTATCTATAGTTATATATTTTTTATCAAGCTGCATTACATCACTTAGTTAGGACAGTTACTACACCAATCTATTATTCCACTGGAATAATATCACTGAATTAGGACAGTTACTATGCCAATCTATTATTCCACTGGAATGATATAACTGAATTATGACAACTCCTACTCCAATCAATTACTCCACTGGAATGATATCACTGAATTAGGACAGTTACTACACCAATCTATTACTTCACTGGAATGATATCACTGAATTAGGACAGTTACTACACCAATATATTACTTCCCTGGAATGATATCACTGACTTATGATAGCTACTACACCAATATGTTACTCCACTGGAATGATATCACTGAATTAGGACAGTTACTACACCAATATATTACTTCCCTGGAATGATATCACTGACTTATGATAGCTACTACACCAATATGTTACTCCACTGGAATGATATCACTGAATTAGGACAGTTACTACACCAATATATTACTTCCCTGGAATGATATCACTGACTTATGATAGCTACTACACCAATATGTTACTCCACTGGAATGATATCACTGAATTAGGACAGTTACTACACCAATCTATTACTTCACTGGAATGATATCACTGACTTATGATAGCTACTACACCAATATGTTACTCCACTGGAATGATATCACTGAATTAGGACAGTTACTACACCAATCTATTACTTCACTGGAATGATATCACTGACTTATGATAGCTACTACACCAATATGTTACTCCACTGGAATGTATCACTGAATTAGGACAGTTACTATACAATTCTATTACTTCACTGGAATGATATAACTGAATTGGGACAGCTACTATATATACAAATATAAAATTATTACTCCACTGGAATATCACTGAATTAGGACAGCTAGTGTACCAATCTGCAACTCCTATGGAGTATTACCATGCCTCATTAAAAGAGTGCACATTACACCAGAAAGTATTTGTCTTAAACAGGATGATCACTTACATGAACAAAGAATCTGCTGATGACATAAATGGCTGCATGAGATGTTTAAACAGAATTGACACAATTGAACTGACACACGTCAATAAATGATTGTTGGCCTCTCTTTCTAATCCAATAACTTCCTGGTTCAGTTATCATCTCAAGCCGGCTGCTCTAATTAGCAATCTCATTGAATTTCATTGAAAACTGCTAAGTACCAACAATTCTAAGAAGTATGTTGTTTGTCAGAGGAATGTGCCCTGTGCAGGTTGGGTTAGTGACCGTGGGAGTCATTATTGCCATTATTAGTTATGACTGGGGAGTTGCACACGCAGCCACAGAACAAGCTTCATCCATAATTCACAGTCAGCAAGGTTAATATGCAGTAATACTGGGAACTGGAGAAAGGCACACCATTGACCGCGCCAGTGACCGAGGAGGTTAGAGCAGAAGGCCGGCCTTGGGTCCCGGAGTGGGCCAGACCATGTCTCCAGACACAATGCCCACTCACTGCTAGAGACTGGGGCACCACGCGTGTGGCGCCGGCACACAAACAGGGAACATTAGTGTCATGTGTGGTCAGATGTCTGGGCCACTGGTCAGATGTCTGAGCCACTGGTCAGATGTCTGAGTTACTGGTCAGATGTCTTGGACACTGGTCAGATGTCTGGGCCACTGGTCAGATGTCTTGGCCAATGGTCAGATGTCTGAGTTACTGGTCAGATGTCTTGGACACTGGTCAGATGTCTTGGCCACTGGTCAGATGTCTTCGCCACTGGTCAGATGTCTGAGTTACTGGTCAGATGTCTTGGATACTGGTCAGATGTCTTGCCCATTGGTTAGATGTCTGAGCCACTGGTTAAATGTGTGAGCCACTGATTAGATGTCTTGGACACTGGTCAGATACCTGAGCCACTGGTCAGTTGTCTGACCCACATGTTATATGTTTTGGCCACTGGTCAGATGTCTGAGTCTCTGGTCAGATGTCTTAGTCACTGGTCAGATCAGATGTCTCAGCCACTGGTCAGATGTCTTGGCTACTGGTCAGATTAACAATCCACTGGTCAGATGTGTGAGCCACTGGTCAGTTGTGTAAGTCACTGGTCAGATGAGTGAGTCACTGGTCAGATGTCTTGGCCACTGGTCAGATGTCTTGGCCACTAGTCAGATGTCTGAGTCACTGGTCAGAAGTCTGATTCACTGGTCAGATGTCTTGGCCACTGGTCAGACGTCTTGGTCACTAGTCAGATGTCTTGGTCACAGGTCGAATGTCTGAGTTACTGGTCGGATGTCTGAGTCACTGGTCGGATATCTTGACCACTGGTCAGATGTCTTTACCACTGGTCAGATGTCTGAGACACTGGTCAGATGTCTTGGCCACTGGTCAGATGAATTGGTCACTGGTCAGATGTCTGACCCACTGGTTAGATGTCTTGGCCAGTGGTAAGATTTTTTGACCACTGGTAATGTGTCTCGGCCACTGGTCAGATGTTTGAGTCACTGGTCAGATGTCTCAGCCACTGGTCAGATGGGGGTCACATGTAGGTCAGTTGGTTTTGCTGAATGTTCTGCTGACCTGACAGCAGGACAAGGGTACAGAGACTACTTAAAAAATAGATAAATAAAATTCCCATTAGAGCAACATTAGCCCTCAACTCCCCTGCTTAGCTGAGGTGTTGGAGGTGTGAACGGCAGGGAGTTTAGCCCGCCTGGCCAGGGACACAGGGGTATTGCAAGGCTATTCCCCAGCAACAAGAACCTTTTGTACACTTTAGAGCAGACAAAGGTCTGAGGCGCTGGGAACAGAAAGAAGTTGTGGTGAGTTTACCATGCTCAAAAACGACTAAACCTGACTAAGCTGGCTGAACTGACTAAGCTGGCTGAACTGACTAAGCTGGCTGAACTGGTGGTGCAATTGTACCAATAAATTTAAATTAAAAAAATTTAGTTTGAAGGCATTCTTTGCTCAGACATTAAAAACAAAACACCAGTAAAACATGATGTCTCAAATTCTGTCCAAAATTTAAATTCCTTCCATGTCAAGACACTGGCACAAGCACACAAATACAGTAATCAGACTGAAAAAAATTTAGCCACGTTGCAATTACATGGAAGCACAAATCTACATATGTTTCATCTTTTTTTAGACGAGATGCAGTTTCAGAATAATTTCCCGATTCTCTGTTAGTTGGGATTCTGTGATTTAACGGGACCTCCCCGATATCTGACCGCGCATGCTTATCAACTGCTTCTTTGTTGCAAATTTGGAGCATTCAAGTCTTTGCATTGCAGAGTGGGCAATTAGCAGCCGGGGGAGGAAATTGTGCGTGTATCTGAGAGACTTCACAACCTACAGGCCGTCTGCAATGTTAACTAATGTTGAGGACATGGCTGAATACTTGTCTTCACTGGGCTGTGACCCTGAAGGCTTCGACTGACACAACAAACAGTGATTGCAATTTGAATAATAACATTCAATATAATAGCAATATATTTTCAAACTGACTACATTCTCATCAAATTCATAACAGTTCCTATTAAATATGATTATAATAACAGTATTTTAGATTGTCATAATACTAAGATTACATAGATAATAAACCTTGAGATGTATTTTAGGTTGTCATAACAGTAAGATTACATAGATGATAAACCTTGAGATGTATTTTAGGTCATCATAACAATAAGATTACATAGATGATAAACCTTGAGATGTATTTTAGGTCGTCATAACAGTAAGATTACATTGATGATAAACCTTGAGATGTATTTGAGGTCGTCATAACAGTAAGATTACATTGATGATAAACCTTGATATGTATTTGAGGTTGTCATAACAGTAAGATTACATTGATGATAAACCTTGAGATGTAGTTTAGGTTGTCATAACAGTAAGATTACATTGATGATAAACCTTGAGATGTATTTTAGGTTGTCATAACAGTAAGATTACATTGATGATAAACATTGAGATGTATTTTAGGTTGTCATAACAGTAAGATTACATTGATGATAAACCTTGAGATGTATTTTAGGTTGTCATAACAGTAAGATTACATTGATGATAAACCTTGAGATGTATTTTAGGTTGTCATAACAGTTAGATTACATTGATGATAAACCTTGAGATGTATTTTAGGTTGTCATAACAGTTAGATTACATTGATGATAAACCTTGAGATGTATATTAGGTTGTCATAACAGTTAGATTACATTGATGATAAACCTTGAGATGTATTTTAGGTTGTCATAACAGTAAGATTACATTGATGATAAACCTTGAGATGTATATTAGGTTGTCATAACAGTAAGATTACATTGATGATAAACCTTGAGATGTATTTTAGGTTGTCATAACAGTAAGATTACATTGATGATAAACCTTGAGATGTATTTTAGGTTGTCATAACAGTAAGATTACATTGATGATAAACCTTGAGATGTATTTTAGGTTGTCATAACAGTTAGATTACATTGATGATAAACCTTGAGATGTATATTAGGTTGTCATAACAGTTAGATTACATTGATGATAAACCTTGAGATGTATTTTTAATGTGACCTCTGCTAAAACATGTTTAATTCATGAGGTATTCTTGCAGTTATAAGTCTTAATTAGATACGCATATTGTTATCTAATGCATCTGTCTCTAATACCCACCATGTGTCACTTGTAACACCCCCTAATACCCACCATGTGCCCCTTGTAACACCCTCTAATACCCACCACGTGTCCTTTGTAACACCCTCTAATACCCACTATGTCTCCCCTGTAACACCCTCCAATACCCACCATGTGTCCTTTGTAACACCCTCTAATACCCACCATGTGTCCCTTGTAACAACCTCCGATACCCACCATGTGTCCCTTGTAACACCCTCTAATACCCACCATGTGTCCCTTGTAACAACCTCCAATACCCACCATGTGTCCCTTGTAACACCCCCTAATACCCACCATGTGTCCCTTGTAACACCCTCTAATACCCACCATGTGTCACTTGTAACACCCCCTAATACCCACCATGTGCCCCTTGTAATACTCTCTAATACCCACCATGTGCCCCTTGTAACACCCCCTAATACCCACTACGTGTCACTTGTAACACCTTCTAATACCCACCATGTGCCCCATGTAACACCCTCTAATACCCACCATGTGTCCCTTGTAACACCCCCTAATACCCACCATGTGTCCCTTGTAACACCCTCTAATACCCACCATGTGTCACTTGTAACACCCCCTAATACCCACCATGTGCCCCTTGTAATACTCTCTAATACCCACCATGTGCCCCTTGTAACACCCCCTAATACCCACTACGTGTCACTTGTAACACCTTCTAATACCCACCGTGTGCCCCATGTAACACCCTCTAATACCCACCATGTGCCCCTTGTAACACCCTCTAATACCCACCGTGTGTCCCTTGTAACACCCTCTAAAGTCTGATATCTACCATGTGTCTCTTGTAGCACCCTCTAATACCCACCATGTGCCCCTTGTAACACCCTCTAATACCCACCGTGTGTCCCTTGTAACACCCTCTAAAGTCTGATATCTACCATGTGTCTCTTGTAGCACCCTCTAATACCCACCATGTGCCCCTTGTAACACCCTCTAATACCCACTACGTGTCACTTGTAACACCTTCTAATACCCACCATGTGCCCCATGTAGCACCCTCTAATACCCACCATGTGCCCCTTGTAACACCCTCTAATACCCACCGTGTGTCCCTTGTAACACCCTCTAAAGTCTGATATCTACCATGTGTCTCTTGTAGCACCCTCTAATACCCACCATGTGCCCCTTGTAACACCCTCTAATACCCACCGTGTGTCCCTTGTAACACCCTCTAAAGTCTGATATCTACCATGTGTCTCTTGTAGCACCCTCTAAAACCCACCATGTGCCCCTTGTAACACCCTCTAATACCCACCGTGTGTCCCTTGTAACACCCTCTAAAGTCTGATATCTACCATGTGTCTCTTGTAGCACCCTCTAATACCTACCATGTGCCCCGTGTAACACTCTCTAAAGTCTAATACCCACCATATGTCCCTTGCATGGCGGTAACACCCTCTAATACCCACCATGTGTCCCTAGTAACTCCCTCTAATACCCACCATGTGCCCCTTGCAGGGTTGTAACGACCGCCACATCGTCTGTCCTGTGGTGAGGTCAAGGTCGTTGAGAGGCAGGCAGATTTCGCCTATAGGGTCGTCTCTGCTGAATCTGTCATAGTCAAGCACTTGCATATACAGCGTCCGGTTCATGAGCTTACTGTGAGGATAACCTGCAAGACAGAGCCAGCGTCAGACAGTGACACAGGAAGAGACAGACAGAGTCAGACAGTGACACAGGGAGTGACAGACAGAGCCTATCTGTGTGTCTGTGTGTGTGTGTGTGTCTGTCTGTCAGTCTGTAATGACAGATAGTACAAGGAACTGGAATGACACCATCAGAGAGCCAAACTGTTGCCAACAACAGAGCCAATTACATTGAGCAGGGAAGATAAACCATGTGTCATTGACAGCAGGAGACACATAATGACTCAGAGGCTATTGTCAACACCTCTGGGATGCAGATCGCTGGCCTTGGCTTGGCAAGCAATCAAACACATCTCTTGAGTTTCAAAATGTGTACTGTATATGGAGGCACATACCACTTATTAATAACAAGATTATGTATGATATATTGTAAACAGGCAGATGAGCTGTCACAGCTGTTCAACGATGCCAACTATACAATCTGTCAGACACTGTTTTATCCTCATAAGTGGCTGCTTCAAGTGTTTGGTGGAACTGATGTTTAAGATGAAACCTTAAAGGAAGACCCTGATGATATAGACCTGACTTCTAGCCAACTAGACCATCTGTGTCATGTTGTCTTGAATGGCTCACTGTCACCCAAGGTCTTCCTTCTTTCATGCCAACAAAAATATTGTTTTGTCGGGAACTAAATTTGTCTGTGGCATTGTCAGTGGCTGAGACGACTGCGAGTTATCAATCGATAACTGCAGTTATTCTAATAAACCCATCTGTTTCAAAACATGACCACTTATAAAGCAGGACATTCATAAACAGCACAAAATAAACTTACTTTGGAGCAATTGTTGAAACACATGAGACGTTTCGACACATCTACAGACCTTGTTAATGCACTGATGTCATGACACAGCTTAGATGACATGACACAGCTTAGATGACATGACATCAGTGCAGGAACAAGGTCTGCTGTAGACGAGTTGAAATGTCACATATTTAAACAATTGCTCAAAAGTTTATTTCTTGCTGTCTGATGGAATCTTAGAGCCATGAACTTTATGCATGCACACATGCACACACATGCACGCACACACATGCACGCACACACAGAACACACACGACACACACACGTACATGCGAACACAACACACGACGCACATGTGCACACGTGCACCCACACACACATCACACACGTGCACACACATAACACGCACACACATACACGACACACACGTGCACACGCACAACACACACGACACACATGCGTACACGCGCACACAACACACACACACACAGACACAACACACACATACACACACGACACACACATGTGTACATGCGCACACACACACAACACACTCACAACACATACACAACACACACACACACACGCAACACACACACAACACACTCACACAACATACACACATACATACACAACACACACATGTGTACATGCACACCCAAACACAACACACACACAACACACTCACGACATACACACACACACACACACACACACACACACACACACACACACACACACACACACACACACACACACACAACACACACACACACACACACTCACAACATACACACAACACACACACACACACACACACACACACAACACGCAACACATTCACAACACACACACACACGCACACACACACACACACACACTCACAACATACACACACACACACACACAACACACACACTCACAACATACACACAACACATACAATTATCAATACAGATTGTAAATGGAGATGAGACATTTAACTAAAAAGCTAAATATAACGCAGGAATGAGAAGAGACCAAGGAATAGATGGTTGACAAACTTGTGTACCAATGCTGCCATTTTGTCCCACTATCGTTTTCACCATTCCAATGCCTGATACAAATCCATTTCTCTTCGATACGCTAAGTTGCTGTCAATATAGATGATGAATAATTCAACATCGAGACAGGCCTACATAGAGGCTAAGACAGTAATACTGACCACTGCAGATGGCCGTTAATTCTCAGAACTCTGATAAAGATCTCATATTTCTCCTGGACAGTGACACATAATACTTAGGAATTAATCCTTCCCTGGACTGAATGATAAAAAGTGAATTAATTTAGCAATATTCCCACCATCTGGCATGGCACTGGAGGAACGTGCTTTCTGACACTAACCTTTGTATTTCCTTTTTTTGGGAAAGATTTTAATGTAATAATAATAATAATTTACTGCATTTCTCTGCACCATAAATCTGGCAGTTACTACCATTCAGGGCACATTACAATCCTTAAAACATGGCATGTAGCTATTAAGATTATTAAATAAAATAAAAATAATAATATAAATAAAAGCATTAAAAAATATATATATATATACACACATATACATACATACATACATATCAAAAGTAAATAGATAAGGATAGTAATAATACTAATACTAATTAAAACAACAAGTTAAGAGAGAATAATAATAAATAATAATAATAGTTAAAGGTAGATATTAATAAGTCCAGAGTTTGCCACTGTCCACACATAATTTAAAGAGAAAAAGCATGTTTAAAAAGAAGTGTCTTCAGTGGCTTCTTGAACAAATGAGGCAGTCTGTAGCGTACATGGCAAGGGACAGATTGTTCCAGAGGCAATGTAATTTATAACACAGTAGAACCTCTCTAAAAAGACCACCTATGTGACTGAAATAAAGTGGTCTAATTACAGAGGCTGGTCAGATATACAAGTGTGCAAGCCTAACAAATAATCAAGGTCAAGTGGCCATTTTCAAAAGGTGATCATTGTTAAAAGTGGTCTTTATTAAGAGGTGGCTGATTTCGAGGACTGGCTGTTTCCGTGGGTGACTGTTCTGAGGGTTTTTACAACATGTCACAATGTTAAGTCATACATCTGAGAAGGCAAGTCTGGCAGAGTTTTACAAGATGTCTGTTTACATTACCAGCACCTACCCCTGGGTAAATCTAATATTAATACATTACGTATGCATGACTACAAACACACAGATGTATTAGCACGACACCTGTGTAGACTTTAAGTAGTATTAGTGTTACTGGTAATACACTCTGCACCAATAGATGATTAGAAAGGTGAGCCCATTGAACACCGAGTGTAGTTATTGATTTCTTCCCGGGACAGATGCATCCTCCACACAAAGTGCAACGGTTGACTGTCAAGACCCTCTGGGAGCAGACGGCTAAGTGCGACTAGTTAGATGTCCTGGCCGGTTAACAGGAAGTTACCTCAAAATTACCTGGATGTTTACCTGCACATTTACCTGGATGTTTACTTGGGTGTCCACCTAGACATTTACCTGGATTTGACCTGGACATCTACTTGGACATTTACTTGAATATTTACATGGACATTTACTTGGACATCTACCTGGGTGTTTACCTGGAATATTACCTGGATATTTACATATTTATTTGGATGTTTACTTGGACATTTACCTTAACGTCTACTTGGTTGTTTACTTGGACATTTACCTTAATGTCTACTTGGACGTTTACTTGTGCCATGTCATTAGTTCACATCTTTATGCATACAAATCATTGTGCAGAATCTGTGAGAATTTAACAAGCAGTGACTGGGGCAGGTGTGGAACACAAGGACACAACTGGTACAAATGAAGCAACCAATAAATGGTAACTCAAGTTCCACCTGAAGCAACTCAAAAGTGCTCAGCTAAACACATGCCTTACAAATACGTTTGCAAGTTAGCATTCCGTCCCAGTCGCAATCTGTCCCAGTTAGCTTTCCGTCCCAGTCGCAATCTGTCCCAGTTAGCATTCCGTCCCAGTCGCAATCTGTCCCAGTTAGCATTCCGTCCCAGTCGCAATCTGTCCCAGTTAGCATTGTGTCCCAGTTAGCATTCCGTCCCAGTCGCAATCTGTCCCAGTCGCAATCTGTCCCAGTTAGCATTGTGTCCCAGTTAGCATTCCGTCCCAGTCGCAATCTGTCTCAGTTAGCATTGTGTCCCAGTCGCAATCTGTCCCAGTTAGCATTCCGTCCCAGTCGCAATCTGTCCCAGTTAGCATTCCGTCCCAGTCGCAATCTGTCCCAGTTAGCATTGTGTCCCAGTTAGCATTCCGTCCCAGTCGCAATCTGTCCCAGTTAGCATTGTGTCCCAGTTAGCATTCCGTCCCAGTCGCAATCTGTCCCAGTCGCAATCTGTCCCAGTTAGCATTGTGTCCCAGTTAGCATTCCGTCCCAGTCGCAATCTGTCCCAGTTAGCATTCCGTCCCAGTCGCAATCTGTCCCAGTTAGCATTGTGTCCCAGTTAGCATTCCGTCCCAGTCGCAATCTGTCCCAGTTAGCATTGTAAATCCCAGTTAAGTATCTCAGTCTCCAGTCGCAATTCGTCTCAGTTAGTATTGTGTCCCAGCTCTAATCTGTCCCAGTTAGCATTCCATCCTAGCCTAATCTGTCCTAGTTAGCATTGTGTCCTTGTGCTAGCATTCCGGCCCCAATGCAATCTGTCCCAAGTTAGTATTGTGTCCCTGTGTTAGCATTCCGTCCCAGTCGCAATCTGTCCCAGTTTCCAATCTGTCCCAGTTAGCATTGTGTCCTTGTGTTAGCATTCCTGGCCCTGTAGCCTTCCAATTCGTCCCAGCAAGCATTGTGTCCCAGTTAGTACCTTGGCCCCAGTCGCAATCTGTCCCAGTTAGCATTGTGTCCTGTGTTATATCTCCGGCCCCAGTCGCAATTCAACCCCAGTCGCACCTGTCCTGTGCTAGCATTGTGTCCAGTTAGCATTCTGCCCCAGTCGCAATCTGTCCTAGCAAGCCTCCGCCCCAGTCGCGAATTGTCCCAGCTAGCATTGTGTCCCAGTTAGCATTCCTGGGCCCCAGCTCTAATCTGTCCTGTGCTAGCATTGTGTCCTGTAGTTAGCATTCCGCCCCAGTCGCACCTATCCCAGTTAGCATTCCTGCCCCCAGCTCACCTGTCCTCAGTTAGCATTGTGTCCCAGTTAGCATTCATTCCCAGTCGCACCTGTCCCAGCTAGTATTCCTGGCCCCAGCTCTAATCTGTCCTGTAGTTAGCATTGTGTCTCAGTTAGCATTCCGCCCCAGTCGCAATCTTGTCCTAGTCGCAATCTGTCCCAGCTCTAATCTGTCCCAGTTAGCATTCCTCCCAGTCGTGCAATCTGTCCCAGTTAGCATTCCGCCCCAGCTTCCACCTGTCTCCAGTTAGCATTGTGTCTCAGTTAGCATTCCTAATTCAGTCGCTAATCTGTCCTAGCCGCAATCTGTCCCAGTTAGCACAGGTCCCAGTTAGTATTCCATCCCAGTCGCAATCTGTCTCTGCTAGCATTGTGTCCCAGCCAAGCAATCTGTCCCAGTTAGTATTCTCGCCCCAGTCGCAATTCCGTCCCAGTTAGCATTCCTGTCCTGAAATGCAATCTGTCCTAGTTAGCATTGTGTCCCAGTTAGCATTCCTGCCCCAGTCAATCTGTCCCAGTTAGCATTGTGTCCCAGTTAGCATTCCGCCCTTCAGCTCTAATTCGTCCTGAAGTCGTGAATTCGTCCCAGTTAGCATTGTGTCCCAGTTAGCATTCCTTTGCCCCAGTCGCACCTGTCCCAGTTAGCATTGTGTCCCAGTTAGTATTCCTTGGCCCCAGTCGCAATCTGTCCCAGTTAGCATTGTGTCCTAGTTAGCATTCCTGGCCCCAGTTCCAATCTGTCCCAGTTTCCACCTGTCCCAGCTAGCATTGTGTCCCAGTTAGCATTCGCCCCAGCTCTAATTCGTCCCAGCAGTATTCCGGCCCCAAAGAAGCATTGTGTCCCAGTTAGCATTCCTCGGTCTCTGAAGCTCTAATCTGTCCCAGTTACATTCCGGCCCTGTGTCGCAATCTGTCCCAGTTAGGCATTGTGTCCCAGTTAGCATTCCTGGGTCTCCAGCTCTAACACCCGTCCCAGTTAGTATTCCGCCCCAGTCGCACCTGTCCCAGTTAGTACAGGTCTCTCAGTTAGCATTCGCCCCAGTCAGCAATTCGTCCTAGCCGCACCTGTCCCAGTTAGCATTCCGGCCCCAGTCGCACCTGTCCTAGAAGTTAGTATTCCGCCCCAGTCGCAATCTGTCCCAGTTAGCATTGTGTCCCAGTTAGCATTCCGTCCCAGTCGCAATCTGTCCCAGTCGCAATCTGTCCCAAAGTTAGGCTTGTGTCCTAAAGTTAGCATTCCGTCCCAGTCGCAATCTGTTCCAGTTAGTACAGTTCTGAAGTCGCACCTGTCCCAGCTAGCATTCCGTCCCAGTCGCAATCTGTCCCAGTTTAGTATTGTGTCCCAGTTAGCATTCCGTCCCAGTCGCAATCTGTCCCAGTTAGCATTGTGTCTCCCAGTTAGCATTCCGTCCCAGTCGCACCTGTCCCAGCTAGCATTGTGTCCTGTGCTAGTATATTCCTCGGTCTCAGTCGCAATCTGTCCCAGCTCTAATCTGTCCTGAAAGGCATTGTGTCCCAGGCAACTCCGGCCCCAGCCTAATCTGTCCCAGTTAGCATTGTGTCCCAGTTAGCATTCCGTCCCAGTCGCACTCTGTCCCAGTTAGCATTGTGTCCCAGTTAGCATTCCGCCCCAAAGCCTAATCTGTCCCAGTCGCGAATTGTCCCAGTTAGGCATTGTGTCCCAGTTAGCATTCCGCCCCAGTCGCACCTGTCCCAGTTAGCATTCCTCATTCCCAGTCTAATCTGTCCCAGTTAGCATTGTGTCCCAGTTAGCATCTGCCCCAGTCGCAATCTTGTCCCAGTTAGCATTGTGTCCCAGTTAGTATTCCGTCCTGTGCCTAATCTGTCCCAGCTAGCATTCCGGCCCTGAAGTCGCAATCTGTCCCAGTTAGCATTGTGTCCCAGTTAGCATTCCGTCCCAGTCGCAATCTGTCCCAGTTAGCATTCCGTCCCAGTCGCAATCTGTCCCAGTTAGCATTGTGTCTCAGTTAGCATTCCGTCCCAGTCGCAATCTGTCCCAGTCGCAATCTGTCCCAGTTAGCATTCCGTCCCAGTCGCAATCTGTCCCAGTTAGCATTCCGTCCCAGTCGCAATCTGTCCCAGTTAGCATTGTGTCCCAGTTAGCATTCCGTCCCAGTCGCAATCTGTCCCAGTCGCAATCTGTCCCAGTTAGCATTGTGTCCCAGTTAGCATTCCGTCCCAGTCGCAATTCCCAGTTAGCATTGTGTCCCAGTCGCAATTCGTCCCAGTTAGCATTCCATTCCAGTCATAATCTGTCCCAGTTAGCATTGTGTCCCAGTTAGCATTCTGTCCCAGTCAGCAATCTGTCCTGAAGTTAGCATTGTGTCCCAGTTAGCATTCCGGGTCTCCAGCTCCAACCTGTCCCAGTTAGCATTGTGTCCTGTAGTTAGCATTCCGCCCCCAGTCGCTAATCTGTCCCAGTCACACCTGTCCCAGTTAGCATTGTGTCCCAGTGCTAGCATTCCGCCCCAGTCTCAATCTTGTCCCAGTTAGCATTCCGTCCCAGTCGCAATCTGTCTCAGTTAGCATTGTGTCCCAGTCGCAATCTGTCCCAGTTAGCATTCCGTCCCAGTCGCAATCTGTCCCAGTTAGCATTGTGTCCCAGTTAGCATTCCGTCCCAGTCGCAATCTGTCCCAGTTAGCATTCCGTCCCAGTCGCAATCTGTCCCAGTTAGCATTGTGTCCCAGTTAGCATTCCGTCCCAGTCGCAATCTGTCCCAGTTAGCATTGTGTCCCAGTTAGCATTCCGTCCCAGTCGCAATCTGTCCCAGTTAGCATTGTGTCTCAGTTAGCATTGTGTCCCAGTTAGCATTGTGTCCCAGTTAGCATTGTGTCCCAGTTAGCATTGTGTCTCAGTTAGCATTGTGTCCCAGTCGCAATCTGTCCCAGTTAGCATTGTGTCTCAGTTAGCATTGTGTCCCAGTTAGCATTGTGTCCCAGTTAGCATTGTGTCCCAGTTAGCATTGTGTCTCAGTTAGCATTGTGTCCCAGTCGCAATCTGTCCCAGTTAGCATTGTGTCTCAGTTAGCATTGTGTCCCAGTCGCAATCTGTCCCAGTTAGCATTGTGTCTCAGTTAGCATTGTGTCCCAGTCGCAATCTGTCCCAGTTAGCATTGTGTCCCAGTTAGCATTGTGTCTCAGTTAGCATTGTGTCCCAGTCGCAATCTGTCCCAGTTAGCATTGTGTCTCAGTTAGCATTGTGTCCCAGTCGCAATCTGTCCCAGTTAGCATTGTGTCCCAGTTAGCATTGTGTCCCAGTTAGCATTGTGTCCCAGTTAGCATTGTGTCCCAGTTAGCATTGTGTCCCAGTTAGCATTGTGTCCCAGTTAGCATTGTGTCCCAGTTAGCATTGTGTCCCAGTTAGCATTGTGTCCCAGTTAGCATTGTGTCTCAGTTAGCATTGTGTCCCAGTTAGCATTGTGTCCCAGTTAGCATTGTGTCCCAGTTAGCACTCCAGTGGCAGAGAAAGCGATGTTCAGTAGTTTTCATTGTATAGATTAATAAAAACCCTTTCCCAAGCACACAACCTCATATATCATATGACACACCAGGAAGATATACAACCACATATATCATATGACACACCAGGAAGATATACAACCACATATATCATATGACACACCACGAAGGTATACAACCTCATATATCATATGACACACCAGGAAGATATACAACCACATATATCATATGACACACCAGGAAGATATACAACCACATATATCATATGACACACCAGGAAGGTATACAACCACATATCATATGACACACCAGGAAGATATACAACCACATATATCATATGACACACCAGGAAGGTATACAACCACATATATCATATGACACACCACGAAGGTATACAACCACATATATCATATGACACACCAGGAAGATATACAACCACATATATCATATGACACACCAGGAAGGTATACAACCACATATATCATATGACACACCAGGAAGATATACAAATTCACAAACTCATTAGCTAAATTTTATTTTTTTTTAATTTATTTTTCTTCAATGCGATTTTAGGTTTCTTAGATATTTGCCGATTTTGTAAACACCCGTGAGCCGGGCATTAGTCCTGAATTTGATAGTGTATAAAAAATGTATTATTAAATGTTGTAAAAGACTGATAGCTGAAAATTAACCTTTTCTTCGTAGCCATTTATAGCTTGGCATCAAGTGTATCTACAATGAACATGTTTGACAGTGTGACAGGCCAGAGGCCCTGCCACTGTGACAGGCCAGAGGCCCTGCCACTGTGACAGACCAGAGGCCCTGCCACTGTGACAGACCAGAGGCCCTGCCACTGTGACAGGCCAGAGGCCCTGCCACTGTGGCAGGCCAGAGGCCCTGCCACAGTGACAGGCCAGAGGCCCTGGCACTGTGACAGACCAGAGGCCAACTGAATAACATTCTCACTTCCCTGATGATGTCTCATATTTGCATGTCCTCATCAATGGTGACTAGATTCTTGCTGCAGTGGGATGTGTATCTAGGCCTATAGATTCCAGTTTTTACACCTCACATGGTCAATCATCAGAGTATTCTCAAGACTTCACATAGGCATAGTTGCTGGCAAAATTGGAAACAACTGCAGCTGCTGTCATTGGTCTTCAACAAAGGTCAGCAACATAGCCATCTGATGCAAACAGTTTCAGATCATTTGTGGGTAAGCCTATCGAAAGTTCTACACTTTATTGTGCGAGTGCCTGCTTCCATATGCGTCAATGTGTGTGCATATGAATATGCACCCTGGGAAATATAATGTCCAGTTATTCACTCAATAACATTTTCGCAACCACAAGATATTTGGTTCCAGCACCTGTTCGTGTGTAAGGTAATAACACATAACCATTGGTGCTTCTTTTAGGCCCAGAATATTAACTATACCACACACAGGCTAACAATGCTACACAGGTGTGCTTCATAGAAACTCTCCCGTACACCGTCTCAGCAACAGGCATCACTATTACAAGAGGTCTTACCTCGCAGGTATGATTATCCCACCTAGAACATGTTATGGTGTCAGGTGCTACTCTGCACAATCAATGTCTATGTTGATACAGACTGCATCACAAACATGATATCACCTTTCCTCAAGCATAACAAGTGGACAGAAGACTGGGAGAGAAGACAGTGGGGGGAGGGAATGACCAAGAGAAAGACTGGGACTGTTGGATGAAAGGAAAGACCAAGAGGAAGATTGGGACTGTTGGATGAAAGGAAAGACCAAGAGAAAGATTGGGAATGTTGGATGAAGGGAAAGATCAAGAGAAAGATTGGGAATGTTGGATGAAGGGAAAGACCAAGAGAAAGATTTGGAATGTTGGATGAAAGGAAAGACCAAGAGGAAGATTGGGAATGTTGGATGAAAGGAAAGACCAAGAGAAAGATTGGGAATGTTGGATGAAAGGAAAGATCAAGAGGAAGATTGGGACTGTTGGATGAAAGGAAAGACCAAGAGGAAGATTGGGACTGTTGGATGAAAGGAAAGACCAAGAGGAAGATTGGGACTGTTGGATGAAAGGAAAGATCAAGAGGAAGATTGGGACTGTTGGATGAAAGGAAAGATCAAGAGGAAGATTGGGACTGTTGGATGAAAGGAAAGATCAAGAGGAAGATTGGGACTGTTGGATGAAAGGAAAGACCAAGAGGAAGATTGGGACTGTTGGATGAAAGGAAAGACCAAGAGGAAGATTGGGACTGTTGGATGAAAGGAAAGACCAAGAGGAAGATTGGGAATGTTGGATGAAGGGAAAGACCAAGAGAAAGATTGGGAATGTTGGATGAAGGGAAAGACCAAGAGGAAGATTGGGAATGTTTGATGAAAGGAAAGACCAAGAGAAAGATTGGGAATGTTGGATGAAAGGAAAGATCAAGTGGAATATTGGGAATTGAGGAAGGAATTAACAGACAACAAAGATAAAGGTGATAGAAGCTGATGCCTGCAAGCAGACAACTAGTGACTACGATGGAAGTAACTGATGCCTTCAACATGCCCATGTACATAAATGTTTTTAAACATTTTAATTCACCAAGGTTTTAACTTAATTAAAAAAAAATATGGCACATAGGCTGCTACAGCAGAATACATGCATCTCACTCAGGGCTAAATACGCTCGCAAGAGCCCAGGAAGAAGAAGCCAACTAGTGACTAGGTAACTGAGGAGTCTATACAGCCCACTGGCATGATGAAGTATCACAGTTCTTGCCTGGTCTATTCCCAGCAATGCCTCTGATGTGTGTCTCAGCCGGTCTATTCCCTGCAGTGGCCGTGATGTGTGCCTCAGCCAGTCTATTCCCTGCAGTGCCCCTGATGTGTGCCTCAGCCTTATGACTTGAAGCAAGCCGCTGAGGCTGCTGTCTGTTACAGGAGCCTTAGGGACACATAAGGAACAATGTCCATGTAATTGCTTCATGGCTGGCTGCCTTCAAGAGAGGTTCTGCTGTTCTAAATTAACACCAAAACATGCCAAGGATCAGTGCCATGGCAGAATAAATGCACATCATGTCCGCACAGCAACCTGTTGGATTTTGAAAGACAGTCACAAACTCATAATAATGTTTGCAATGACTGTCCCAAAGTGCCAATGCCTCATCCACAGATTTGCTTATTTGAAGCTCAACTGGTGACTAACACTAGACCTCCACAGCATATAGAATTATTTTTCATGGGAAATTGGAGGAATACTCATGGTACACTGCAGGGGGATTCTTGGTGCACTGCAGGGGACTCTTGGTGCACTTGCAGGGGGACTCTTGGTATACTGCAGGGGGACTCTTGGTGCACTGCAGGAGGACTCTTGGTACACTACAGGTTGACTCTTGGTGCACTGCAGGGGGACTCTTGGTGCACTGCTGCTGCCATGCTGCACTGGGAGACAGCTGATATTTCAGGGTCATCCATGGCCCAGTGAGGACAGTGGATTCATTGTATACCCATATATACCATCTGCAGCATTCTTCAGGCTCCAAGAATGCCAACTGTCACCATCTGTTGATGTTGAACTGGTTAATCAAGCCATTGAAGCTGTACTTGCTTTAGTGGTTCACCTTTCACTACCATGGCTGCTACTTAAGCCATGTAGGTGTGACAGGAAGCACTGTGAAGTACTTAGACGCACATGTAGATCACTGCAACAACAGCACATACTTAGCACCAGATGTAGAGCACTGGAACATTCTGTGGTGACATGTAGGTCACTATAAGTCTCATCTACTTGGTGACATGTAGGTCACTATAAGTTTAATCTACAGTGCAACACGCTTATAATGAACTTCATGGGTAGCTAACGAGTTATATCTATGAATTTGTTATATATGCGTGTACGCGTTTACCCGCTAGGTGGCATTGTTGTATGTGATAGTTTTTAAACTATTCGCCAGGTGTCTATCAAACGCAACAATATTTTGTTGTGTAACATTTATTTACATGACGCACACAGAATGACACCAGTTAATCTGCTTTGAAGAAGTCCTCCGTTGCTGTTTGTTTGATGTTGGCTACGGCACCAGACAACAGGAAATCCTCAAGCCAGTTGCAGTGCGTTGCAGCATAATCTGACTGCAGTCGCAGTCATTTGAAGTTGTGTCATTACGGTTGTCCAGGCACCAGTGAATGCAGCATTAGTTATCTCATCGACAGCAGCGGGAAGTCGCAGTCATGTGAAGTTGTGTCATTACGGTTGTCCAGGCACCAGTGAATGCAGCATCAGTTGTGTCATCGACAGCAGTGGGAAGTCGCAGTCATTTGAAGTTGTGTCATTACGGTTGTCCAGGCACCAGTGAATGCAGCATCATTTGTGTCATCGACAGCAGCGGGAAGTCGCAGTCATTTGAAGTTGTGTCATTACGGTTGTCCAGGTACCAGTGAATGCAGCATCAGTTGTGTCATCGACAGCAGTGGGAAGTCGCAGTCATTTGAAGTTGTGTCATTACGGTTGTCCAGGCACCAGTGAATGCAGCATCATTTGTGTCATCGACAGCAGCGGGAAGTCGCAGTCATTTGAAGTTGTGTCATTACGGTTGTCCAGGTACCAGTGAATGCAGCATCAGTTGTGTCATCGACAGCAGTGGGAAGTCGCAGTCATTTGAAGTTGTGTCATTACGGTTGTCCAGGCACCAGTGAATGCAGCATCAGCTGTGTCATCGACAGCAGCGGGAAGTCGGAGTCATTTGAAGTTGTGTCATTACGGTTGTCCAGGCACCAGTGAATGCAGCATCAGCTGTGTCATCAACAGCAGCGGGGGCAGATGCATCTTTGGGGGGGGGGGCAGATGCATCTTCTGATGCAGACTGGGCCTCTTTCACAAAGCCACCTTTCCAGAAGCAGTATGTAATGGTGAGCTGTGTGACGTGTCTCCAGGCTGCAGTAGTGAAGTCGACGGCATCCTTCAGGCTGATGTTAAGGGGCTGATTTGCATTGATACGATGGATGAGTGTTTGGACCAAGCAATGATGGTACTGGACTTTGAAGTTTGCTATAATCCCCTGGTCCATGGGCTGTATGACAGAGGTGGCGTTTGGCGGCATGAACTTGATGGTGATGTTACGCAGACTGCCGTCAACTGTGTGAGCTGTGCAGTTGTCGATGAACAACAGAATTGTGCGTTTCTGAACACCCAGTCGGCGATTTAATTTACACAGGAATTCCCAGAAGATGATGGCTGTCATCCATGTGTTTCTGTTGTTGTGGTAGTCTACAGGGAGTGATGACGTCTTCACGTCTTTGAAGCAGCATGGCATTTTGGCTCTGCCGATGAGGAGCTTCAGTTTGTCGGTGTCATCCATGTTGGCGCCAAGAAGAACGGTGACGCACTGTTTTTGTTTTTACCTCCATGACAAGTCTCCCCTTCAGTGCGAATGTCTTGTCTGGCAGAAGGTGGAAGAACAGACCAGTCTCATTGACGTTGTAAATGACATGTGTGGAGAAGTGGCATAGCAAGTCCGCAAGATCTTTCATAAAAGCATCGACGACAGCACTCTCGCCACTGACTGTCTTGAAAACGATACCACGGCGGCCTATGAAACATTCAGCTTCTCTGCGATTTCATTTGCTTTAGCCATTAGAATTGGTCCATTTATAGGGATGTTCTGTGAAGTATGGATGTCACAAAACCACTTGAAGAATGCTGCCTCGACATGAATGAATGGAGACATTCTAATGAGTTTTCTTCCGGGTCTGGCATTTGTCTCCCACTGCTGTAGAAGTTTATTGCGATTCTTCAAGATTGTGCTCAGGGAACTAGGAGCGGTGCCATTTCCTTCTGCCACAGCGCACTTTTGCCGTCCATCATCTACGGACTGAATGATGGCAATCTTAGTCTCTAGATCTAAGCACTTGTGTTTCTGACCCGGCAGTGTATATCGGCGTTAACAGTATGACATTCAAACAGTCGTCTAATTAACAACTTTTAAACGGGCCTATTTATACAAAATCACGTATCCCAGCTGTCGTAACAGAAGTCTGTATCAAAGACGCTGTATGAACAAAATGTGTGAAATCTGGCTGAGCGTATTGTAATCGATTCGATGATGAAATAAAAACAATTCTGTAATCACTCACATAAGGTGAGTACTTTACATGTAGTTGACATTTCTACAGGCACCAATGTTTATTTAAACATAGCTTAATGGGCAGCTAATAATCACCCTTGATGATTTCCCTAATTCCTTAACACACACAGAATGACACCCGTTAATCTGCTTTGAACTTGAAGTCCGCCAGTGACATTCGTTTGTTGATGGCTATGGCACCAAACAAAAGGAAATCCTCAAGCCAGTGGCAGTGCTCTACAGCATTGTCTGACTGGGAAGCCCTGTTACGAATGATTTCCCTCATTGACCTAATTACTTTGGCACTGGCGCTCTGCGTGGCCACAGCATGGCTTCCAGGTCACGGGCGGGAAGTATTTTTCCCAAAGGTGTTCGTAATAACCATGAATTCGTTATACCCATGTTTGTAATATGCGTAAACGCTTATAATGAAAAAGATAAGAACAAAATCCGCAACAAATTGTTTCATTATATCTGTCAATTCGTTGTATCTGTGTTCGTTATAAGCATGTTGCACTGTACTTGGTGACACGTAGATCACTGCAAGATTCAATTACTTGGTCACTACAAGATTCAACTACTGGGTGACATGTAGGTCACTACAAGAGTCATCTACTTGGTGACATGTAGGTCACTACAAGATACATCTACTTGGTCTCATGTATATCACTACAAGATTCAACTACTTGGTGACATGTAGGTCACTACAAGAGACATCTACTTGGTCTCTTGTATATCACTACAAGATTCAACTACTTGTGACATGTAGGTCACTACAAGAGTCGTCTACTTGGTCTCATGTATATCACTACAAGAATCAACTACTTGTGACATGTAGGTCACTACAAGAGTCGTCTACTTGGTCTCATGTATATCACTACAAGATTCAACTACTTGTGACATGTAGGTCACTACAAGAGTCGTCTACTTAGTCTCATGTATATCACTACAAGATTCAACTACTTGTGACATGTAGGTCACTACAAGAGTCGTCTACTTGGTCTCATGTATATCACTACAAGATTCAACTACTTGTGACATGTAGGTCACTACAAGAGTCGTCTACTTAGTATCATGTATATCACTACAAGATTCAACTACTTGTGACATGTAGGTCACTACAAGAGTCGTCTACTTGGTCTCATGTATATCACTACAAGATCCAACTACTTGGTCTCATGTATATCACTACAAGCGTCATCTACTTGGTCTCATGTATATCACAACAAGATCCAACTACTTGGTCTCATGTATATCACTACAAGAGTCATCTACTTGTGACATGTAGGTCACTACAAGAGTCGTCTACTTGGTCTCATGTATATCACTACAAGATTCAACTACTTGTGACATGTAGGTCACTACAAGAGTCGTCTACTTAGTCTCATGTATATCACTACAAGATTCAACTACTTGTGATATGTAGGTCACTACAAGAGTCGTCTACTTGGTCTCATGTATATCACTACAAGATTCAACTACTTGTGACATGTAGGTCACTACAAGAGTCGTCTACTTAGTCTCATGTATATCACTACAAGATTCAACTACTTGTGACATGTAGGTCACTACAAGAGTCGTCTACTTGGTCTCATGTATATCACTACAAGATCCAACTACTTGGTCTCATGTATATCACTACAAGAGTCATCTACTTGGTCTCATGTATATCACAACAAGATCCAACTACTTGGTCTCATGTATATCACTACAAGAGTCATCTACTTGTGACATGTTAACAGTTCACATTCTTACACCTCAGTACGACTAGTAAAAGGGAAATGTTAAGTTGCAAGACAAAATATGATGACCAAATGTTCGCTGCTTGCTCACATTCGTGTATGCAAACAACAGTGTCACAATTAATAATGTCCCACTTCTTCTAACAAGCTGCACTGATATACGGTGCATACACTATCTGCACACAGACTGCACTGATATACGGTGCATACACTATCTGCACACAGACTGCACTGATATACGGTGCATACACTATCTGCACACAGACTGCACTGATATACGGTGCATACACTATCTGCACACAGACTGCACTGATATACGGTGCATACACTATCTGCACACAGACTGCACTGATATACGGTGCATACACTATCTGCACACAGACTGCACTGATATACGGTGCATACACTATCTGCACACAGACTTGCATGCCAACAGTAGACGCACACCTAATTCTGCACACAGACTTGCATGCCAACAGTAGACGCACACCTAATTCTGCACACAGACTGGCATGCCAACAGTAGACGCACACCTAATTCTGCACACAGACTTGCATGCCAACAGTAGACGCACACCTAATTCTGCACACAGACTGGCATGCCAACAGTAGACGCACACCTAATTCTGCACACAGACTTGCATGCCAACAGTAGACGCACACCTAATTCTGCACACAGACTGGCATGCCAACAGTAGACGCACACCTAATTCTGCACACAGACTTGCATGCCAACAGTAGACGCACACCTAATTCTGCACACAGACTGGCATGCCAACAGTAGACGCACACCTAATTCTGCACACAGACTGGCATGCCAACAGTAGACGCACACCTAATTCTGCACACAGACTGGCATGCCAACAGTAGATGCACACCTAATTCTGCACACAGACTGGCATGCCAACAGTAGATGCACACCTAATTCTGCACACAGACTGGCATGCCAACAGTAGATGCACACCTAATTCTGCACACAGACTGGCATGCCAACAGTAGACGCACACCTAATTCTGCACACAGACTGGCATGCCAACAGTAGACGCACACCTAATTCTGCACACAGACTGGCATGTCAACAGTAGACGCACACCTAATTCTGCACACAGACTGGCATGCCAACAGTAGATGCACACCTAATTCTGCTAATGAGTCAACTGTGATTGTGAGCAGCTGTAATGGCTGGATTAGTATCAGCACATCCCTTGGCACCATTTAGTATAGATGCCCTCTAATGACAACGCCATAATGATGATAAGCTTGAGGCAGAGGGGACAGTGTCTCTCCAGAGATGTTTCCTCACATGCTGTGATTAGTGAACAGGTGAGACGTACAATGATCGTCCATTACCTGAGCAGCAAGCAACAGCTTCTAGTAATTAGCAACAGCTTTCAGTAATTAGTAAAGCTATGCTATAACAGTGATTGGTCAGCAGGACCTGTAGCAAATGCTAAAATGCAGGGAAGTGGAATCTGTAATGAAGACAGTTTTGTCTTCAGACGATGTGTGTCTTGTTATCAATCAATATCTGTAGATCGTGTCTTGTAATTTCAACATCACATTAATGAAGCATGGCTTGGTTTTGTTTGGTTCATGAATGTAACATGACAAACGGTGAGTCTGTAACGAAGGCGCGTGACATCAAAGCACGTCTCCACACAGCCAGATTAATCACCTGTGCACTTGGTAGTAGGTACTAACCATCATTTTCTTTCTTTCCTCATACATTTCTCGGCAACAGCTGAATGTATTACAGGTGATGTTGTGCTTAAAACAGGTTAAATCTGTGTCTGTGACAATAAGACGCAGTTAACTATCGTTTCCAAGGCACACGATGTTTGTTTAATGCTGACTCATGAGTAGCAAAACCCAACGGTTGATTTTATAGCATATAGAATCGTGGCTGTGAGGATTTAAAGAAATTAGTCACACATTTAATGGAAGCAATCAGGCTGAGAGCAATCCCAGCATGTCTTTTAAGAGACCAGTGGAAGTCACACCATCTAATAGAAGCCATCAGTCTTAGAACAAGCCCAGTATGTCTTTTAAGAGACCAGTGGAAGTCACACCATCTAATAGAAGCCATCAGTCTTAGAACAATCCCAGTATGTCTTTTAAGAGACCAGTCGAAGTCACACCATCTAATAGAAGCCATCAGTCTTAGAACAATCCCAGTATGTCTTTTAAGAGACCAGTGGAAGTCACACCACCTAATAGAAGCCATCAGTCTTAGAACAAGCCCAGTATGTCTTTCAAGAGACCAATGGAAGTCGCACCATCTAATAGAAGCCATCAGTGTTAGAACAAGCCCAGTATGTCTTTCAAGAGACCAATGGAAGTTGCACCATCTAATAGAAGCCATCAGTGTTAGAACAAGCCCAGTATGTCTTTCAAGAGACCAATGGAAGTCACACCATCTAATAGAAGCCATCAGTCTTAGAACAAGCCCAGTATGTCTTTTAAGAGACCAATTGAAGTCACACCATCTAATAGAAGCCATCAGTCTTAGAACAAGCCCAGTACTATTGTATTCCAAGTAAGCGTATATGTACGGCTATTTATTTGGACAAAAATGCCAGCCTATACGGTCTTATTCGGGTCTGTACGCTTATTTAATGTTGGCAGTTCCACACTATGTTTTTTATTTGGGTCAACGTTATTTACTGTTGTTGGTTCCACCTTATACGGTTTTTATTAGGCACTACATGTATTTATTTGCATCATCGATACAATGTTCTGAGAAATATGTATATATATATATATAAAAATTACTCTTGACGGTGAATCGACGAAGCCGAATGTGCAGTGCTCTTCGTTCTTACAGTGAAGCTGTTTACGCCGATCACAGGTGACGCCAATCATGGCAGATAACGTCTTTTAACTAACAAATTAAAAAACTACACGTATGCACAACAGGAGTACTTAGGG
This sequence comes from Paraescarpia echinospica, assembly GCA_020002185.1. Taxonomy (NCBI): domain Eukaryota; kingdom Metazoa; phylum Annelida; class Polychaeta; order Sabellida; family Siboglinidae; genus Paraescarpia; species Paraescarpia echinospica. The sequence continues at coordinate 1,171,142 of CM034542.1, read as the reverse complement.
AACCTGTGTATAAAATATAAAGTTTTGTTATGTTTTACTGGGATCATGTTGTGGTCAGGACATCAGTATTATGGTTAGTAGTATAGGGCTGGGCGATAAAGCATGATTAACAACGTTTCGCGGGCAAATTTGCGACATGACCAATTCACGTGGCACGATGTCACCAGACAACCCTTACTGCAGTAGTGACCTCGATGCTACGCGGGAGAGCTACATGGTAAACAAGCCATAGTGGATCACTCCATTTATGTATTTAATGTATGGCAGGCTTGGCGGAATTAACTACATTATGTTAAAGAGTATCCCATAGAATTTTGCATTGTTTCTATTAATGTAATACTAACAATTATAGATATAATTCATTTGCTGTTTTCAACAGATATCAGTTAGTGTTAAAATACTAATCACTGTCACTTAGACAAATTAAATGGAGCGTTACGTCTGGAGTTTTGTTTCAACGTTTGATTTAATATACAGTATTATTGTTTGTTTGATGTAGGCAACTCCTGTTTGCATATAATTATGTTGTTGCATTGTCAAAAAAGACACCAATTAAAATTATAAATACACACATTGCAACTTAATTCCACATTATTACTGGCTTACACTATTATTCCAAGGTGTACTTTTACTATAATTCTAAGAGATTTCCGCCCTATACTCTTATTATGCCCTGTACTCTTATTATAATTTCAAGAAATTTCAGCCCTATAAATAATGTGTTTACTCTTTCAAAGTGAACATCTTTTCTACTTCGAGTGTTATGACCTTGTACATCTGTATTTAAAGTAATTGGTATGTTCTCCAGATATGTAGTTAGATTACTATTCTGATGTTTATAAGCAAACCGTAGTTGTTGAATTTTAAATAAGTCCTCAACTTTCAATAAATTAAAGCTTTTCAATAACGGTTCGAAGTGTGCCGTGTATGAGCTGTTTGCTATCACTCTAACTGCTCGTTTTTGTAGTTTAAATTTTTTTGTATGATTTTCACCCCCTGCGAGTAAACAGTAAAAAAGTGCACAAGAGTTAATGAAACCTGTTGTGGTAACACATTCAGTTTATTTATTATTCCACTTGTTTTATATATTTTATCAATGTGTCTATTCCAGTTTAGGTGTTTGTCTAACATTAATCCTAGACAATTTAAATGATCTACACATTCTAGCGGTGTCATCTATATTTAATTGCATTCTTGGAATTAATTTCTGAGGATGATAGAACATCAAGCATTTTTATTTACTAACATTTAGTGCAAGTTTGTTTACTTTTAACCATACGTGTATTTTATCTAATTCAGCATTACTATCATCAATATTATTAGATTGCGTATTGAAAGAACTTAATGAGCTTGATAAAGTTGAATCGGCAGCATACAGAAGTAATTCAAAATGTTTAGTTGCATATACAGTAAAATTTATATATATATATATATATACAGTCGCGCCTAGTTACAACGCGGTAGTCGGGGTCCACGAAATGAATCCGTGTTATAAACGGGGCGCATTATAAACGTGGCGCATTCCCGTATCTGCCCTCAGGGGCGCTACGACGACGAACGACACCGCTGCTGCACGAAGTCGAAGAACGCCATCGAAGCGAAAGTGTGGACGTCGCGCAGTCTATACGCAGTTTATGAAGCTTATTAAACTGCCAGCCAACGTCAATGTGTATTCTGTTTAAATGCCATACACTGTTGGAAACTGTTGAATGTTGAACTGAATAAAATTCATGAATTGTGTACCGTTTTTAAATAAACGAACCAACAAGCCACGGTCAACTGAACGATAATATTGTACCGCTGATGTAAGATCTAAAATAATGACCTGGCACTCGGCAGCCGAATACGCAAATGATTTGACAAACGTTGTGTTAGAGTTGATTAAGGATTTAAAGCTATCAGTACGCTCACAATTGGCTTAACTTCGTCTTTCAAACAATATCAAAATACTAATTTAGAAAGCACATTTACCGTGCCGAACAATATTACGATTCACCAATTCACATGCAGTTGACGAATTAATATTTTGGCGCACCAGTACAGGCAGTAGCTTTGCGTTCATCACAGCGAAAAGCTAATATTTGTTATGCAATGTTAGCTTACTGATCTTGTAAGCTGTATTAAAACGTATTTATCCCATTCTTAAGCAATATTATTTGTGAATTTCAATTGCACTTTACAAGCCGCATGGCACCAAAGCCATGAGCATGACTAGCAGATTGGAAACGATTTGTTTGATGTCGGCGCAAAACATACAATACTTCGCTCCACATTTACTGCTCCTAAAGTTAAAATTGACCAAAATTATAGTCAAAGAAACTTATACCTTTGATAGCATTGGCAGTGCAGAATAAACAATGGCAACGTAGTAATGCGCCACACATTTAATTTGTTGCAGTTGTACGTCAACATTAAATTTATTGTCCGCCAACTAGTATTTCAAATATACACATGTCGTGGACAAAGACGGGGGTAACTTCACACAAAACAATTGACAGTTATTACTGTGTTAATATAGTTTGTCATAGCGCCCATTTCCCCCTTGGCGGCAGAAATTCGGGGTCCACAACCGACCGCGTTATAACTGAATCCATGTTATAACGGGGCGCGTTACTCAGCAAATTACTCTTGCCGTCATTAATATTTAACACAAATTGCCGCTAACAGCAACTGAGGCTGAAGATTTCGGTCAAACTTTTGTCATGTAATTGTGACAAATGATGAATATTTTAGTGAGACTCGAGGGACTCAGTGCGAATTCACCATCAATTAGAATGGATTCCACAGTGTGAATAATTAACAAACCAGACCATACAACATGAAATACCATCACTGCTCACCTTCGCACTGGCCATGCCACAGTGTTTACGAATGTAAAGTGAAGAGTTAGTGGCCAATCAGGCTTTTCTACATTCTTTTTCCCACTGTTTTAGTCTCAATCTTGCAACACCAACAACAACTTATAAGTACACCATTTATGAACACAAACAAACCTACCTTCAAAGGCAAAGAGTTCATTCCAGCGTGGATTGAGGTTCCGCCGTTTTATGTTTGTTTGTAACTTTGTCTTTTTGTCGGGCAGCAACATGATTTTAACATAAGGGTCACTGGTGCCCGAGAAGTCTTTGGCGGGCAAGTTTATTGCCCGAATTATTCGCACACTCAACGTCATCTCCTGGAAGTCGTAGCTGACGTTAAATTGTATCTGACCAAGTTTCTCATCCAGAGCCAGTTCTTGCTCCGTGATTGGCACATCGTCGTAATCCAGCGCTGAAGCACCACTCTCAGAGTTCAGTGTCAGCTGGCGATGGTAGGGGGAGCTGCTCGTTGACCCGCCACCCACATCCTGAAACACAGCAACAACCATGAGACGATGTGTAAGAAAAAGTAACAACCATAAGACAACATGTATGACAGCAACAACCATAAGGCATGTATTACAACAACAACCATAAGACAAAGGGTATGACAACAACAACCGCAAGACAATGGGTATGACAGCAATAACAACCATAAGACAAGGGGTATGACAGCAACAACAACCATAAAACAATGTGTATGACAACAACAACCATAAGACAATGGGTATAACAGCAACAACAACCATAAAACAATGTGTACGACAACAACCATAAGACAAGGGGTATGACAGCAACAGCAACCATAAACACAATGTGTATGACAGCAACAACCATAAGACAAGAGGTATGACAGCAATAGCAACCATAAACACAATGTGTATGACAACAACAACTATAAAACAATGTGTATGACAACAACAACAACATCCATAAGACAACACGTATGACAGCAACAACCATAAAACAACATGTACAACACAATAACAACCATATATGATACATATGACAGAGTAACAACCATAAGACAACATGTACAACATAATAACAACCATATATGATACATACGACAGAGTAACAACCATAAGACAACATGTACAACATAATAACAACCATATATGATACATACGACAGAGTAACAACCATAAGACAACATGTATGACAGAATAGGAACTCTTGAAAACTGTGAACAGAAGGTATACATGATGAAACAAAACAAAACAACATTAAACATGACGAAAGTAAAGAAATGCAGTAATATTGTCCTATACAAACTGTATTGTTATTTCCTAATAACAACAAAAGTGTACATCTAAATAGGTAGTTGTAAAACACAACAGATTTGCCTTACAAAGGCACTTACTATAAAGGCTACAAAAGTGATTATTTTATTATTTGCAAGCCTGGGTAGTTTTCCCACGAGTACAGCTTTACAGAGTAACGACATCACCGTTTCATTGGATCTTTAAAGTATAAATATGTCATCACTGTGACTAGAGTATTAAAGTCACCATCATCATTGGATTATTAAAGTACAGTTATGTCGCTGCTGTCATTGGAGCGTTAAAACGTAATTATGTCACCAGTCCCTACAGCTTAAGCATAATTGTGTCACCGGTCACTGGAGTGTTTCTGACAAACCCAAAATTGAATGTGACACGTTATTAATAATAAATAATCAAAGAAAAAACACCAAAAGAACCTGAATTATTGTCACAGTTGCATTGATTACCTTGAAGCAGTGTTGATGTAAGACACGGGCCTGCTTGGTCCAATCACCACAGTTATCATTCATGAAAATGCTACATCAATATTTATAGCAACACATCCCTCCCAGCCATGAGTACATCTGCCATGTCTTGGGCAGGCTGCAAACGCTTCATAATGACAAATCTGATTGGCCCGCCCCATCATTGCTAAGTCCACTTGAGTACTCATACTAGTCCTGGTCAATGACATATCCTGGTTCCACCACTGCCAATCTATAGCAAAGTTGTCTTATCTTACTAGTGCTGACTCAATGACATATCCTGGTTGACCAGCATGTCGTAAGACAGACCGCTCTAGCAGAAGTCAGGGGCACTTCGCTTCAATGTGAACCCTCAACACCTATGAATCTGGGAAGCCAAAGAAATCATAAAAGTGTTGATAATCTTACAAGATGTCACTCTACTCCACATGGTCTTATGATGTCATACTACTCCACAAGGTCTTATGATGTCACACTACTCCACAAGGTCTTATGATGTCACACTACTCCACAAGGTCTTATGATGTCATACTACTCCACATGGTCTTATGTCACACTACTCCACAAGGTCTTATGATGTCATACTACTCCACAAGGCCTTATGATGTTACACTACTCCACATGGTCTTATGATGTCACACTACTCCATAAGGTCTTATGATGTCACACTACTCCACAAGGTCTTATGATGTCACACTACTCCACATGGTCTTATGATGTCACACTACTCCACATGGTCTTATGATGTCACACTACTCCACAAGGTCTTATGATGTCACACTACTCCACATGGTCTTATGATGTCACACTACTCCACAAGGTCTTATGATGTCACACTACTCCACATGGTCTTATGATGTCACATTACTCCACAAGGTCTTACGATGTCACACTACTCCACATGGTCTTATGATGTCACATTACTCCACAAGGTCTTACGATGTCACACTACTCCACAAGGTCTTATGATGTCACACTACTCCACAAGGTCTTATGATGTCACACTACTCCACATGGTCTTATGATGTCACATTACACCACAAGGTCTTATGATGTCACACTAATCCACAAGGTCTTATAATGTCACATTACTCCACAAGGTCTTATGATGTCACACTACTCCACATGGTCTTATGATGTCACACTACTCCACATGGTCTTATGATGTCACACTACTCCACAAGGTCTTATGATGTCACACTACTCCACAAGGTCTTATGATGTCACACTACTCCACAAGGTCTTATAACACTATGCTACTTCACAAGGTCTTATGATACCATGCTACTCCACAAGGTCTTATGATACTATGCCACTCCACAATATATTATGATACCATGCTACTCCATAAGGTCTTATGATGCCATGTTACTCCATAAGGTCTTATGATGCCATGTTACTCCACAAGGTCTTATGATACCATGCTACTCCACAAGGTCTTATGATACCACACTACTCCACAAGATATTATGATACCATGCTACTCCATAAGGTCTTATGATGCCATGCTACTCCACAAGGTCTTATGATACCATGCTACTCCACAAGGTCTTATAATACTATGCTACCTACAAGGTCTTACGATGCCATGCTACTCCACAAGGTCTTATGATACTATGCTACTCCACAAAATATTATGATACCATGCTACTCCATAAGGTCTTATGATGCCATGCTACTCCACAAGGTCTTATGATACCATGCTACTCCACAAGGTCTTATGATGCCATGCTACTCCACAAGGTCTTATGATACCACACTACTCCACAAGATATTATGATACCATGCTACTCCATAAGGTCTTATGATACCATGCTACTCCACAAGGTCTTATGATACCACACTACTCCACAAGATATTATGATACCATGCTACTCCATAAGGTCTTATGATGCCATGCTACTCCACAAGGTCTTATGATACCATGCTACTCCACAAGGTCTTATGATGCCATGCTACTCCACAAGGTCTTATGATACTATGCTACTCTACAAGGTCTTATGATGCCATGCTACTCGGCAAGGTCTTATGATGCCATGCTACTCCACAAGGTCTTACGATGCCATGCTACTCCACAAGGTCTTATGATACTATGCTACTTCACAAGGTAACAGGCAGATGTCGAGTACTCTCATCTCAAAACATTTATTACGTGGACGTGTTTACAAATGATAAGAAAGACCAGAGAGAGTCTGACAAAGATAGCGTGGACATTGAAGAAAACAACAGGAGAAGTGGAAGACATTAAGACAGACAGATGGGAATCTGGAGAAAGAGTATTAGAGTAAATGGCAGAGGAGGAAAAACAGAGACAAGTTGTCGAGAAGGCTGCAAAGAATGATGTTGACTCCACAAGGGATTAAAGGGAGGAAGATCAATGCCGAGGTATAAATAACAGCCGTGTAAACTACAAGCCACTGGTGGAGTCAGACAAGGCAGGCGACCTCTGCCGTGTCGCAACAATTTAGTCTTTATGAACATTGCTGTCTATAAATACAGCCCTGTGTCCGTAGTTGTCTTCTTAATGAGTTCAGTGAATGCATACACGCAGTGCACTGTCATGATGGGTGTTTTATTTATCCCACGACAATAATAACACGCATAAATTATAAACATATGCATACAAATATACCATGACAATTTCACACAATCTCAAAGCGCATGTACATTTTCATGTTTTCATCATGCACCAAGGATTCCCCATTGAAGCCAGACTACTGGTATGGAAGCAACCCTTTTATAGTCAATTTATTAAATTAATTATTCATCACGACCCTTTATATAAAGTTTACTGTATGTCATTTAATGTTAAAGAATATTTATTAAGTTAATTTATGCATAGCAAAATTGAGGTTTCATCTGTTGTTCTTGTCTGCATCTTGCTTATATAAGGAATTGAGTATATATACAATTGTATTTGTTTCAGAAATTGTGAAAATGTAAAGCGTAATCAACAGGTGTGTTTTATGAGTTGATACTGTCACAAGTCTGTGATAACATTGCAAGACGACAGACTCAACAGACCGTAGCCTGTGGTGCTGGGCAATCATAGAGTTTAGATTAATGTATTTGTATTGACCATCGAATGTTTTGGCATTGAGAAGCCAGACAACAGGTGTTTCAAATGTAATTATTAAAGTAATCTCACATAAAATATTCATGACAGCCACTTGGCAAAAAGGAATGCAAATACTTGCCTGGCAAAGCTGACCCGTTGACCTGCCAATTAAAAGTCCGTTTCTTCCTTAATGAAACATTATTCAACCTACATCTCTTCTCTGCCCAATGTATGTTTATAATCATCCGGGAAATTGAAAGTATGTCACTAGCTGCATTAGTATATTTACTAATGAATATTGACATACATAGATATGCTAAAACTATATATTTATTATGTCTTGAAGTTACTTGGTGGGAGTAGCACAATGATTAAACATTGGACTCGAGAGATTCCATGTTTCACTCCTCTGTTGGTTGGGTAAGTTCCTTCCCTCCGTACTGCTTCTGGAACATCAGCTGTCTGAATGAGTACCTGGCTATAGTCGCTGGTGACTGGTGGATATCTTTGTATGAATAATCTGTCTTAGGGTCTGTATCCATAGACCATCAGTGTTAGGATCTGTATCAAATGAGACCATCGGTGTTAGGGTCTGTATCCATAGACCATCAGAGTTAGGGTCTGTGTCCAATGAGGCCATCAGAGTTAAGGTTTGTTTCCAATGAAACCATCAGAGTCAGGTTCTGTGTCAAATGAAACCATCAGAGTTAGGGTCTGTATTCATTGGGACCATCAGAGTTAGGGTCTGTATCCAATGGGACCATCAGAGTTAAGGTCTGTATCCAATGAAACCATCAGAGTCAGGGTCTGTATCCAATGAGACCATCAGAGTTAAGGTCTGTATCCAATGAAACCATCAGAGTCATGGTTTGTGTCAAATGAAACCATCAATGTTAGGGTCTGTATCCAATGGGACCATCAGAGTTAGGGTCTGTATCCAATGAGACCATCAGAGTTAGGGTCTGTATCCAATGAGACCATCAGAGTTAGGGTCTGTATCCAATGAGACCATCAGAGTTAGGGTCTGTGTCTAATGAGACCATCAGAGTTAGAGTCTGTATCCAATGAGACCATCAGAGTTAGGGTCTGTGTCTAATGAGACCATCAGAGTTAGAGTCTGTATCCAATGAGACCATCAGAGTTAGGGTCTGTATCCAATGAGACCATCAGAGTTAGGGTCTGTATCCAATGAGACCATCAGAGTTAGGGTCTGTATCCAATGAGACCATCAGAGTTAGGGTCTGTGTCTAATGAGACCATCTGTATTATGGTCTGTGCAGAAGTGAACCAACAAGCATCAATACTTACAGGAAGGATCCATCAACTGTCCATGAAAACATCACACAAATCTTGAGTCGCTATCTTATCTCCTTCGCAATCAACTCCACTAGACTTTTGTTATAAGAACTATGATAAGAATCGCCTGCTGTGTCAACTGTCCCATCAAGTGTGACAGACAACAATAGGAGACTTAATGATGCGCGAGACAGTGACTAGGATGACAGTACTTACTGCTGTGTTGTACTTAGCCTGTCTCAGTGTAGACTTAGCCATGACTGCCTCTCAGAGAGAGACTGTGAAGTGAACCTTGCATGCATGCACTCGTGTGCTTATATACGCCGGCCGCACGGTCTCCACAGACCCATAATGAACAGGAGTAGTGGCTGGCTGCATGTTGCTGGCATCACTCCTAACATAATCAATCACTTCGCTAGTATTACTATATGCTCACTGCATGCATCCCTGTTGACTGCCAACAGTTGTATCTCAAACTGTCATGTCTCTTATTAACAACACCACTCGAAGTCCTTCTATTTCCGTGCATACTTACTGTAAATACTAATGACGTTACGTAGGATTTTTGCAATGCTGTACAATAATAATTTGAATGTACCACACACAGGCCATCTGTCATAGAGAAGTAGACATATGCTGTGGGACTGAGGCTTTTCTCCTGGGACAAGGCTCAGCCAAATCCAGCAAAAAGTGCACATATTTTAAATGTGAAATATGTCTGATGTGGAATGTCAAGACTGATGGCGTATTAGCGCAGGTTTAAGTCGGTATCATTGCTCTACTGTGTTGGATGAATGCAATCTGTCTGAGAGCTTTGGAGACTACATAAAATGGCAATCTGGCATCTACTGCTAAACAGTTGTCCTTGTGCAAGAGCCACATAAACACACACTTAGATATACCAGTGCCAGCCACACATAGGTTTCATCAGTCAATAGTATTAAATGGCTTTTCCTTAGTAAGTAGATATATTGGTGTGTACATATTGGGATGCGGTGGCCAAATGATTAGAATGCCGGACTACAGGGTCAAATCCTGGTACTAACCGCCGTTTCGAAACTCGGGCAATTTCATTCACCTCACATTGCCTGTGTCTTTCAGAGGAGACACTACAAGCCACTGGTCCTGCTGCCTGGTGGCAATGCCAGGGGAAGTAAACGATCCCAAAATATGTAACCTGTTGTGGAGCTGATCATAAGAAATATATACTTGTTTAATTAGATATATGAATACGCATTAAACTATCATCACTGGATGACCAGAGCCAAAACGTTGATGTCACCAATCCTCTGGCTCTTGATATATATTATAGCTGGTGTACATAACCGTGCACCATGCCCTGGATACCATCAGCTTTTTACAATTCGCTGTGGTCCTTTAATCCTATAACGTCATAATCACATTTTAGCCAGCTATTACCATGAGATATGAAGTGAGGCACTTTTTGGCGTGGCGCCACAATGCTGCCACGCCAGAGTCTCTCTTGCCAACATGTTTATACACATTTGATCAATCTCCCCATCTATGGCTCAGTCTTACCCACTCATGAAATAATAACTAAGGTAATTCATACACATCTGATCAAACATCAATCTACCCATCTATGGATCAGTCTTACCCACTCATGAAATAATAACTAAGGTAATTCATACACACTTGATCAAACATCAATCTACCCATCTATGGCTCAGTCTTACCCACTCATGAAATAATAACTAAGGTAATTCATACACATCTGATCAAACATCAATCTACCCATCTATGGCTCAGTCTTACCCACTCATGAAATAATAACTAAGGTAATTCATACACATCTGATCAAACATCAATCTACCCATCTATGGCTCAGTCTTACCCACTCATGAAATAATAACTAAGGTAATTCATACACATCTGATCAAACATCAATCTACCCATCTATGGCTCAGTCTTACCCACTCATGAAATAATAACTAAGGTAATTCATACACATTTGATCAAACATCAATCTACCCATCTATGGCTCAGTCTTACCACTCATGAAATAATAACTAAGGTAATTCATACACATCTGATCAAACATCAATCTACCCATCTATGGCTCAGTCTTACCCACTCATGAAATAATAACTAAGGTAATTCATACACATCTGATCAAACATCAATCTACCCATCTATGGCTCAGTCTTACCCACTCATGAAATAATAACTAAGGTAATTCATACACATTTGATCAAACATCAATCTACCCATCTATGGCTCAGTCTTACTCACTCATGAAATAATAACTAAGGTAATTCATACACATCTGATCAAACATCAATCTACCCATCTATGGTCTTACCCACTCTCAGTCTTACCCACTCATGAAATAATAACTAAGGTAATTCATACACATTTGATCAAACATCAATCTACCCATCTATGGCTCAGTCTTACTCACTCATGAAATAATAACTAAGGTAATTCATACACATCTGATCAAACATCAATCTACCCATCTATGGCTCAGTCTTACCCACTCATGAAATAATAACTAAGGTAATTCATACACATCTGATCAAACATCAATCTACCCATCTATGGCTCAGTCTTACCCACTCATGAAATAATAACTAAGGTAATTCATACACATCTGATCAAACATCAATCTACCCATCTATGGCTCAGTCTTACCCACTCATGAAATAATAACTAAGGTAATTCATACACATCTGATCAAACATCAATCTACCCATCTATGGCTCAGTCTTACCCACTCATGAAATAATAACTAAGGTAATTCATACACATCTGATCAAACATCAATCTACCCATCTATGGCTCAGTCTTACCCACTCATGAAATAATAACTCATGCACTGTGTTGTCAGGTTGAAGACACTCATGCACTGTGTTGTCAGGTTGAAGACACTCATGCACTGTGTTGTCAGGTTGAAGACACTCATGCACTGTGTTGTCAGGTTGAAGACACTCATGCACTGTGTTGTCAGGTTGAAGACACTCATGCACTGTGTTGTCAGGTTGAAGACACTCATGCACTGTGTTGTCAGGTTGAAGACACTCATGCACTGTGTTGTCAGGTTGAAGACACTCATGCACTGTGTTGTCAGGTTGAAGACACTCATGCACTGTGTTGTCAGGTTGAAGACACTCATGCACTGTGTTGTCAGGTTGAAGACACTCATGCACTGTGTTGTCAGGTTGAAGACACTCATGCACTGTGTTGTCAGGTTGAAGACACTCATGCACTGTGTTGTCAGGTTGAAGACACTCATGCACTGTGTTGTCAGGTTGAAGACACTCATGCACTGTGTTGTCAGGTTGAAGACACTCATGCACTGTGTTGTCAGGTTGAAGACACTCATGCACTGTGTTGTCAGGTTGAAGACACTCATGCACTGTGTTGTCAGGTTGAAGACACTCATGCACTGTGTTGTCAGGTTGAAGACACTCATGCACTATGTTGTCAGGTTGAAGACACTCATGCACTGTGTTGTTCTAGAAGCAAGTCTGCCAGAACTGCTATTAGAGAAACTAATAATTTACTGTTACAGCCGGGGTATTGTTTATTTCATCGTTGCAAAATATCTTCTAGTGTAAAATTAAGTTTTTCACAAACTGTCGATGCAGACACAAGTTAGTGTCAAAGCAAGATGTCAAACAAGTCCTTAAACACAGTGTGACGATAACGACACACAGAAGTACAGACAGTCAATGTCAGCAAAGTATTTAAATGTGAGGTGACGTTGACAAAGTAGCAGTGGATGGAGCTGTCTTGTAGCGATGACACAGTCACTGTGTCACCAGTCAGTGGGGGTGGACACTAGACAGTGCCAGTTACATCATTACTCATCACATCCCAGCAACACGCAGCCACAGCCAAGGAACACTCAGTCACCCAACCACACAACTCACCATCTATCCTTATAACCATACACCCACCGACACAACCACTCCTCCTTCCTCTGGATTTCATGAGGAGACTATGGGGGGATCTACAAATAGAAACAAACAGGGGAACTTCCGGTGGTGAATTGGTTTGAATTTGGTGCAGCAAACTTGCGAAAATATAAGGATATTTGATCAAGATAAGTGATATTATTGAGTGTATAGCATACGTAACGTAATTATAGATATATATTAAGAAATATTTTTTTTTTAAAGTTAGCTAGCGGGAGTAATCTAGGGTAGATTAAAAGTAGGCGATTTGCGAGCGATAACTGGGGACGTTAATGTAATTGGAACGTTGTTTACAAAGTAGGTCACTGGCGAAGTTAACGTAACGTGAACGACAACAGAATAGCGTTATTTGAGATAATCGATGTAGTTAGATGAGTAATTAAAACTTGAAATAACAACCTTTTAAAGTGTATATTAGTACACAGGAAACAGTCTTTGTAAAGACTACCTTGTATCTAAGCCTAACTTGAATACATTGTCATCGACATCATTTAACAAGATTTAACAAGATTGCCATCCAGAGAATTAACTCTAGATGGCAGGTAGACAAGGAAGCCCTTTGGCTTATCGAGAGTCCAACCCTTTTATCTACATATATCCAGCCCTTCTGAGGTGTGTCGATTTTATTTTTAAACATATTCACACTACTAGCACCCACACAATCATCAGATAATCTGTTCCATACATTCACAGTCCTTTGTGAAAATGAAAACTTTCTTACGTCTAATCTACACTGTTCCTTTACTAATGTAACTTCATGTCCTCTAGTCTTTCTTAACTGAAAAAAACATATTTCTATCAATATTTTCATAACCATTCAATATTTTAAACACTTCTATCTGATCTCCTCTCAATCTCCTGGTCTCTAGTGTTGTTAAACCACATTCTTTTAGGCGTTTTTCATAACTAAGATCCCTCAGTTTTGGTATCATTTTAGTCGCTCTCCTCTGTACTCTTTCTAGCATATCTATGTCCTTCTTGCGGTATGGCCTCCACGCTTGTATACAATATTCTAAATGAGGCCTAACTATTGTTTTGTACAGCGGTATTATTAGTTCTTTTTCTTTATATGCTATATTTCGCCTAATCAATCCAAGGATTTGATTTCCTTTTGAAGCTGCAATTCCACACTGCTCTGAAACCTTCATGTCAGCACTAATTGTCAGCCCTAAGTCTTTTTCTTTTACAGTAGTATTTAGTACAGTTCCCCCCATTGTATATTCTACATATTCGTTCCCATGTCCTGTGTGAAGACATTTACATTTCCCAAAATTGAACAACATTTGCCACTTTTCAGACCATTTGATCAACCTGTCAAGATCATCCTGTAAATGCTGTCTATCTCCATCACTTTTAATCCTTCTAAACACTTTTGTATCATCTGCAAATTTCAACACCTTGCTAGCTATATCATCGTCCAAATCGTTTATATATATTAAGAATAATATAGGTCCCAGTACTGATCCCTGTGGTACCCCATTCAAAACTGATTTCCAGTTTGAAGCCTCCCCATCAATCATTCAAAACTGATTTCCAGTTTGAAGCCTCCCCATCAACTACTACCCGTTGTCTTCTGTCAATCAGCCATTTTTCTATCCAGCTAATTATACCATTTCCTATGCCATGGGCATTTATTTCAAGCAGTAATCTTTGATGTGGCACTTTGTCGAAAGCTTTCTGAAAATCTAAGTAGATGGTATCTACTGGTGATCCCTCATCTACCCACTTAGTGTCTTTTAGTGATATCTCCAAAAACACATGTTTTTGTTAAGCATGACCTCGCTTTCAGAAACCCATGTTGAGATGGGTTTATTAAGTTGTTTAACAAGAAAATCCACCATGTCATCTTTAATTACTCTTTCTAATAATTTGCAAATCACCGATGTTAAATTCACTGGTCTGTAATTCTCTGACTTGTTTCTCGAACCTTTTTAAATAATGGACTTCGATAAACTAATCCAACAAGTTAATGTTGAGTTTCCTGTAACTATGTTACACCAGACAGCTTCTTCGCAATCTGCTTCTCTTTCTAATTTTATTTCATAAGACTGGATAGATTCTTTAATATATAAAATAATTCCACCTCCCCTTCTTCCTATTCTATCTTTCCTAAACATTACATAGCCTGTCAGTCCCAATTCAGCATCTGATATATCGATGGTGGCCCATGATTCGGTTATACCTATTATATGAGGGTCAATATCTTCTACCATAATGTTTAGTTCATTTCTTTTGTTTACTATACTCCTTGCATTTAAACAAACACATTTATATCCAGCTTCAGAACAGTTTTGCAGACTGTTCTTTGCTGATTTATTTGTGCTGTCTTTATCTATGCCTCCAGTTTCAGGCTTCTCTATGAATCCCCACTGTGCATCTAGTTTAAATAAATGCAGCCCGTCCCACTGTCAACAGATTGCAGCAAGTTCTCTAAGAAAACTGCTGCCCCCTTTACACTTAGATGGAGGCCATCTCTCATGCACATATCTTCCCTCCCAACAAAGTATCCCCATAAATCTGTGAATCCCATCCCCTCTTCTTCACACATCTGCTCAACTAGGCGTTGATCGCCATCCTCTTGTAGTTTCGATATGTTGGCTCCCTTCCTCCCATTACTGGCAAAATTCCTGAGAGAAAAATCTGTTTAATTCTTGTCTCTTCCTCACTAACTGTCTGTACTTCTGTACTATCCAAGTTGTTCCCTCCCTGTCTGCATTATCTGTCCCTACGTGTACTAGTATAGACCCTCCTTTGCCATGCCCAAATACATTCTGTACCCTTTCAGTCACATGTTCTATCCAAAACAACGACATCCTCCCCCTCGCTTAGTGTCTTGTCTGTCTTCCTCAGAATAGAGTCGCCCACAAACACCCTCTCTTTTTTATTGCCCCCTCAATCACTGCCTCAGAGTAGCTCCTTCTCCGGTTTGCATCTGTCTGGTTGTAGTCTTGTTCCCCTGTCGTCTTCTCTCCTGTCACATTCTTTCCTGTCGCTTTTTCTTTTGTCACCTTTCCTCCTGTCATCGTCCCTTTTATTAACTTCTCTTCTGTCACATTTACTCTCAGTGTCTCACTTCCTTTCCTCCCATCACATTTTCTTCTCTCCTCTCTCATCCCATTTTCTGTCCTACCTCCTTCTCTACAGTCACTCTCTCCTGTCACCTTCACGCCTGTCACGTTTCCTGCGGTCGATTCTCCAATTTCTTCTCCAATCACCTTCCCTCCTCTCATTTTCCTTTCCTCAGTCTTCTTGCCACTACTCTGCTCCTTCAGTCTCACAGTATTCCCAACTCTCTCCCTGTTGTATCTCTCCATTCCACCTGTCTCCTTGCTTGTGCCTGTCATCATAACTAGGTAAGGCACGGTGTATCACTGTGTGTTAACAAATATAACTAACTATAATCTAAAAAATCTGGTGTAAATTGTACACAGAAAATTCTTTTCAAAGATTATATAAAAACTATTTTGAACAAATAAATTCTGATATGGCACCTTGCAAGCGGCAACTCAGGGAAAAACGACACTTAATTTGCAACGACTGCCAGAGCTGGGTGGATTTTGCGTTGTCTGGCTGTCCAAAATCATGGAAAGAGACCAAAGATGACGGATTTACCTTTCGGTGTATGGGGTGTTTGAGGGTGGAATGTCTGATGAAGGAGGTGTGTAAGTTGATGGATATAGTGAAGGAGATGGTGGTGAGACTCAACATAGAAATAGATGGAGCAGAGAGGAATGACGCGGAGCAGTGTTGTGACACGGAGACTGAATAAAGGAGACTGAGAGGAGGGAAGGTGACCGGTGTGAAGGAACAAGAAATTGAGAAGACAGAGGGACGGAGGAAAAGTGTTCGGCAGAGGAAAAGATCAGTGGGGATAGATCAACAGGTAGTCAGACTGTAGAGAACGAGGAGAGACGCGACAGAGATACAGGTGGTGGAGAGGTAGATACCACAGAGGCAGTTGGTAAGACTGTGAGACAGAAGACTGATGGAAAAAGACAGTGTTCAGCAAAAAACAGAAAACATGACAGGCATGAAGGTGACAGGGGAGAAAGTGACCGTAGTGAAGGAGGTAGCCAGGGAAAAGGGACGGGAGAGGAGAGAAGAAAATGTGATGGGAGGAAAGATGAAGGGACGAAAGGAAGTGAGAGTAAATGTGCTAGAAGAGAAGATGACAGGAGGCAAGGGGACAAGAGAAAACGTGACAGGAAAGAAGGGAATGGAAGAGAATGTGACAGGAGAGAAGACGGCAAGAGGAAAAGACAACAACCAGACATATGCAAACCGGAGGAGCTACTCCGAAGCAGTGATTGAGCGGGCAAGGAGAAAAGAGAGAGTGTTTATGGGTGATTCAATTCTGAGAAAAACAGACAAGACTATATGCGAGGGGAAGGACGTTGTTGTATGTCTACCGGGGGCTAGGATAGAGCATGTGACCGAAAGGGTAGAGAAGGTATTGGGGCATGGCAAGGGAGGGTCTATACTAGTACACGTAGGGACAAACAATGCAGACAAGGAGGGAACAACTGGGATAGTTCAGAAGTACAGACATCTAGTGAGGAAGCTAAAGAAGACAAGAGTGGAACAGGTTGTTCTCTCAGGAATTTTGCCAGTAATGGGAGGAAGGGGGGCAACATACAGAAACTGTAAGAGGATGGCGATCAACGCACTAGTTGAGCAGATGTGTGAAGAAGAGGGCGTGGGATTCATAGATTTATAGGGGTACTTTGTTGGGAGAGAAGATATGTACATGAGAGATGGCCTCCATCTAAGTGGAAAGGGGCAGCAGTATTCTCAGAGAATCTGCTGCGATCTGTTGACAGTGGGACAGGTTGCATCTATTTAAACTAAATTCGCAGGGGGGACTCGCAGAGAAGCCTGAAACTGGAGGCATAGATAAAGACAGCAAAAATAATTCAGCAAAGAACAGTCTGGAAAACTGTTCTGAAGCTGGACATAAATGTGTTTGTTTAAATGCAAGGGTATAGTAAACAAAAGAAATGAACTAAACATTATGGTAGAGATATTGACCCTCACATATAGGTATAACCGAATCATGGGCAACCACCGATATATCAGATGCCGAATTGGGACTGACAGGATATGTAATGTTTAGGAAAGATAGAATAGGAAGAAGGGGAGGTGGAGTTATTTTATATATTAAAGAATCTATCCAGGCTTATGAAATAAAATTAGACAGAGAAGCAGATTGCGAAGAAGCTGTTTGGTGTAACATAGTTATAGGAAACTCAACGTTAACGGTTGGATTAGTTTATCGAAGTCCAAACATAAGCATAGAAGAGAATGAAAAAATACAAAGCGCTATAAGGGAAGTGAGCAAGCGGGACTGTGTTATTATGGGGGATTTTAACCATGGGCATATAAAATGGAAATCTCTACAGAGTATGGGTAGTGGGACCACAAGTTTTTAGTTTTAGTACAAGATAGTTTCCTTTCTCAACATGTGCTAGAACCAACCAGGGGAGAGAATGTGTTAGACTTAGTTTTGTCCTCACAGAAAGAATTAGTTGACAATGTCAAGATATGTGAGCCACTGGGGAATAGTGATCACAACCAGATACATTTTACCATCAAAGTAAAATCAGAAAGGAATAGTAAAAAGCAGTACAGGAGAAATTTCCACAAAGGAAAATATAAGGACATAAGGAAATATTTAGCAAAGATAGACTGGAATAACACACTGAAGAATAAGACAGCAACAGAATGCTGGAATATCTTAAAGAGTGAAATTGAATGCATCATCGTCAAATTTGTTCCCTTAAAAAAACACGGGAAACGGTCCAAAAAGAAACACTTATTGAAAGAAGCAATTAGAAAAATTAAGTATAAACAAATGATGTGGAAGTCATATAGACGTACTGGAAATGACGAAGACTACAACATTTATAAAGAAGCACTAAACCAAGCTACAACTGAAATTCAAAATTCAAAGAGAAGCTATGAAAATAAATTAGCTTGTAATATAAAACATGACAGCAAGAGTTTTTATGCGTATGTTCGAAGCAAACAGAAAGTTCACGATAAGGTCGGTCCTCTAGAAGATAGTGCTGGAAATATAATATCAAAAGGATTCTTAATGGCAGAAGACCTGAATGTGTATTTTAGTTCGGTGTTTACCAGAGAAGACACTAGTTCACTGCCAGTACCAGAGGCTAAGTTCAAGGGGGCAGAATCAGACTATTTAAGACAGTTAATTGTAACCCCAGAAATGGTAGCTAAGAAAATTAGGGCTATGAAGGATAATAAATCACCTGGAGTGGATGGTATTCCACCCAAACTACTATTGGAAATTGTAGAACAAATTAGCATACCGCTTGCAACAGTTTTCAACTTGTCATTAGAAGAGGGAGTGGTTCCTTTAGAATGGAAAGAAGCAAACATTATACCGTTATTTAAAAAAGATTCGAGAAACAAGTCAAATAATTATAGATCAGTTAGTTTAACATCGGTGATTTGTAAATTATTAGAAAGACTAATTAAAGATCACATGTTGGATTTTCTTGTTAAACATAACTTGATAAACCCATCTCAACATGGGTTTCTAAAAGCGAGATCATGCTTAACAAATATGTTATGTTTTTTGGAAGATATCACTAAGTGGGTAGATGATGATCACCAGTAGATATCATCTACTTAGATTTTCAAAAAGCTTTCGACAAAGTGCCACATCAAAGATTACTGCTTATACTAAAGGCCCATGGCATAGAAAATGGTATAATTATCTGGATAGAAAAATGGCTGATTGATAGAAGACAACGGGTAGTTGTTGACGGGGAGGCTTCAAACTGGAAATCAGTTTTGAGTGGGGTTCCACAGGGATCAGTACTGGGACCTATATTATTCTTAATATATATAAATGATTTGGACGATGATATAGCTAGCAAGGTGTTGAAATTTGCAGATGATACAAAAGTGTTTAGAAGGATTAAAAGTGATGGGGATAGACAGCATTTACTAGATGATCTTGACAGGTTGATCAAATGGTCTGAAAAGTGGGAAATGTTCAATTTTTGGAAATGTAAATGCCTTCACACAGGACATGGGAACGAATATGTAGAATATACAAAGGGGGGAACTGTACTAAGTACTACTGTAAAAGAAAAGACTTAGGGCTGACAATTAGTGCTGACATGAAGGTTTCAGAGCAGTGTGGAATTGCAGCTTCAAAAGGAAATCAAATCCTTGGACTGATTAGGCGAAATATAGCATATAAAGAAAAAGAACTAATAATACCGCTGTACAAAACAATAGTTAGGCCTCATTTAGAATATTGTATACAAGCGTGGAGGCCATACCGCAAGAAGGACATAGATATGCTAGAAAGAGTACAGAGGAGAGCGACTAAAATGATACCAAAACTGAGGGATCTTAATTATGAAAAACGCCTAAAAGAATGTAGTTTAACAACACTAGAGACCAGGAGATTGAGAGGAGATCAGATAGAAGTGTTTAAAATATTGAATGGTTATGAAAATATTGATAGAAATATGTTTTTTTCAGTTAAGAAAGATAGAAAGACTAGAGGACATGAAGTTACATTAGTAAAGGAGCAGTGTAGATTAGACGTGAGAAAGTTCTCATTTTCACAAAGGACTGTGAATGAATGGAACAGATTATCTGATGATTGTGTGGGTGCTAGTAGTGTGAATATGTTTAAAAATAAAATCGACACATACCTCAGAAGGGCTGGATATATGTAGATAAAAGGGTTGGACTCTTGATAAGCCAAAGGGCTTCATTGTCCACCTGTCATCTAGAGTTAATTCTCTGGATGGCAATCTTGTTAAATCTTGTTAAATGTTGTAACTTGGGCCAGGGATGTATAAGTAGAACCAAAATACTGTGACTTATGTAGAACCAAAACAGTGTGCCTTATTTTATAGATACACAAGCAGAACGAACATTTGGGGGCGCAACATTTTGAAATGTGAACTATGTTGTGTTTTGACATTTTTCATAATGGTTTGACTTTTGAGTGTACAATAACATTATTATTGATTATACAATAAAGTTAATATTTCAAGAACTTACAAATAGAATAAATTGAAGAAAGATTGAGTTTTATAGCATTTTGAATAGTACAGAAGCATCTACACAGCTGACTAATTACTCTGAGGCCACCAGGAGGACATTGGTCTGTGGTGGCCAATAATGCCTTTTTGTGCAAACATTAGCACTGACACACTGTCTCATTGAGTCGCACATGAATAATTGAAGATCCAACAAGTACCACAGACCACCTAAGTTCGTTCGTTCCAGCACAATCCAGCCACTAGTCGGGGTATGTCAATTCGAGACATGAATACTACGTAAATCTTGTAGGACAGCCACATGTCAGATGAATCATGAATATTGCGATGTAGTTGAATGTAAAAACTGCATGGGTCTGCATCAAACTGTGATCTACATTGATCAGCGCGAGCGATGCAATCTCACGTCCAATTTTACCACTTTTATATTTGCTTTCCTGAATAACAGAAACTTACATGCTTCATTTGCACCAGAACTCTGACATGTCACTTGATCCAGGGATCTAGGATCACAAGTAGAACCCAAGTATCATGTTGTCAGGTTGAAGACACTCATGCACTGTGTTGTCAGGTTGAAGACACTCATGCACTGTGTTGTCAGGTTGAAGACACTCATGCACTGTGTTGTCAGGTTGAAGACACTCATGCACTGTGTTGTCAGGTTGAAGACACTCATGCACTGTGTTGTCAGTTTGAAGACACTCATGCACTGTGTTGTCAGGTTGAAGACACTCATGCACTGTGTTGTCAGGTTGAAGACACTCATGCACTGTGGTGTCAGGTTGAAGACACTCATGCACTGTGTTGTCAGGTTGAAGACACTCATGCACTGTGTTGTCAGGTTGAAGACACTCATGCACTGTGTTGTCAGGTTGAAGACACTCATGCACTGTGTTGTGATCCATGCACTGTGTTGTTCTAGAATCTAGGATCATAATTTACTGTTACAGAACCCAAGTATCACAAACTGTCGGTGCAGTGTCATGTCAAACAAGTCCTTAAACACAGTGTGACGATAACGACACACTCATGCACTGTCAGCAAAGTATTTAAATGGAGCACTGTTGACAAAGTACAGTGGATGGCACTGTCTTGTCGCGATGACACAGTCACTGTGTCACCAGTCAGTGGGGGTGGACACTAGACAGTGCCAGTTACATCATTACTCATCACATCCCAGCTCATGCCAGGAACACTCAGTCACACACCACACAACTGTCCTTCTCCCATACACCCACCGCACACAACCACTCCTCCTTCCTCTGGATTTCTGAGGAGACTATGGGGGGGATCTACACTAGAAACAAACAGGGGAACTTCCGGCACTGAATTGGTTTGAATTTGGTGCAGCAAACTTGCGAAAATATAAGGATATTTGACATAGACAAGTGATATTATTGGTGTATTGCATACATAACGTAATTATAGTATATATTAAGAAATAATTTTTTTTTAAAGATAGCTAGCGGGAGTAACTAGGGTAGATTAAAAGTAGGCGATTTGCGAGCGATAACTGGGGACGTTAATTAATTGGAACGTGTTTACAAAGTAGGTCACTGGTGAAGTAACGTAACGTGATCGACAACAGAGCGTTACTTGAGATAATCCATGTAGTGGGATGAGTAATTAAAACTAACACAACCTTTTAAAGTGTATATTAGTACACAGGAAACAGTCTTTGTAAAGACACCAAGGACACCTAACATGAATACATTGTATTTAACAAGATTGCCATCCAGAGAACACAACCACAAGGAAGCCCTTTGGCTTATTCCAACCCTTTTATCTACATATGTACCTTCTGAGGTGTGTCGATTTTATTTTTAAACATATTCACACTACAGCACCCACACCATCAGATAATCTGTTCCATACATTCACAGTCCTTTGTGAAAATGAAAACTTTCTTACGTCTAATCTACACTGTTCCTTTACTAATGTACTTCGTGTCCTCAGTCTTTCTATCTTTCTTAACTGTAAAAAACATATTTCTATCAATATTTTCATAACCATTCAATATTTTAAACACTTCTATCTGATCTCCTCTCAATCTCCTGGTCTCTAGTGTTGTTAAACCATATTCTTTTAGGCTTTTTCATAACTAAGATCCCTCAGTTTTGGTATCATTTTAGTCGCTCTCCTCTGTACTCTTTCTAGCATATCTATGTCCTTCTTGCGGTATGGCCTCCACGCTTGTATACAATATTCTAAATGAGGCCTAACTATTGTTTTGTACAGCGGTATTATTAGTTCTTTTTCTTTATATGCTATATTTCGCCTAATCAATCCAAGGATTTGATTTCCTTTTGAAGCTGCAATTCCACACTGCTCTGAAACCTTCATGTCAGCACTAATTGTCAGCCCTAAGTCTTTTTCTTTTACAGTAGTATTTAGTACAGTTCCCCCCATTGTATATTCTACATATTCGTTCCCTATGTCCTGTGTGAAGACATTTACATTTCCCAAAATTGAACAACATTTGCCACTTTTCAGACCATTTGATCAACCTGTCAAGATCATCTTGTAAATGCTGTCTATCTCCATCACTTTTAATCCTTCTAAACACTTTTGTATCATCTGCAAATTTCAACACCTTGCTAGCTATATCATCGTCCAAATCGTTTATATATATTAAGAATAATATAGGTCCCAGTACTGATCCCTGTGGTACCCCATTCAAAACTGATTTCCAGTTTGAAGCCTCCCCATCAATCATTCAAAACTGATTTCCAGTTTGAAGCCTCCCCATCAACTACTACCCGTTGTCTTCTGTCAATCAGCCATTTTTCTATCCAGCTAATTATACCATTTCCTATGCCATGGGCATTTATTTCAAGCAGTAATCTTTGATGTGGCACTTTGTTGAAAGCTTTCTGAAAATCTAAGTAGATGGTATCTACTGGTGATCCCTCATCTACCCACTTAGTGTCTTTTAGTGATATCTCCAAAAACACATGTTTTTGTTAAGCATGACCTCGCTTTCAGAAACCCATGTTGAGATGGGTTTATTAAGTTGTTTAACAAGAAAATCCACCATGTCATCTTTAATTACTCTTTCTAATAATTTGCAAATCACCGATGTTAAATTCACTGGTCTGTAATTCTCTGACTTGTTTCTCGAACCTTTTTAAATAATGGACTTCGATAAACTAATCCAACAAGTTAATGTTGAGTTTCCTGTAACTGTGTTACACCAGACAGCTTCTTCGCAATCTGCTTCTCTTTCTAATTTTATTTCATAAGACTGGATAGATTCTTTAATATATAAAATAATTCCACCTCCCCTTCTTCCTATTCTATCTTTCCTAAACATTACATAGCCTGTCAGTCCCAATTCAGCATCTGATATATCGATGGTGGCCCATGATTCGGTTATACCTATTATATGAGGGTCAATATCTTCTACCATAATGTTTAGTTCATTTCTTTTGTTTACTATACTCCTTGCATTTAAACAAACACATTTATATCCAGCTACAGAACAGTTTTGCAGACTGTTCTTTGCTGATTTATTTGTGCTGTCTTTATCTATGCCTCCAGTTTCAGGCTTCTCTATGAATCCCCACTGTGCATCTAGTTTAAATAAATGCAGCCTGTCCCACTGTCAACAGATTGCAGCAAGTTCTCTAAGAAAACTGCTGCCCCCTTTCCACTTAGATGGAGGCCATCTCTCATGCACATATCTTCCCTCCCAACAAAGTATCCCCATAAATCTGTGAATCCCATCCCCTCTTCTTCACACATCTGCTCAATTAGGCGTTGATCGCCATCCTCTTGTAGTTTCGATATGTTGGCTCCCTTCCTCCCATTACTGGCAAAATTCCTGAGAGAAAAATCTGTTTAATTCTTGTCTCTTCCTCACTAACTGTCTGTACTTCTGTACTATCCAAGTTGTTCCCTCCCTGTCTGCATTATCTGTCCCTACGTGTACTAGTATAGACCCTCCTTTGCCATGCCCCAATACATTCTGTACCCTTTCAGTCACATGTTCTATCCAAAACAACGACATCCTCCCCCTCGCTTAGTGTCTTGTCTGTCTTCCTCAGAATAGAGTCGCCCACAAACACCCTCTCTTTTTTATTGCCCCCTCAATCACTGCCTCAGAGTAGCTCCTTCTCCGGTTTGCATCTGTCTGGTTGTAGTCTTGTTCCCCTGTCGTCTTCTCTCCTGTCACATTCTTTCCTGTCGCTTTTTCTTTTGTCACCTTTCCTCCTGTCATCGTCCCTTTTATTAACTTCTCTTCTGTCACATTTACTCTCAGTGTCTCACTTCCTTTCCTCCCATCACATTTTTCTCTCTCCTCTCTCATCCCATTTTCTGTCCTACCTCCTTCTCTACAGTCACTCTCTCCTGTCACCTTTCCTGCCTGTCACGTTTCCTGCGGTCGATTCTCCAATTTCTTCTCCAATCACCTTCCCTCCTCTCATTTTCCTTTCCTCAGTCTTTTTGCCACTACTCTGCTCCTTCAGTCTCACAGTATTCCCAACTCTCTCCCTGTTGTATCTCTCCATTCCACCTGTCTCCTTGCTTGTGCCTGTCATCATAACTAGGTAAGGCACGGTGTATCACTGTGTGTTAACAAATATAACTAACTATAACCTAAAAAATCTGGTGTAAATTGTACACAGAAAATTCTTTTCAAAGATTATATAAAAACTATTTTGAACAAATAAATTCTGATATGGCACCTTGCAAGCGGCAACTCAGGGAAAAACGACACTTAATTTGCAACGACTGCCAGAGCTGGGTGGATTTTGCGTTGTCTGGCTGTCCAAAATCATGGAAAGAGACCAAAGATGACGGATTTACCTTTCGGTGTATGGGGTGTTTGAGGGTGGAATGTCTGATGAAGGAGGTGTGTAAGTTGATGGATATAGTGAAGGAGATGGTGGTGAGACTCAACATAGAAATAGATGGAGCAGAGAGGAATGACGCGGAGCAGTGTTGTGACACGGAGACTGAATAAAGGAGACTGAGAGGAGGGAAGGTGACCGGTGTGAAGGAACAAGAAATTGAGAAGACAGAGGGACGGAGGAAAAGTGTTTGGCAGAGGAAAAGATCAGTGGGGATAGATCAACAGGTAGTCAGACTGTAGAGAACGAGGAGAGACGCGACAGAGATACAGGTGGTGGAGAGGTAGATACCACAGAGGCAGTTGGTAAGACTGTGAGACAGAAGACTGATGGAAAAAGACAGTGTTCAGCAAAAAACAGAAAACATGACAGGCATGAAGGTGACAGGGGAGAAAGTGACCGTAGTGAAGGAGGTAGCCGGGGAAAAGGGACGGGAGAGGAGAGAAGAAAATGTGATGGGAGGAAAGATGAAGGGACGAAAGGAAGTGAGAGTAAATGTGCTAGAAGAGAAGATGACAGGAGGCAAGGGGACAAGAGAAAACGTGACAGGAAAGAAGGGAATGGAAGAGAATGTGACAGGAGAGAAGACGGCAAGAGGAAAAGACAACAACCAGACATATGCAAACCGGAGGAGCTACTCCGAGGCAGTGATTGAGGGGGCAAGGAGAAAAGAGAGAGTGTTTATGGGCGATTCAATTCTGAGAAAAACAGACAAGACTATATGCGAGGGGAAGGACGTTGTTGTATGTCTACCGGGGGCTAGGATAGAGCATGTGACCGAAAGGGTAGAGAAGGTATTGGGGCATGGCAAGGGAGGGTCTATACTAGTACACGTAGGGACAAACAATGCAGACAAGGAGGGAACAACTGGGGTAGTTCAGAAGTACAGACATCTAGTAAGGAAGCTAAAGAAGACAAGAGTGGAACAGGTTGTTCTCTCAGGAATTTTGCCAGTAATGGGAGGAAGGGGGGCAACATACAGAAACTGTAAGAGGATGGCGATCAACGCACTAGTTGAGCAGATGTGTGAAGAAGAGGGCGTGGGATTCATAGATTTATGGGGGTACTTTGTTGGGAGAGAAGATATGTACATGAGAGATGGCCTCCATCTAAATGGAAAGGGGGCAGCAGTATTCTCAGAGAATCTGCTGAGATCTGTTGACAGTGGGACAGGTTGCATCTATTTAAACTAAATTCGCAGGGGGGACTCGCAGAGAAGCCTGAAACTGGAGGCATAGATAAAGACAGCAAAAATAATTCAGCAAAGAACAGTCTGGAAAACTGTTCTGAAGCTGGATATAAATGTGTTTGTTTAAATGCAAGGAGTATAGTAAACAAAAGAAATGAACTAAACATTATGGTAGAAGATATTGACCCTCACATAATAGGTATAACCGAATCATGGGCAACCACCGATATATCAGATGCCGAATTGGGACTGACAGGATATGTAATGTTTAGGAAAGATAGAATAGGAAGAAGGGGAGGTGGAGTTATTTTATATATTAAAGAATCTATCCAGGCTTATGAAATAAAATTAGACAGAGAAGCAGATTGCGAAGAAGCTGTTTGGTGTAACATAGTTATAGGAAACTCAACGTTAACGGTTGGATTAGTTTATCGAAGTCCAAACATAAGCATAGAAGAGAATGAAAAAATACAAAGCGCTATAAGGGAAGTGAGCAAGCGGGACTGTGTTATTATGGGGGATTTTAACCATGGGCATATAAAATGGAAATCTCTACAGAGTATGGGTAGTGAGGACCACAAGTTTTTAGTTTTAGTACAATACATTTTCCTTTCTCAACATGTGCTAGAACCAACCAGGGGAGAGAATTTGTTAGACATAGTTTTGTCCTCACAGAATGAATTAGTTGACAATGTCAGGATATGTGAGCCACTGGGGAATAGTGATCACAACCAGGTACATTTTACCATCAAACTAAAATCAGAAAGGAATAGTAAAAAGCAGTACAGGGGAAATTTCCGCAAAGGAAAATATAAGGACATCAGGAAATATTTAGCAAAGATAGACTGGAATAACACACTGAATAATAAGACAGCAACAGAATGCTGGAATATCTTAAAGAGTGAAATTGAATGCATCATCGTCAAATTTGTTCCCTTAAAAAAACACGGGAAACGGTCCAAAAAGAAACACTTATTGAAAGAAGCAATTAGAAAAATTAAGTATAAACAAATGATGTGGAAGTCATATAGACGTACTGGAAATGACGAAGACTACAACATTTATAAAGAAGCACTAAACCAAGCTACAGCTGAAATTAGAAATTCAAAGAGAAGCTATGAAAATAAATTAGTTTGTAATATAAAACATGACAGCAAGAGTTTTTATGCGTATGTTCGAAGCAAACAGAAAGTTCACGATAAGGTCGGTCCTCTAGAAGATAGTGCTGGAAATATAATATCAGAGGGATTCTTAATGGCAGAAGACCTGAATGAGTATTTTAGTTCAGTGTTTACCAGAGAAGACATTAGTTCACTGCCAGTACCAGAGGCTAAGTTCAAGGGGCAGAATCAGACTATTTAAGACAGTTAATTGTAACCCCAGAAATGGTAGCTAAGAAAATTAGGGCTATGAAGGATAATAAATCACCTGGAGTGGATGGTATTCTACCCAAACTACTATTGGAAATTGTAGAACAAATTAGCATACCGCTTGCAACTGTTTTCAACTTGTCATTAGAAGAGGAAGTGGTTCCTTTAGAATGGAAAGAAGCAAACATTATACCGTTATTTAAAAAAGGTTCGAGAAACAAGTCAAATAATTATAGATCAGTTAGTTTAACATCGGTGATTTGTAAATTATTAGAAAGACTAATTAAAGATCACATGGTGGATTTTCTTGTTAAACATAACTTGATAAACCCATCTCAACATTGGTTTCTAAAAGCGAGGTCATGCTTAACAAATATGTTATGTTTTTTGAAGATATCACTAAGTGGGTAGATGATGATCACCAGTAGATATCATCTACTTAGATTTTCAAAAAGCTTTCGACAAAGTGCCACATCAAAGATTACTGCTTATACTAAAGGCCCATGGCATAGAAAATGGTATAATTATCTGGATAGAAAAATGGCTGATTGATAGAAGACAACGGGTAGTTGTTGACGGGGAGGCTTCAAACTGGAAATCAGTTTTGAGTGGGGTTCCACAGGGATCAGTACTGGGACCTATATTATTCTTAATATATATAAATTATTTGGACGATGATATAGCTAGCAAGGTGTTGAAATTTGCAGATGATACAAAAGTGTTTAGAAGGATTAAAAGTGATGGAGATAGACAGCATTTACTAGATGATCTTGACAGGTTGATCAAATGGTCTGAAAAGTGGGAAATGTTCAATTTTTGGAAATGTAAATGCCTTCACACAGGACATGGGAACGAATATGTAGAATATACAATGGGGGGAACTGTACTAAGTACTACTGTAAAAGAAAAAGACTTAGGGCTGACAATTAGTGCTGACATGAAGGTTTCAGAGCAGTGTGGAATTGCAGCTTCAAAAGGAAATCAAATCCTTGGACTGATTAGGCGAAATATAGCACATAAAGAAAAAGAACTAATAATACCGCTGTACAAAACAATAGTTAGGCCTCATTTAGAATATTGTATACAAGCGTGGAGGCCATACCGCAAGAAGGACATAGATATGCTAGAAAGAGTACAGAGGAGAGCGACTAAAATGATACCAAAACTGAGGGATCTTAGTTATGAAAAACACCTAAAAGAATGTAGTTTAACAACACTAGAGACCAGGAGATTGAGAGGAGATCAGATAGAAGTGTTTAAAATATTGAATGGTTATGAAAATATTGATAGAAATATGTTTTTTCAGTTAAGAAAGATAGAAAGACTAGAGGACATGAAGTTACATTAGTAAAGGAGCAGTGTAGATTAGACGTGAGAAAGTTCTCATTTTCACAAAGGACTGTGAATGAATGGAACAGATTATCTGATGATTGTGTGGGTGCTAGTAGTGTGAATATGTTTAAAAATAAAATCGACACATACCTCAGAAGGGCTGGATATATGTAGATAAAAGGGTTGGACTCTTGATAAGCCAAAGGGCTTCATTGTCCACCTGTCATCTAGAGTTAATTCTCTGGATGGCAATCTTGTTAAATCTTGTTAAATGTTGTAACTTGGGCCAGGGATGTATAAGTAGAACCAAAATACTGTGACTTATGTAGAACCAAAACAGTGTGCCTTATTTTATAGATACACAAGCAGAACGAACATTTGGGGGCGCAACATTTTGAAATGTGAACTATGTTGTGTTTTGACATTTTTCATAATGGTTTGACTTTTGAGTGTACAATAACATTATTATTGATTATACAATAAAGTTAATATTTCAAGAACTTACAAATAGAATAAATTGAAGAAAGATTGAGTTTTATAGCATTTTGAATAGTACAGAAGCATCTACACAGCTGACTAATTACTCTGAGGCCACCAGGAGGACATTGGTCTGTGGTGGCCAATAATGCCTTTTTGTGCAAACATTAGCACTGACACACTGTCTCATTGAGTCGCACATGAATAATTGAAGATCCAACAAGTACCACAGACCACCTAAGTTCGTTCGTTCCAGCACAATCCAGCCACTAGTCGGGGTATGTCAATTCGAGACATGAATACTACGTAAATCTTGTAGGACAGCCACATGTCAGATGAATCATGAATATTGCGATGTAGTTGAATGTAAAAACTGCATGGGTCTGCATCAAACTGTGATCTACATTGATCAGCGCGAGCGATGCAATCTCACGTCCAATTTTACCACTTTTATATTTGCTTTCCTGAATAACAGAAACTTACATGCTTCATTTGCACCAGAACTCTGACATGTCACTTGATCCAGGGATCTAGGATCACAAGTAGAACCCAAGTATCATGTTGTCAGGTTGAAGACACTCATGCACTGTGTTGTCAGGTTGAAGACACTCATGCACTGTGTTGTCAGGTTGAAGACACTCATGCACTGTGTTGTCAGGTTGAAGACACTCATGCACTGTGTTGTCAGGTTGAAGACACTCATGCACTGTGTTGTCAGGTTGAAGACACTCATGCACTGTGTTGTCAGGTTGAAGACACTCATGCACTGTGTTGTCAGTTTGAAGACACTCATGCACTGTGTTGTCAGGTTGAAGACACTCATGCACTGTGTTGTCAGGTTGAAGACACTCATGCACTGTGGTGTCAGGTTGAAGACACTCATGCACTGTGTTGTCAGGTTGAAGACACTCATGCACTGTGTTGTCAGGTTGAAGACACTCATGCACTGTGTTGTCAGGTTGAAGACACTCATGCACTGTGTTGTCAGGTTGAAGACACTCATGCACTGTGTTGTTCTAGAAGCAAGTCTGCCAGAACTGCTATTAGAGAAACTAATAATTTACTGTTACAGCCGGGGTATTGTTTATTTCATCGTTGCAAAATATCTTCTAGTGTAAAATTAAGTTTTTCACAAACTGTCGATGCAGACACAAGTTAGTGTCAAAGCAAGATGTCAAACAAGTCCTTAAACACAGTGTGACGATAACGACACACAGAAGTACAGACAGTCAATGTCAGCAAAGTATTTAAATGTGAGGTGACGTTGACAAAGTAGCAGTGGATGGAGCTGTCTTGTCGCGATGACACAGTCACTGTGTCACCAGTCAGTGGGGGTGGACACTAGACAGTGCCAGTTACATCATTACTCATCACATCCCAGCAACAAGCAGCCACAGCCAAGGAACACTCAGTCACCCAACCACACAACCTATCCTTATAACCATACACCCACCGACACAACCACTCCTCCTTCCTCTGGATTTCATGAGGAGACTATGGGGGGGATCTACAACTAGAAACAAACAGGGGAACTTCCGGTGGTGAATTGGTTTGAATTTGGTGCAGCAAACTTGCGAAAATATAAGGATATTTGATCAAGACAAGTGATATTATTGAGTGTATAGCATACGTAACGTAATTATAGATATATATTAAGAAATAATTTTTTTTTAAAGTTAGCTAGCGGGAGTAATCTAGGGTAGATTAAAAGTAGGCGATTTGCGAGCGATAACTGGGGACGTTAATGTAATTGGAACGTTGTTTACAAAGTAGGTCACTGGTGAAGTTAACGTAACGTGAACGACAACAGAATAGCGTTATTTGAGATAATCGATGTAGTTAGATGAGTAATTAAAACCTGAAATAACAACCTTTTAAAGTGTATATTAGTACACAGGAAACAGTCTTTGTAAAGACTACCTTGTATCTAAGCCTAACTTGAATACATTGACATCATTTAACAAGATTTAACAAGATTGCCATCCAGAGAATTAACTCTAGATGGCAGGTAGACAAGGAAGCCCTTTGGCTTATCGAGAGTCCAACCCTTTTATCTACATATATCCAGCCCTTCTGAGGTGTGTCGATTTTATTTTTAAACATATTCACACTACTAGCACCCACACAATCATCAGATAATCTGTTCCATACATTCACAGTCCTTTGTGAAAATGAAAACTTTCTTACGTCTAATCTACACTGTTCCTTTACTAATGTAACTTCATGTCCTCTAGTCTTTCTTAACTGAAAAAAACATATTTCTATCAATATTTTCATAACCATTCAATATTTTAAACACTTCTATCTGATCTCCTCTCAATCTCCTGGTCTCTAGTGTTGTTAAACCACATTTTTTTAGGCGTTTTTCATAACTAAGATCCCTCAGTTTTGGTATAATTTTAGTCGCTCTCCTCTGTACTCTTTCTAGCATATCTATGTCCTTCTTGCGGTATGGCCTCCACGCTTGTATACAATATTCTAAATGAGGCCTAACTATTGTTTTGTACAGCGGTATTATTAGTTCTTTTTTCTTTATATGCTATATTTCGCCTAATCAATCCAAGGATTTGATTTCCTTTTGAAGCTGCAATTCCACACTGCTCTGAAACCTTCATGTCAGCACTAATTGTCAGCCCTAAGTCTTTTTCTTTTACAGTAGTATTTAGTACAGTTCCCCCCATTGTATATTCTACATATTCGTTCCCATGTCCTGTGTGAAGACATTTACATTTCCCAAAATTGAACAACATTTGCCACTTTTCAGACCATTTGATCAACCTGTCAAGATCATCCTGTAAATGCTGTCTATCTCCATCACTTTTAATCCTTCTAAACACTTTTGTATCATCTGCAAATTTCAACACCTTGCTAGCTATATCATCGTCCAAATCGTTTATATATATTAAGAATAATATAGGTCCCAGTACTGATCCCTGTGGTACCCCATTCAAAACTGATTTCCAGTTTGAAGCCTCCCCATCAATCATTCAAAACTGATTTCCAGTTTGAAGCCTCCCCATCAACTACTACCCGTTGTCTTCTGTCAATCAGCCATTTTTCTATCCAGCTAATTATACCATTTCCTATGCCATGGGCATTTATTTCAAGCAGTAATCTTTGATGTGGCACTTTGTTGAAAGCTTTCTGAAAATCTAAGTAGATGGTATCTACTGGTGATCCCTCATCTACCCACTTAGTGTCTTTTAGTGATATCTCCAAAAACACATGTTTTTGTTAAGCATGACCTCGCTTTCAGAAACCCATGTTGAGATGGGTTTATTAAGTTGTTTAACAAGAAAATCCACCATGTCATCTTTAATTACTCTTTCTAATAATTTGCAAATCACCGATGTTAAATTCACTGGTCTGTAATTCTCTGACTTGTTTCTCGAACCTTTTTAAATAATGGACTTCGATAAACTAATCCAACAAGTTAATGTTGAGTTTCCTGTAACTGTGTTACACCAGACAGCTTCTTCGCAATCTGCTTCTCTTTCTAATTTTATTTCATAAGACTGGATAGATTCTTTAATATATAAAATAATTCCACCTCCCCTTCTTCCTATTCTATCTTTCCTAAACATTACATAGCCTGTCAGTCCCAATTCAGCATCTGATATATCGATGGTGGCCCATGATTCGGTTATACCTATTATATGAGGGTCAATATCTTCTACCATAATGTTTAGTTCATTTCTTTTGTTTACTATACTCCTTGCATTTAAACAAACACATTTATATCCAGCTTCAGAACAGTTTTGCAGACTGTTCTTTGCTGATTTATTTGTGCTGTCTTTATCTATGCCTCCAGTTTCAGGCTTCTCTATGAATCCCCACTGTGCATCTAGTTTAAATAAATGCAGCCTGTCCCACTGTCAACAGATTGCAGCAAGTTCTCTAAGAAAACTGCTGCCCCCTTTCCACTTAGATGGAGGCCATCTCTCATGCACATATCTTCCCTCCCAACAAAGTATCCCCATAAATCTGTGAATCCCATCCCCTCTTCTTCACACATCTGCTCAATTAGGCGTTGATCGCCATCCTCTTGTAGTTTCGATATGTTGGCTCCCTTCCTCCCATTACTGGCAAAATTCCTGAGAGAAAAATCTGTTTAATTCTTGTCTCTTCCTCACTAACTGTCTGTACTTCTGTACTATCCAAGTTGTTCCCTCCCTGTCTGCATTATCTGTCCCTACGTGTACTAGTATAGACCCTCCTTTGCCATGCCCAAATACATTCTGTACCCTTTCAGTCACATGTTCTATCCAAAACAACGACATCCTCCCCCTCGCTTAGTGTCTTGTCTGTCTTCCTCAGAATAGAGTCGCCCACAAACACCCTCTCTTTTCTTATTGCCCCCTCAATCACTGCCTCAGAGTAGCTCCTTCTCCGGTTTGCATCTGTCTGGTTGTAGTCTTGTTCCCCTGTCGTCTTCTCTCCTGTCACATTCTTTCCTGTCGCTTTTCTTTTGTCACCTTTCCTCCTGTCATCGTCCCTTTTATTAACTTCTCTTCTGTCACATTTACTCTCAGTGTCTCACTTCCTTTCCTCCCATCACATTTTTCTCTCTCCTCTCTCATCCCATTTTCTGTCCTACCTCCTTCTCTACAGTCACTCTCTCCTGTCACCTTTCCTGCCTGTCACGTTTCCTGCGGTCGATTCTCCAATTTCTTCTCCAATCACCTTCCCTCCTCTCATTTTCCTTTCCTCAGTCTTTTTGCCACTACTCTGCTCCTTCAGTCTCACAGTATTCCCAACTCTCTCCCTGTTGTATCTCTCCATTCCACCTGTCTCCTTGCTTGTGCCTGTCATCATAACTAGGTAAGGCACGGTGTATCACTGTGTGTTAACAAATATAACTAACTATAACCTAAAAAATCTGGTGTAAATTGTACACAGAAAATTCTTTTCAAAGATTATATAAAAACTATTTTGAACAAATAAATTCTGATATGGCACCTTGCAAGCGGCAACTCAGGGAAAAACGACACTTAATTTGCAACGACTGCCAGAGCTGGGTGGATTTTGCGTTGTCTGGCTGTCCAAAATCATGGAAAGAGACCAAAGATGACGGATTTACCTTTCGGTGTATGGGGTGTTTGAGGGTGGAATGTCTGATGAAGGAGGTGTGTAAGTTGATGGATATAGTGAAGGAGATGGTGGTGAGACTCAACATAGAAATAGATGGAGCAGAGAGGAATGACGCGGAGCAGTGTTGTGACACGGAGACTGAATAAAGGAGACTGAGAGGAGGGAAGGTGACCGGTGTGAAGGAACAAGAAATTGAGAAGACAGAGGGACGGAGGAAAAGTGTTCGGCAGAGGAAAAGATCAGTGGGGATAGAGTGGGGATAGATCAACAGGTAGTCAGACTGTAGAGAACGAGGAGAGACGCGACAGAGATACAGGTGGTGGAGAGGTAGATACCACAGAGGCAGTTGGTAAGACTGTGAGACAGAAGACTGATGGAAAAAGACAGTGTTCAGCAAAAAACAGAAAACATGACAGGCATGAAGGTGACAGGGGAGAAAGTGACCGTAGTGAAGGAGGTAGCCGGGGAAAAGGGACGGGAGAGGAGAGAAGAAAATGTGATGGGAGGAAAGATGAAGGGACTAAAAGAAGTGAGAGTAAATGTGCTAGAAGAGAAGATGACAGGAGGAAAGGGGACAAGAGAAAACGCGACAGGAAAGAAGAGAATGGAAGAGAATGTGACAGGAGAGAAGATGGCAAGAGGAAAAGACAACAACCAGACATATACACAAACCCGGAGAGACACCAAAACATGATGATTGGCCGGAGCAGGAGAAAAGAGAGGGAATGTTTATGGAGTGATTTAATTCTGAAAAAACAGACAAGACATATGCGAGGGAAAGGACGTTTGTTGTATGTCTACGAGAGGCTAGGATAGAAACATAGCAAAACCCGAAAAGTGAGTATTGGGGGGCATGGCAAGGAGGGTGATGCCACTGGCTGCGTAAGGACTCATCACGAACAAGGGAGAGGAACAACTAGGATAGTTAGAAATTACGAATAAAGTGAGGAAGCTAAAGAAGACAAAAGTGGAACAAGTTATTCTCTCAGGAATTTTGCCAGTAATGGGAGGAAGGGGGGCAAGATACAGAAACTGTAAGAGGATGGCGATCGACGCACTAGTTGAGCAGATGTGTGAGGAAGAGGGCGTGGGATTCCTAGAATTATGGGGGTACTTTGTTGGGAGAGAAGATATGTACATGAGAGATGGCCTCCATCTAAGTGGAAAGGGAGCAGCAGTATTCTCAGAGAATCTGCTGCGATCTGTTGACAGTGGGACAGGTTGCATCTATTTAAACTAAATTCGCAGGGGGGACTCGCAGAAAAGCCTGAAACTGGAGGCATAGATAAAGGCAGCAAAAATAATTCAGCAAAAAGAACAGTCTGGAAAAACTGTTCTGGAAAGCTGAATATGCATGTTCCCTGTTTAAATGCAAAAGTGTAGTAAACAAAAGAAATGAACTAAACATTATGGTAGAAGATATTGACCTCACATAATAGGTATAGCTCGAATCATGGGCAACCACCGATATATCAGATGCCGAATTGGGACTGACAGGATATGTAATGTTTAGGAAAGATAGAATAGGAAGAAGGGGAGGTGGAGTTATTTTATATATTAAAGAATCTATCCAGGCTTATGAAATAAAATTAGACAAAGAAGCAGATTGCGAAGAAGCTGTTTGGTGTAACATAGTTATAGGAAACTCAATGTTAACGGTTGGATTAGTTTATCGAAGTCCAAACATAAACATAGAAGAAAATGAAAAAATACAAAACGCTATAAGGGAAGTGAGCAAACGGGACTGTGTTATTATGGGGGATTTTAACCATGGGCATATAAAATGGAAATCTCTACAGAGTATGGGTAGTGAGGACCACAAGTTTTTAGTTTTAGTACAAGATAGTTTCCTTTCTCAACATGTGCTAGAACCAACCAGGGGAGAGAATGTGTTAGACATAGTTTTGTCGTCACAAAAAGAATTAGTTGACAATGTCAGGATATGTGAGCCACTGGGGAATAGTGATCACAACCAGATACAGTTTACCATCAAAGTAAAATCAGAAAGGAATAGTAAAAAGCAGTACAGGAGAAATTTCCACAAAGGAAAATATAAGGACATAAGGAAATATTTAGCAGAGATAGACTGGAATAACACACTGAAGAATAAGACAGCAACAGAATGCTGGAATATCTTAAAGAGTGAAATTGAATGCATCATCGTCAAATTTGTTCCCTTAAAAAAACACGGGAAACGGTCCAAAAAGAAACACTTATTGAAAGAAGCAATTAGAAAAATTAAGTATAAACAAATGATGTGGAAGTCATATAGACGTACTGGAAATGACGAAGACTACAACATTTATAAAGAAGCACTAAACCAAGCTACAACTGAAATTCAAAATTCAAAGAGAAGCTATGAAAATAAATTAGCTTGTAATATAAAACATGACAGCAAGAGTTTTTATGCGTATGTTCGAAGCAAACAGAAAGTTCACGATAAGGTCGGTCCTCTAGAAGATAGTGCTGGAAATATAATATCACAAGGATTCTTAATGGCAGAAGACCTGAATGTGTATTTTAGTTCGGTGTTTACCAGAGAAGACACTAGTTCACTGCCAGTACCAGAGGCTAAGTTCAAGGGGGCAGAATCAGACTATTTAAGACAGTTAATTGTAACCCCAGAAATGGTAGCTAAGAAAATTAGGGCTATGAAGGATAATAAATCACCTGGAGTGGATGGTATTCCACCCAAACTACTATTGGAAATTGTAGAACAAATTAGCATACCGCTTGCAACTGTTTTCAACTTGTCATTAGAAGAGGAAGTGGTTCCTTTAGAATGGAAAGAAGCAAACATTATACCGTTATTTAAAAAAGATTCGAGAAACAAGTCAAATAATTATAGATCAGTTAGTTTAACATCGGTGATTTGTAAATTATTAGAAAGACTAATTAAAGATCACATGGTGGATTTTCTTGTTAAACATAACTTGATAAACCCATCTCAACATGGGTTTCTAAAAGCGAGGTCATGCTTAACAAATATGTTATGTTTTTTGGAAGATATCACTAAGTGGGTAGATGATGATCACCAGTAGATATCATCTACTTAGATTTTCAAAAAGCTTTCGACAAAGTGCCACATCAAAGATTACTGCTTATACTAAAGGCCCATGGCATAGAAAATGGTATAATTATCTGGATAGAAAAATGGCTGATTGATAGAAGACAACGGGTAGTTGTTGACGGGGAGGCTTCAAACTGGAAATCAGTTTTGAGTGGGGTTCCACAGGGATCAGTACTGGGACCTATATTATTCTTAATATATATAAATGATTTGGACGATGATATAGCTAGCAAGGTGTTGAAATTTGCAGATGATACAAAAGTGTTTAGAAGGATTAAAAGTGATGGAGATAGACAGCATTTACTAGATGATCTTGACAGGTTGATCAAATGGTCTGAAAAGTGGGAAATGTTCAATTTTTGGAAATGTAAATGCCTTCACACAGGACATGGGAACGAATATGTAGAATATACAATGGGGAGAACTGTACTAAGTACTACTGTAAAAGAAAAAGACTTAGGGCTGACAATTAGTGCTGACATGAAGGTTTCAGAGCAGTGTGGAATTGCAGCTTCAAAAGGAAATCAAATCCTTGGACTGATTAGGCGAAATATAGCATATAAAGAAAAAGAACTAATAATACCGCTGTACAAAACAATAGTTAGGCCTCATTTAGAATATTGTATACAAGCGTGGAGGCCATACCGCAAGAAGGACATAGATATGCTAGAAAGAGTACAGAGGAGAGCGACTAAAATGATACCAAAACTGAGGGATCTTAGTTATGAAAAACGCCTAAAAGAATGTGGTTTAACAACACCAGAGACCAGGAGATTGAGAGGAGATCAGATAGAAGTGTTTAAAATATTGAATGGTTATGAAAATATTGATAGAAATATGTTTTTTTCAGTTAAGAAAGATAGAAAGACTAGAGGACATGAAGTTACATTAGTAAAGGAGCAGTGTAGATTAGACGTAAGAAAGTTCTCATTTTCACAAAGGACTGTGAATGAATGGAACAGATTATCTGATGATTGTGTGGGTGCTAGTAGTGTGAATATGTTTAAAAATAAAATCGACACATACCTCAGAAGGGCTGGATATATGTAGATAAAAGGGTTGGACTCTTGATAAGCCAAAGGGCTTCATTGTCCACCTGTCATCTAGAGTTAATTCTCTGGATGGCAATCTTGTTAAATCTTGTTAAATGTTGTAACTTGGGCCAGGGATGTATAAGTAGAACCAAAATACTGTGACTTATGTAGAACCAAAACAGTGTGCCTTATTTTATAGATACACAAGCAGAACGAACATTTGGGGGCGCAACATTTTGAAATGTGAACTATGTTGTGTTTGGACATTTTTCATAATGGTTTGACTTTTGAGTGTACAATAACATTATTATTGATTATACAATAAAGTTAATATTTCAAGAACTTACAAATAGAATAAATTGAAGAAAGATTGAGTTTTATAGCATGTTGAATAGTACAGAAGCATCTACACAGCTGACTAATTACTCTGAGGCCACCAATAATGCCTTTTTGTGCAAACATTAGCACAGACACACTGTCTCATTGAGTCGCACATGAATAATTGAAGATCTAACAAGTACCACAGACCACCTAAGTTCGTTCGTTCCAGCACAATCCAGCCACTAGTCGGGGTATGTCAATTCGAGACATGAATACTACGTAAATCTTGTAGGACAGCCACATGTCAGATGAATCATGAATATTGCGATGTAGTTGAATGTAAAAACTGCATGGGTCTGCATCAAACTGTGATCTACATTGATCAGCGCGAGCGATGCAATCTCACGTCCAATTTTACCACTTTTATATTTGCTTTCCTGAATAACAGAAACTTACATGCTTCATTTGCACCAGAACTCTGACATGTCACTTGATCCAGGGATCTAGGATCACAAGTAGAACCCAAGTATCATTTCTTGGGCCAGGAATGTAAGGCTACAAGTATAACCCAAGTATCATAACTTGGCCAGGGATATACGGCCACAAGTAGTACCCAAGTGCATTACCTAGACCAGAGTTGTACTCTGTCTACACTTGACTAAGTGCCAGGTGTAGGGTGTAGGGTGCTCTGACATACAGTTTATTATAGACTGTGTACTGGTTTATTTATGTTTTAACTCTATTGATTTACTGACTGTTTTGATCTACCACTGGACTGTACATTGGATGCACTGTTCTGATGCACCGTGAGTACAGTGGATGCACTGTACTGGTGCATCATAAGTACAGTGGATGCACTGTTATGATGCACCATGAGTACAGTGGATGCACTGTTCTGATGCACCATGAATACAGTGGATGGTGGATGGCACCATCTCCCACACATGGCGTGTGGCACCATCTCCCACACATAGTGGGTGGCACTGTACTATCTCCCACACATGGTGAGTGGCACTGTACCGTCTCCTGCACACCACCACCATCTTCCACACATGGTGAGTGGCACCATCTCCCACACATGGAGAGTGGCACTGCACCATCTCCCACACATGGAGGATGGCACCATCTCCCACACATGGGTAGCACTGTACCATCTCCCACACATGGGTAGCACTGTACCATCTCCCACACATGGGTGGCACTGTACCATCTCCCACACATGGGTGGCACTGTACCATCTCCCACACATTGGTGGCACTGTACCATCTTCCACACATGGGTGGCACTGCACCATCTCCCACACATGGGTGGCACTGTATGATCTCCCACACACGGGTGGCACTGTATGATCTCCCACACATTGGTGGCACTGTACCATCTCCCACACATGGGTGGCACTGTACCATCTCCCACACATTGGTGGCACTGTACCATCTTCCACACATGGGTGGCACTGCACCATCTCCCACACATGGAGGATGGCACCATCTCCCACACATGGGTAGCACTGTACCATCTCCCACACACGGGTGGCACTGTACCATCTCCCACACATTGGTGGCACTTCACCATCTCCCACACATGGAGGATGGCACCATCTCCCACACATGTTGAATGGTACTGTATGATCTCCCACACATGGGTGGCACTGTACCATCTTCTACACATGGGTGGCACTGTACCATCTCCCACACACGGGTGGCACTGTACCATCTCCCACACATGGGTGGCACTGTACCATCTCCCACACTTGGGTGGCACTGTACCATCTCCCACACATGGGTGGCGCTGTACCATCTCCCACACATGGGTGGCATTGTACCATCTCCCACACATAGGTGGCACTGTACCATATCCCACACATGGGTGGCATTGTACCATCTCCCACACATGGGTGGCATTGTACCATCTCCCACACATGGGTGGCACTGTACCATCTCCCACACATGGGTGGCACTGTACCATATCCCACACATGGGTGGCACTATAACATCTCCCACACATTGGTGACACTGTACCATCTGCCACACACGGGTGGCACTGTACCATCTCCCACACTTGGGTGGCACTGTACCATCTCCCACACTTGGGTGGCACTGTACCATCTCCCACACATGGGTGGCGCTGTACCATCTCCCACACATGGGTGGCATTGTACCATCTCCCACACATGGGTGGCACTGTACCATATCCCACACATGGGTGGCATTGTACCATCTCCCACACATGGGTGGCATTGTACCATCTCCCACACATGGGTGGCATTGTACCATCTCCCACACATGGGTGGCACTGTACCATATCCCACACATGGGTGGCACTATAACATCTCCCACACATTGGTGACATTGTACCATCTCCCACACATGGTGGCACTGTACCACCTCCCACACATGGGTGGCACTGTATCATCTCCCACACATGGGTGGCATTGTACCATCTCCCACACATGGGTGGCACTGTACCATCTCCCACACACAGGTGGCACCGTAAGATCTCCCACACATGGGTGGCATTTTACCATCTCCCACATATGGATGGCACTGTACCATTTCCCACACATTGGTGGCACTGTACCATCTCCCACACCGTATAACCCACTTAGTCCCCCCATAATTAGTCACACACCCTCCTTTGTTACATGCATCAGGTGCTTCATGACTACTCTTATGAAATATTTATTTATTATTGGGCGCTCAAAATTCAAAACTAGTATTAGCCGATTCACTGGAGGACAGTACCATTTGTAGAAGCTCAGATGGGATGGAGACAAACTGATTGGCTTCAATCAGGGTTACTTAGTACTCAGTGCAGGGGTTGTCTCAATGCACCAGGGAAACAACAGAATGCGTTCAAACTATCACTATCTAGCATATCATGTGCCAACAGATATGGCCCATACGTGTGGTTTACCAGCAACACTACCTATTTCATAAAACTGAACAACTTTAAGTGACGGTTTCTGTGCATACTAAACCACAATTTTTTTATTACGGCATAGAGCCCGGATTTGTCAAATGGCATGCCAAACGGATTTGTCAAATGGCATGCCAAACGGATTTGTCAAATGGCATGCCAAACGGATTTGTCAAATGGCATGCCAAACGGATTTGTCAAATGGCATGCCAAACGGATTTGTCAAATGGCATGCCAAACGGATTTGTCAAATGGCATGCAAATATCAGATTATTGGTTCAAAACACATCTGAAGAGTGACTGACAAATATTTTAGCCGTGTTAGTGAATTGCACCAGTTTCATCTCGCTAGATGCAATCAATATATCAAATATATCTCCATTACAAATGCCAACTACAGTTTTTATAGACAATTACCCTGCGCTTAGCCTACACTATAGATTATCATGCCTTCAACATCTGAGCCAAGTTACTGGTCTCATCTTAGTGTACAAATGTCTATATTTTCTTCTCCATTAGTAGTATTTTGTAGGAGCTATCACATTCCTTCATCAATCCAGATGTCTATTTAACTATAAGCTTTATAGAATGTCCAAAGGCAGAAACAATTCTAGGAAGTACTCTGTTTTAATTATTTATCACACCTTTCAAAATTAAGTGAAAGTAATTACTAGTCAGCTACAATTTCTTGTTAGTCAAGGCTACAAAGAGATTTATAGGTGTTGTCCATGCCAAGTAATAAATACAATCCTGTTTGCCCCTGTCAAAATTAAGTGAAAGTAATTTCTAGTCAGCTATAATTTCTTATCAGTCAAGGTTACAGAGAGATTTATAGGTGTTGTCCATACCAAGTAATAAATACAATCCTGTTAATGTCCCTATTGGGAGAAATTGCCAGACCTGAACCATTACGTGGCACCACAGGGACCTGCACTGTCGAGAATGTCTACAAGGTCATCTCTCATGGGCCCTTGTGAGGCCTCATTCATGCTGGAAGTGTCACATGAGACACCACAAGTTGGGGAAGAGACAGAGAGAGAGGACGCAAAAGGAGTCATGTACATGTCTTCGTGGTCACCAACAGTAACCTTTGGCCTGGTGGTAGGGTGTGAGATCGTTTACAGAATCTCACCCAGTCAGCATGATTTGTGGCCAAGACACAAGAGGCCAAAAAATGTTGCAAGAGATTGCTGCTAGAGGGTTGCAATAAATTTTTGTAAGATATTGTTGCTTCTTGAGTGTTACAGTAGAGTACTGCAAGAGTGTTGCAACTTGCAAGGGTGTACTGCAAGAGTGTTGCAATTTGCAAGAGAGTACTGTAAGAGTGTTGCAACTTGCAAGAGTACTATAAAAGTGTTGCAATTTGTAAGAGTGTACTGCAAGAGTGTTACAATTTGCAAGAGAGTACTGTAAAAGTGTTGCAATTTGTAAGAGTGTACTGCAAGAATGTTACAATTTGCAAGAGAGTACTGTAAGAGTGTTGCAACTTGCAAGAGTGTACTGCAATAGTGTTGCAACTTGCAAGAGAGTACTGTAAGAATATTGCAACTTGCAAGAGTGTACTGCAAGAGTGTTGCAACTTGCAA
The DNA here is from genome assembly GCA_020002185.1 of Paraescarpia echinospica. Taxonomy (NCBI): domain Eukaryota; kingdom Metazoa; phylum Annelida; class Polychaeta; order Sabellida; family Siboglinidae; genus Paraescarpia; species Paraescarpia echinospica. The sequence continues at coordinate 1,126,952 of CM034542.1, read as the reverse complement.
GAGTATACTGCAAGAGAGTACTGTAAGAATGTTGCAACTTGTAAGAGAGTACTGTAAAAGTGTTTCAACTTGCAAGAGTGTTCTGCAAGAGTGTTGCAATTTGCAAGAGAGTACTGTAAGAGTGCTGGAACTTGCAAGAGTGTATTGCAAGTGTTGCAATTTACAAGAGAGTATTGTAAGTTTTGCAACTTGCAAGGGTGTACTGCAAGAGTGTTGCAACTTGCAAGAGAGTACTGTAAGAGTGTTGCAACTTGCAAGAGTGTACTGCAATAGTGTTGCAACTTGCAAAAGAGTACTGTAAGAATATTGCAACTTGCAAGTGTACTGCAAGAGTGTTGCAACTTGCAAGAGTATACTGCAAGAGTGTTGCAACTTGCAAGAGAGTACTGTAAGAATGTTGCAACTTGCAAGAGAGTATTGTAAAAGTGTTTCAACTTGCAAGAGTGTTCTGCAAGTGTTGCAATTAGCAAGAGAGTACTGTAAGAGTGCTGGAACTTGCAAGAGTGTACTGCAAGAGTGTTGCAAATTGCAAGTGAGTACTGTAAGTGTTGCAACTTGCAAGGGTGTACTGTAAGAGTGTTGCAACTTGCAAGAGGGTACTGCAATAGTGTTGCAACTTGCAAGAGAGTACTGTAAAAATATTGCAACTTGCAAGAGTGTACTGCAAGAGTGTTGCAACTTGCAAGAGTTGTAGCGTCAAAGTAACAGAAAACAACTCACTGGTGAAGAGAGAGAACGTTTTAATTGCAGCACTGACACACACGTCGCTTTACGTCTGACTGCCCGCAACCCGCCAGTCTTCCACATACATGTCAACCTCGCATAATGTCATTACATAACAACGTGGCATTGTGCCAACGTCGCCGCCGCCGCCGACCGCCGAACAATAAAGGACACGCCCAAAATACACTGCACTTCTAAGCCACACTGCACTTCTATACAACAAGAGTATACTGCAAGAGTGTTGCAAGTTGCAAGAGAGTACTGTAAGAATGTTGCAACTTGCAAGAGAGTACTGTAAAAGTGTTTTAACTTGCAAGAGTGTTCTGCACGAGTGTTGCAATTTGCAAGAGAGTACTGTAAGAGTGCTGGAACTTGCAAGAGTGTACTGCAAGAGTGTTGCAATTTGCAAGAGAGTATTGTAAGTGTTGCAACTTGCAAGTGATTACTGTAAAAATGTTGCAAGAGAGCACTGTAAGAGTGTTGCAAGAGAGTACTGCAAGAGTGTTGCAAGAGAGTACTGTAAGAGAGTTGCAAGAGAGTATTGCAAAAGAGTACTGTAAGTGTTGCAAGAGGGTACTGCAATAGTGTTGCAAGAGAGTACTGTAAGAGTTGCAAGACAGTACTGCAAAGGAGTACTGTAAGTGTTGCAAGAGAGTACTGCAAGAGAGTTGCAAGAGAGTACTGCAAGAGAGTTGCAAGAGAGTACTGCAAGAGTGTTGCAAGAGAGTACTGTAAGAGAGTTGCAAGAGAGTACTGCAATAGTGTTGCAAGAGAGTACTGCAAGAGTGTTGCAAGAGTACTGTAAGAGTGTTGCAAGAGTGTATTGTAAGAGTGCTGCCAGAGAGTGCTGCAAGAGAGTACTGCAATAGTGTTGCAAGAGAGTACTGTAAGAGTGTTGCAAGAGTACTGTAAGAGTGTTGCAAGAGAGTACTTCAAATATTGCAATGTGTTTCTGCAAGAGTGCTACAAGAGTGCTGTGAAAGAGTGCTGCAAGGGATTCTGCAAGTGTTGCAAGATAGTATTGCAAGTGGTGTCGTCAGTGTTGCAACAGTGGCCCAGAAAGGTGTCGTGGTGAGATTACTGGACCTACGTTGACTGGTCACCTCTTGGGAGAGTTCAACACAGCTCATACGTAATGTCACTGTCAAGTAATGCTCACATATCGCGGAAGAAGTACAAGCAACAGCTCTGACCATGCATATAAAACTGTGCTTAAACACAGTGGAAAACATGCGGATGTCAAAACAAGCTTTGATACCACGGCATTGGTAGGTGGGCAAATGTCACAGGTCTGAGTCGCTCTGCTTCGACCTATTGGCCTTGACGCAGCGGGACAAGGTTTAGTTGAGAAAGAGCCGATTTAGAAATAACAACTGGATGCGTGGTTTATGGTTGTCGACAATGATTTACAGCCATCAAACTAGACATGAATATCACAACACTGCTGGTGATTGGCTGTAGCAGGAGGCTTGCTGTAGCCCAGTGCGTTCAATCACATTAACCAACTTCTGCATTTCTCGGATGCCATCTCATCCTAATGAAACGAAGCGCAATCAATATGTGTGGACGGCGGTATGCAAGATTAATTTGAACAAAGGAAAGGAACTGCACACATAGATCAAGATGAACGCAGCATAAACTTGGTGGGCTAATTCCCAATAGACATCTAATTTTGGATTTGTTTCATAAACACTGGCTCGGCACACCGCAGCTTGTTAAATGTGAAGAAAACATAGAATCATTGACCATGTTTTTATTTAGAGAAGTTACAAGGGAGACAAGGAGCGTAGGATGTAGAGTAGACTTCTGGGAACAAGGCACGATCTATTGGGGCATAGACCAGGCAGAAACATGTGTCACCCACCCAACATCTAGCCAGTGCTAGACTGCCACAGACAGATGTGATTATATGTTTCAACTATGCTGGATCAATATGTGACTGCTACACCTGGTATTTGGGTTGACTTTGATGTAGCAGAAACTATCGTAGACTTTCTATTATCGTAGTGTATTCACACACGACTTTCTATTATCTTAGTGTATTCAAACACGACTTTCTATTATCGTTGTGTATTCACATACGACTTTCTATTATCATAGTGTATTTAAACGACTTTCTGTTACCGTAGTGTATTCTCACATGACTTTCTGTTATTTTAGTGTATTCTCACACGACTTTATGTTATCGTAATGTATTCTCACACGACTTTCTATTATCGTAGTGTATTCACATACGACTTTCTATTATCTTAGTGTATTCACATACGACTTTCTATTATCTTAGTATATTCAAACACGATTTTCTATTATTGTTGTGTATTCAAACACGACTTTCTATTATCGTAGTGTATTCAAACAGAACTTTCTGTTATCGTAGTGTATTCACACACGACTTTCTATTATCGTTGTGTATTCACAAACGACTTTCTATTATAATAGTGTATTCACACACGACTTTCTGTTACCGTAGTGTATTCTCACATGACTTTCTATTATCATAGTGTATTCTCACACGACTTTCTGTTATCGTAGTGTATTCTCACATGACTTTCTATTATCATAGTGTATTCAAACATGACTTTCTATTATCGCAGTGTATTCACACGACGTTCTATTATTGTAGTGTATTCACACATGACTTTATATTATACGCAACACTGCTGACCAATGTAAATCAAGAAAAAGACCAAATTAATTACAATGCCAAAAAATTACAACCATTGACCACAATATGCCTTCAAGAATGTTGACATTCTAAATGTAGGGAATTACAAATTTGAATCAAGAAATTTTCAAAGCGCAACAATATTTTACTCAAACTGTTCAGAAATCCTAACGAAAATAGTCTTGTGCTTTGAGCAATCTCTTGATGGAAAGTTCTGATTTGCCACACTTAGGAGCACAAACATTTAGTAACAAGAAAATAAAACTACAAGCCTTCATCATCATCATCATCATCGTTTAGGGGCGGTGTTTCCAGGCTCTGCTGGGTTCGCCTAGATTTTAGCCGTGATTCTTCAAAATACATGACATATCATGATTTGTTTTGATTTTATTCAATTTTTTTCAGCGTTGGACCTCAATATGTGAATTATTGTTTTGTTATACAATTTATTTAACAAAGTAAAGCAAAATTGTGTTCCTGAACGTATTCTGCAGTGTAAATAAAACATACCTGCCCAAACCATACTTTCAATATCCAAAAAATTTGTTAATTCAAACCATACCTATCAATGCCATTATTATTAGTATTTGCCAACCAACCTGTCTTGTTCGTTTCCAATGTAGTTGCATGGTGAACATCCTGTAAAGAATTTATTTCTCTCTTCTGGGATACCCAGACCTCAGTGTTGGCACAGGGTAACAGCACTGGCATGTGTGATACCCTGAGATCTTGTCTTGGCCATTATCCACAAGTCTCGTAACTCTCTGTCTTGCCACTCAATCTCTCTCTGGTTTGCCACTAAAAGTCTCTGCCACAAGTATCCAACAGCTGTGACACTGAGGTCTTGCCACTAAAAGTCTCTGCCACAAGAATCCAACAGCTGTGACACTGAGGTCTTGCCACTAAAAGTCTCTGCCACAAGTATCCAACAGCTGTGACACTGAGGTCTTGCCACTAAAAGTTTCTGCCACAAGTATCCAACAGCAGTGACACTTAGGTCTTGCCACTAAAAGTCTCTGCCACAAGTATCCAACAGCAGTGACACTGAGGTCTTGCCACTAAAAGTCTCTGCCACAAGTATCCAACAGCAGTGACGCTTTCTGACTTGTTGCCAAAAGCCTGTCTTACAAATCCCCTACACGAGTGACACTGTTGTCTTGTTGCTATGTTACAAGTCTCTGCCACAAGTTTGCGACAAGAGTCTCTTTGTCTTGCCCCTACAAGTCTCCTACAGCAGTGACTCTCTCTTACCACTAAACGTCTCTCTCAGACAAGTCTCCAACAGCAGGGTCTCTCAGTGTTGCTGCTACAAGACTCTCCCACAAGACATCACTGTCAGAATGATGTAAAAAGCGTCCATGGACGAGTAGATATTGTGATGTTATCTGTCGGATGGCATGATAACAGTTGACACCGTGGTTGTCAAACACTGGAGCTCTCTCACACTGCCTCTGAGGCCAACAATCACTGCAGACGGATTGTCAAAGCTTCACGCAACCTCAGAGCGGTTGGGCTATCCACGTAATCACTCCTCTACTGGCGACTTCTTGACAATCACCAGCCCTTGGCCAATCAGGATAGAACACTTGTTATTTCATCTGCCACGCACTGTGACAATGTCGCAGCAAGCTTACTGTTCCTGGTGACACTTCCGTTATGAGGTCACAACAGCTATGATATTTTATGATGTTGCAAGATGGTCAATAAATGAGGAAGCTAGCATTAAAGTAAGAAAACGTTGCCTGCAATGAGGAGGAGGCAACCAGGCAGCCAATCAATATGGCTACAGCAGTGAATGATTGAGTTAGCTGTCTCCAAGAGAGACTGACTGTGTCGTGTCAGTGACAACTCCTCCTCCTTCACACACCTGTTAACTATTCACTCAATGAATCATCTTAATATGACGAGCTCACCGCAATGACAAAATCTAACAAGGTGGCTGTTCAAACAAGTAGACTCCATGCAACAAGAGGATAAGGATGTCTTGAGGTTATCAAGAGTCTAATAAGAATATCACAAATGGGGCCAGCTATTGTCAACTTTAGCCTGAAACTTAGCGTACAATTAGTACGGCTAGTAAGGTCTCTACCATCCAGAATGTAGAGGCTCACCGCCAAAACAGACTGGATGAAAAAGCCTTAATATACAGTAAAGGCTTTATACTGTACTTCCTGGCAAACCTGTTCTATCGAATACCATCTTGACTTCTCTGGGAAGCATTCATCCATGCTGCAATTACTGCATGAAGACCACTCATAAACAAATATCCACCACTGTCTATAGTCAGGTACTCATTCATAGAGTGAACTGGCACAACGTGGAATGAAAGAACGTACTCATGGTTCGAACTCTGAATATCTTGATTGAGAGTCTTAACACTACACTACATGACCATGTTCCTCAAAAAATGGGCCAAGAGGTCCTGAAGTCCTTTGGACTATATTGTGATTTCATAATTATTAATGAAATGGTTTTGGTGAATCATAGATACAGATCATTAAGGGTTATGATGGAAGTAGAATGTTGACATGTTTAGTGGAGACTATATGCATGCCAGTGAAGATTCACCTGGAAATAAAATATTCGAGTAGACCGTTTCGTGAAGATTGTATATATTAGTTAATGTGTTATTAAAAATACTGTTGAATTTGATCCTGATACTCTGCTATTTAAGCCAATTTACAGTGGTTGTAGAAACCTTGCAGGAGAGTTGATGAGCTGCAATCTCGAATGTAGCACAGTTAAAGGTTGTTTAAGAAAATGTGTACACATTTTCTGTTCTCATTTTGCCCCTACCACCCTACCCCAGAATGGAAAGAAGAAAGAGATGAACTATGATAAAATGTAATTTTTTCACAAGGTACATATACAGAGCGTGCACTTTGACTTAAAAACTATTAAAGCAATTAATGACATAATACTGATTGAATTGGAGTGAAGTAATGGCTGGAACATGTATAGTAAAACTTATAATTTTGGCTAAATATGCTTTAATCTTACAGCTAAAAACCTGCAGGCACCCAGAAATTGTGAAATCTGTAGCAGCTGCATGTGTTAACTGGCCGGGGTCTAATGGGTTAAAGCTGTACACATTAGTCACAGTCCACACTGAGGCATTCATTCTGTTCAACACTGGGACAAAGGCAGGCAGAGGTAGTGAAATATACAACTGCCCAGGTTCTCTGGCATTGACCAATACACAGAACTTGGCAGCTGGCCAGGTTCTGCCACAGTAGTAAGGAAGCAGGCAAATTTTGTGAAAATTGTGCATTTTGGGCATTCAATCAAATACAGATTTCTTGTGCATAGTGGCAGTACCTAAGATACGTCTATGCAAAATTAGAGAAAACGTTGCTGAATGGTTTCTGGGATATGGCACCTAATGGCGGACGGTGGTCGCAGAGTGATAGCATTAGTCCGTTGAACCTTCGGCCCAAAGGACCAATAATTAATATTATTAACCTGTAATACACAACTGTTCTGCTGCTGTTTCATATTATAATTACATACTACACCCAACCACCCACATACACACTGTATACATTAAGTACACAAGCTGAGACTGATCAACAATAGCTTACATCAGAATAAAAAAGTTAGATATCATTTCAATGACTCAGACAAAAATTTGCTGCAGAAATAGAACTGACAAGAAAAAAGTTCAATTTGATGAACTGAAACACGTGTAATTGTTTTCTGCATTGCCATGGTAGGTACATGGTAGGATCTGACAGTGTGTGTGTGTGTGTGTGTGTGTGTGTGTGTGTGTGTGTGTGTGTGTGTGTGTGTGTGTGTGTGTGTGTGGGGATGGTTGGTGCTAGAAACACATTACTGGGAGGACATTCCACCAGAAGACAGTATGTGGATGGTTGGGGCTAGGAACACATTACTGGGAGGACATTCCACCAGAAGACAGTATGTGGATGGTTGGGGCTAGGAACACATTACTGGGAGGACATTTCACCAGAAGACAGTACGTGGATGGTTGGGGCTAGGAACACATTACTGGGAGGACATTCCACCAGAAGACAGTATGTGGATGGTTGGGGCTAGGAACACATTACTGGGAGGACATTTCACCAGAAGACACGTGGATGGTTGGGGCTAGAACACATTACTGGGAGGACATTACGTGGATGGTTGGGGCTAGGAACACATTACTGGGAGGACATTCCACCAGAAGACAGTATGTGGATGGTTGGGGCTAGGAACACATTACTGGGAGGACATTTCACCAGAAGACAGTACGTGGATGGTTGGTGCTAGAAACACATTACTGGGAGGACATTCCACCAGAAGACAGTATGTGGATGGTTGGGGCTAGGAACACATTACTGGGAGGACATTTCACCAGAAGACAGTGCGTGGATGGTTGGGGCTAGGAACACATTACTGGGAGGACATTCCACCAGAAGACAGTATGTGGATGGTTGGGGCTAGGAACACATTACTGGGAGGACATTCCACCAGAAGACAGTATGTGGATGGTTGGGGCTAGGAACACATTACTGGGAGGACATTCCACCAGAAGACAGTATGTGGACGGTTGGGGCTAGGAACACATTACGGGGAGGACATTTCACCAGAAGACAGTATGTGGACGGTTGGGGCTAGGAACACATTACTGGGAGGGAGGACATTCCACCAGAAGACAGTATGTGGTACGACGTGGATGGTTGGGGCTAGGAACACATTACTGGGAGGACATTCCACCAGAAGACAGTATGTGGATGGTTGGGGCTAGGAACACATTACTGGGAGGACATTCCACCAGAAGACAGTGTGGGTGGATGGTTGGGGCTAGGAACATATTACTGGGAGGACATTCCACCAGAAGACAGTGTGTGGATGGTTGGGGCTAGGAACAAATTACTGGGAGGACATTCCACCAGAAGACAGTGTGTGGATGGTTGGGGCTAGGAACACATTCATGGGAGGACATTCCACCAGAAGACAGTATGTGGATGGTTGGGGCTAGGAACACATTACTGGGAGGACATTCCACCAGAAGACAGTATGTGGATGGTTGGGGCTAGGAACACATTACTGGGAGGACATTCCACCAGAAGACAGTATGTGGATGGTTGGGGCTAGGAACACATTACTGGGAGGACATTCCACCAGAAGACAGTATGTGGATGGTTGGGGCTAGGAACACATTACTGGGAGGACATTCCACCAGAAGACAGTATGTGGATGGTTGGGGCTAGGAACACATTACTGGGAGGACATTCCACCAGAAGACATTATGTGGATGGTTGGGGCTAGGAACACATTACTGGGAGGACATTTCACCAGAAAACAGTACGTGGATGGTTGGTGCTAGAAACACATTACTGGGAGGACATTTCACCAGAAGACAGTGCGTGGATGGTTGGGGCTAGGAACACATTACTGGGAGGACATTTCACCAGAAGACAGTGCGTGGATGGTTGGGGCTAGGAACACATTCTTGGGAGGACATTCCACCAGAAGACAGTGCGTGGATGGTTGGGGCTAGGAACACATTCTTGGGAGGGCATTCCACCAGCAGACAGTGGGTGGATGGTTGGGGCTAGGAACACATTACTGGGAGGACATTCCACCAGAAGACAGTGTGTGGATGGTTGGGGCTAGGAACACATTACTGGGAGGACATTCCACCAGAAGACAGTGTGTGGATGGTTGGGGCTAGGAACATATTACTGGGAGGACATTCCACCAGAAGACAGTGTGTGGATGGTTGGGGCTAGGAACAAATTACTTGGAGGACATTCCACCAGAAGACAGTGTGTGGATGGTTGGGGCTAGGAACACATTCATGGGAGGACATTCCACCAGAAGACAGTGCATGGATGGCTGGGGCTAGAAACACATTCCTGGGAGGACATTCCACCAGAAGACAGTGCATGGATGGTTGGGGCTAGAAACATATTACTGGAAGGACATTCCACCAGAAGACAGTGCATGGATGGTTGGGGCTAGGAACACATTACTGGGAGGACATTCGACCAGAAGACAGTGCGTGGATGGTTGGGGCTAGGAACACTTTCATGGGAGGGCATTCCACCAGAAGACAGTGCGTGGATGGTTGGGGCTAGGAACACATTACTGGGAGGACATTCCACCAGAAGACAGTGTGTTGATGGTTGGGGCTAGGAACACATTCATGGGAGGGCATTCCACCAGAAGACAGTGTGTGGATGGTTGGGGCTAGGAACACATTACTGGGAGGACATTCCACCAGAAGACAGTGCGTGGATGGTTGGGGCTAGAAACACATTCATGGGAGGGCATTCAACCAGAAGACAGTGTGGAGATGGTTGGGGCTAGGAACACATTCCTGGGGAGGGCATTCCACCAGAAGACAGTGCGTGGATGGTTTGGGCTAGAAACATATTCATGGGAGGGCATTTCACCAGAAGACAGTGCGTGGATAGTTGGGGCTAGAAACACATTCGTGGGAGGGCATTCCACCAGAAGACAGTGCGTGGATGGTTGGGGTTAGGATCACATTCCTGCAGAGGGCATTCCACCAGAAGACAGTGCGTGGATGGTTGGGACTAGGAACACATTCCTGGGGAGGGCATTCCACCAGAAGACAGTGCGTGGATGGTTGGGGCTAGAAACACATTCATGGGAGGGCATTCAACCAGAAGACAGTGTGGAGATGGTTGGGGCTAGGAACACATTCCTGGGGAGGGCATTCTACCAGAAGACAGTGCGTGGATGGTTTGGGCTAGAAACATATTCATGGGAGGGCATTCCACCAGAAGACAGTGCGTGGATAGTTGGGGCTAGAAACATATTCGTGGGAGGGCATTCCATCAGAAGATAGTGCGTGGATGGTTGGAGCTAGGAACACATTCCTGGGAGGGCATTGCACTAGAAGACAGTGCGTTGATGGTTGAGGCTAGAAACACATTCATGGGAGGGCATTCCACCAGAAGACAATGCGTGGATGGTTGGGGTTAGGATCACATTCCTGCAGAGGGCATTCCACCAGAAGACAGTGCGTGGATGGTTGGGACTAGGAACACATTCCTGGGGAGGGCATTCCACCAGAAGACAGTGCGTGGATGGTTGGGGCTAGAAACACATTCATGGGAGGGCATTCAACCAGAAGACAGTGTGGAGATGGTTGGGGCTAGGAACACATTCCTGGGGAGGGCATTCTACCAGAAGACAGTGCGTGGATGGTTTGGGCTAGAAACATATTCATGGGAGGGCATTCCACCAGAAGACAGTGCGTGGATAGTTGGGGCTAGAAACATATTCGTGGGAGGGCATTCCATCAGAAGATAGTGCGTGGATGGTTGGAGCTAGGAACACATTCCTGGGAGGGCATTGCACTAGAAGACAGTGCGTTGATGGTTGAGGCTAGAAACACATTCATGGGAGGGCATTCCACCAGAAGACAATGCGTGGATGGTTGGGGCTAGAAACACATTCATGGGAGGGCATTCCACCAAAAATATAGTGCGTGGATGGTTGGGGCTAGGAACACATTGATGGGAGGGCATTCCACCAGAAGACAGTGCGTGGATGGTTGGGGCTAGAAACACATTCATGGGAGGGCATTCGACCAGAAGACAGTGTGTAGATGGTTGGGGCTAGGAACACATTCATGGGAGGACATTCCACGAAAAGACAGTGCGTGGATGGTTGGGGCTAGGAACACATTCCTGGGGAAGGCGTTCCACCAGAAGACAGTGTGTGGATGGTTGGGGCTATGAACACATTCCTGGGAGGGCATTCCACCAGAAGACAGTGCATGGACAAAAAGAGTTGCCATAGTCCTGGATATGAGCTGTAATAATCTGAAATTTATTTGGGTGGTAATACCTCGTACAGGGCCAGCTGGTGACGGAGTGGTTTCTATGTGTCAATGCTAACTTTTGATGGTTATTCCGAAATTGTCCCGTACTTTCATTCTGCATTCCCCAGGATAATTAGACAGTTTGTTGACCTACATGACTTCGATGTCTGACTTTGTTGAAGCAACGGCATGATTTGCACAAATAAAGTAATACAAAGGTTTTCATTGGCCAATAACTGGCAGAATAGGCCAATCAGATGATTGCTCTCTTCCTGCCATGTATGATGTATTGCACATTTCGCAGACTGCGTACATGACACAATGTTGAATGAAACCTTTGAATGATAGAGAATTAAATGCTTAAATTTTAACAAGCCAGTTGAGCCCCTAGATTTGTAACTATGAGGGGCCTGGAAGTGAATCTAGGGACCAGCGGCCCACTGGGTTCCTGGTAAATCTGGTCGACTAAGGCTTTTTTGTTCTGGGATCAGTTAGGTTGCTCTTTTTATATTCTGCTCAGCTTGACTCGATGTAACTTACAAAATATGACCTTCACGTTGTACACATATGGAATAACAGATATCTTATGATGACAAAGTGCCAGTTTTATGATTACAGCAAGATGCGAGTAGAATGTAATTACAAAAGGAGCTCTCTGTAAAACACCAAACAGAATGATGGGCAGAGGCGGATGTGTTCATCACAACACTGTTAATTACAGTGTCAACCAACCTGGATTATCCCAATGGACGAGTCCATCAAACCAAACAAAATCCAAACTCAACAGTCAACACTATTTAATGGAGTTCCAAAAAATTATCAGCGTAGACGTAACACCAGAGCTTGCTGCAAATTCTATGCATGCAAGTGTGTGTGCGTGCGAGCGTGCGTGCGTGCGTGCGTATGTGTGTCTGTGTGTGTGCGTGCGGGTATGCGTTTGTGTGCATGTGTGCATGTATGTGTGCAGGTATGCAGGCATGCATGCATGCTCATGTACACTTACATCATCACCATTTAGCCAGGACATGCCAACGTCAATGATGTAGATTGTATTATTAATACTCTTAATACAAAGGCCAGTCAGGGAATAGATGCTGTGTCCAGCACTGCCTAGGAAATGACTGGGTGTAGCAAGACTTTGAGAAATGAATTATGCATGAGAATCTTAATAGAATATGAAGGTCATGTAGACCCTAGATGAGAGGACAGACTGGACAGTTAACAATCAATCATGTGTAAACATCAAATCTACAAATCTGTGAGATTGCATGTTTGTATGTTTCAGCATGTGTGTTTGTATATGTGAGCATGCATATTTGTATGCGTGAGATTGCATGTTTGTATATGTGAGCATGCATGTCTGTATGTGTTATGTTTATGATCATGTGTGAGCATGTTTGTGTTACATGCTTATTAATCATGTGTCAGTCTCTACTTGTGTGCATGTGTTTGTGTTACATACTTATTAATCATGTGTCAGTCTGTACTTGTGTGCATGTGTTTGTGTTACATACTTATTAATCATGTGTCAGTCTGTACTTGTGTGCATGTGTTTGTGTTACATACTTATTAATCATGTGTCAGTCTGTACTTGTGTGCATGTGTTTGTGTTACATACTTATTAATCATGTGTCAGTCTGTACTTGTGTGCATGTGTTTGTGTTACATACTTATTAATCATGTGTCAGTCTGTACTTGTGTGCATGTGTTTGTGTTACATACTTATTAATCATGTGTCAGTCTGTACTTGTGTGCATGTGTTTGTGTTACATACTTATTAATCATGTGTCAGTCTGTACTTGTGTGCATGTGTTTGTGTTACATACTTATTAATCATGTGTCTGTCTGTACTTGTGTGCATGTGGTTGTGTTACATACTTATTAATCATGTGTCAGTCTGTACTTGTGTGCATGTGTTTGTGTTACATACTTATTAATCATGTGTCAGTCTGTACTTGTGTGCATGTGTTTGTGTTACATACTTATTAATCATGTGTCAGTCTGTACTTGTGTACATGTGTTTGTGTGTACATGCTTATTAATCATGTGTCAGTCTGTACTTGTGTGCATGTGTTTGTGTTACATACTTATTAATCATGTGTCAGTCTGTACTTGTGTGCATGTGTTTGTGTTACATGCTTATTAATCATGTGTCAGTCTGTACTTGTGTGCATGTGTTTGTGTACATGCTTATTAATCATGTGTCAGTCTGTACTTGTGTGCATGTGTTTGTGTACATGCTTATTAATCATGTGTCAGTCTGTACTTGTGTGCATGTGTTTGTGTACATGCTTATTAATCATGTGTCAGTCTGTACTTGTGTGCATGTGTTTGTGTACATGCTTATTAATCATGTGTCAGTCTGTACTTGTGTGTATGTGTTTGTGTACATGCTTATTAATCATGTGTCAGTCTGTACTTGTGTGCATGTGTTTGTGTACATGCTTATTAATCATGTGTCAGTCTGTACTTGTGTGCATGTGTTTGTGTTACGTGCATGTGACTGAATGTACTCTGGTGACAATATTACCCTAGCAAGATACACAAGTGCTGGGGCCCTACAAACATGTCTCCTCTAGAGTGAATATCTCCTAACTCCCTTCTACAGAAGATGGTATCTGGCCTCACACAGTCACCACTCAGACTTCCCATTAATATTGACACAGTTCCATTACAAGTAATTATATCAATATCACCAATCACATTCAACTGAGAGTCTTCGTTTTCTCCCTTGCTCCCAGGAGCTCGTCTCTCACATGGGAAATGAGCCTTAAATAAACATGTTTTGTTTCCTGATAAAAACACTTTATATAATTCAGCCTTTGATAGTAACTGTGCATTTCTCTCCCTGTGTAGACTTTACAATAACATTGTTTGTGTCAGTGTATTCTCTTGGTCTGTCTGGTGGTGCCAAACAGACGTCTTTGTGTTTTAATATGTCATAGGCATAACCAGGTATGGCTGAGATGAGGTCTCGCAGCCAGAAGTGAAAGTTGAGTGTCAGGTGAGAACCAATGATCCTGTCCAGCCCGGGGGATGCTGCTGCCAGGGGAGAAGGTACTATCTCCACCTGAACACTCCGAACACACTGGTAACTGCCTCTGCTGGCGGGCTAAACAAAGTGAAGGGGCTGGTACGTACTTACATACCAGTTGGGATGCTTGGAGAGGAGATGGGTGCCGCCAAGCAATCATCCTGCCCACTGAAATGCCATGATAGACACACAATCAGACAATGACATGCCGGATCAGTTGGGGCCTGGATCACCAGCGACTGCGCTACCCACTGCTTCCCTCCAGGACGATAGTGACAAGTGTGATACTTGAGAGACAACATCATCTATCAGGCTACCCATGGAAAATACCATCATTGGAACATGGAACATCCTCACCTTGTATGCGTGCGGAAAGACGAAAGAATTGACCCATGAGCTCCCCAAATACCAATGGGACATCATCGGGCTTGCTGAAGTCAGATGGACTGGGTTTAGCGAAACCACCACAGAAGAAGGACATAAGATATGGTATGGTAGAGAGGACTCCAAACACCAACACGGAGATGGCGTTATTGTGAACAAAAACAGACTAAGCTCTGTCATCAGTTGCATGCCGATATCCAGCAGGCTCATTGCTAAACGCATCTCCGCAAGACCACGGAATATCACCATCATGCAAGTATACGCTCCAACGACGGACTATGATGATGATATAGTTGAAGACTTTTATGAGGAACTAGAGAAACACCATCAAAAAAACTCCCAGGAAAGACCTCCTCATCATACAAGGGGACTGGAATGCAAAGGTCGGTCCAGATTTATACGACCAGTGGGCAGGCACAGGGGGTTGTTTTGGAACAGAAGAAACAAATGAAAGAGGACTGAGACTCCTAGTCCTAGAGTTCACCAGCACTAACCTGGCCAACACACTCTTCCCACACAAGACTTCATTGAGAACAACCTGGCACTCAACCAATGGGAGATACACAATCAGATTGACTACATACCTGCATCTAAGAGATTCAAGTTCAGCATCAATAAAGCCAAGACCAGGACATTTCCTGATGCTGACATCGGCAGCAAACACGACATGGTTCTGATGACATTCAAACTGAAGCTGAAGAAGAACCTCAAACAGCGCAACCCATGAATAAGATTCAATGTTGAGAAATTAAGAGATCCTGTGGTGCCAGCTGCATTTTAAGGCAAACATCGGGGGCAGGTTTGCAGCTCTCAATCTTCTAGAGGACAACACCAACACCATCACGGGGAAAATGAAAGAAGCATTTGATGAGGCAGCAACAGAGGTGATTGGGAAGGAAAGAAAGAAGAACCAGCCACAGGTCACCAATGATATCTTAGACCTGTGCGACATACGAAGGGACCTCAAGAAAACCAAGAAAACGAACCCAGAAGCAGCACATCAATACTGCATTGTCATCCAGACCATTGCCATCCAGACCATTGCCATCCAGACCATTGCCATCCAGACCATTGCCATCCAGACCATGAGGAAGAAAATGAAAGAAGAGAAAGAACAATGGATGACAGACCAGTGTGTCCAGATTGACTCGGGACTAAGAAAGGGAAACAATGGATGACAGACCAGTGTGTCCAGATTGACTCGGGACTAAGAAAGGGAAACAATGGATGACAGACCAGTGTGTCCAGATTGACTCAGGACTAAGAAAGGGAAACAATGGATGACAGACCAGTGTGTCCAGATTGACTCGGGACTAAGAAAGGGAAACAATGGATGACAGACCAGTGTGTCCAGATTGACTCGGGACTAAGAAAGGGAAACAATGGATGACAGACCAGTGTGTCCAGATTGACTCGGGACTAAGAAAGGGAAACAATGGATGACAGACCAGTGTGTCCAGATTGACTCGGGACTAAGAAAGGGAAACAATGGATGACAGACCAGTGTGTCCAGATTGACTCGGGACTAAGAAAGGGAAACAATGGATGACAGACCAGTGTGTCCAGATTGACTCGGGACTAAGAAAGGGAAACAATGGATGACAGACCAGTGTGTCCAGATTGACTCGGGACTAAGAAAGGGAAACAATGGATGACAGACCAGTGTGTCCAGATTGACTCGGGACTAAGAAAGGGAAACAATGGATGACAGACCAGTGTGTCCAGATTGACTCGGGACTAAGAAAGGGAAACAATGGATGACAGACCAGTGTGTCCAGATTGACTCGGGACTAAGAAAGGGAAACAATGGATGACAGACCAGTGTGTCCAGATTGACTCGGGACTAAGAAAGGGAAACAATGGATGACAGACCAGTGTGTCCAGATTGACTCGGGACTAAGAAAGGGAAACAATGGATGACAGACCAGTGTGTCCAGATTGACTCGGGACTAAGAAAGGGAAACAATGGATGACAGACCAGTGTGTCCAGATTGACTCGGGACTAAGAAAGGGAAACAATGGATGACAGACCAGTGTGTCCAGATTGACTCGGGACTAAGAAAGGGAAACAATGGATGACAGACCAGTGTGTCCAGATTGACTCGGGACTAAGAAAGGGAAACAATGGATGACAGACCAGTGTGTCCAGATTGACTCGGGACTAAGAAAGGGAAACAATGGATGACAGACCAGTGTGTCCAGATTGACTCGGGACTAAGAAAGGGAAACAATGGATGACAGACCAGTGTGTCCAGATTGACTCGGGACTAAGAAAGGGAAACAATGGATGACAGACCAGTGTGTCCAGATTGACTCGGGACTAAGAAAGGGAAACAATGGATGACAGACCAGTGTGTCCAGATTGACTCGGGACTAAGAAAGGGAAACAATGGATGACAGACCAGTGTGTCCAGATTGACTCGGGACTAAGAAAGGGAAACAATGGATGACAGACCAGTGTGTCCAGATTGACTCGGGACTAAGAAAGGGAAACAATGGATGACAGACCAGTGTGTCCAGATTGACTCGGGACTAAGAAAGGGAAACAATGGATGACAGACCAGTGTGTCCAGATTGACTCGGGACTAAGAAAGGGAAACAATGGATGACAGACCAGTGTGTCCAGATTGACTCGGGACTAAGAAAGGGAAACAATGGATGACAGAC
This sequence comes from Paraescarpia echinospica, assembly GCA_020002185.1. Taxonomy (NCBI): domain Eukaryota; kingdom Metazoa; phylum Annelida; class Polychaeta; order Sabellida; family Siboglinidae; genus Paraescarpia; species Paraescarpia echinospica. Next base: position 1,109,681 of record CM034542.1, on the reverse strand, counting down.
CAGTGTGTCCAGATTGACTCGGGACTAAGAAAGGGAAACAATGGATGACAGACCAGTGTGTCCAGATTGACTCGGGACTAAGAAAGGGAAACAATGGATGACAGACCAGTGTGTCCAGATTGACTCGGGACTAAGAAAGGGAAACAATGGATGACAGACCAGTGTGTCCAGATTGACTCGGGACTAAGAAAGGGAAACAATGGATGACAGACCAGTGTGTCCAGATTGACTCGGGACTAAGAAAGGGAAACAATGGATGACAGACCAGTGTGTCCAGATTGACTCGGGACTAAGAAAGGGAAACAATGGATGACAGACCAGTGTGTCCAGATTGACTCGGGACTAAGAAAGGGAAACAATGGATGACAGACCAGTGTGTCCAGATTGACTCAGGACTAAGAAAGGGAAACAGCAAAATAGCATCTGACACGCTGAAGAAGCTGACAAGATTAGCTTAGGTTTATCTACCCACATATTTACATAAATTTTCTGTAACCCAACAGACAATAAAGTTATTGTATTGTATTGTATATTATCTATTGTAATATTGTTTGGGGAAGGGCCTCGAGTATATATTTAGCTAAATTATATATATTGCAAACAATTATTTTGTGCATAATTAGTCATGTAGGATTTTTTGAAAACAGAGAGCTTTTATTTACTGGATGCTCAGTGAAGAGGCTGGATGCTCAGTGAAGTGGCTGGATGCTCAGTGGTATGACTGGATGCTTAGTGATGTGACTGGGTGCTCAGTGGTGTAACTGGATGATCAATGATGTGACCGGACGCTCAGTGAGGTGTCTAGATGCTCAGTGGTGTAACTAGATGCTCGATGAGGTGACTGGATGCTCAGTGAGTGATTGGATGCTCAGTGACTGGATGCTCAGTGATGTGACTGGATGCTCAGTGAGGTGACTGGATGCTCAGTGATGTTGCTGGACACTCAGTGAGGCGAGTGACAACCAGCAGCGAAAGCAGGTAGAATTATCAGGTTAACGGGTCAGCAATGATGAAACAAATCACTGTACATGTACTGTCAGTACTGATTAGACAAGTGATCGAGTGAATTTGAGGGAAATGATTGAGTGAATGTGAGGGAAATGATTGAGTGAATGTGAAGGAAATGATTGAGTGAATGTGAGGGAAATTATTGAGTGAATGTGAGGGAAATGAGCGAGTGAATGTGAGGGAAATTATTGCCTATGGCTATAACAAACAAACCACCTGCAGGTGACGTCTGCTTGATACATGTGGAGTTGGTATTTAATGATACATCTGTAGCAGTAATTGTTCTGTAAAGATATGGCAATTTTTCCAATATTCTGCAAAAATTGTATTAAAGAATTGACATCTGATTCCATCACGGTGACCTCTGCTGTTGGGTGAACATTCTGTGCACTTTAGTGTTCTTGTTAGAGATGTCCGAGGCGTCTACTTTATGACAACCAGTGTCCAACGTTGTTCGTAGACCACTCAGTCGATTCAAGTAGACGTAACTACTGCTGGTGCCTGGAGCAAGTGATCACATGTCATCATTATCTGGTGAGCTATCGCAATCTTCCTGCTCTATCTTTTTACATCGTGAATAACTGTCTAACACTGCCAACTCCAGAGTAACGAAACATGAACATCACAGGTGAAACAAAAACAGGAAACCTGCGTAATTGTTGAGTGTATAGACATGTTGAAGGCGTTGGAATGACCACATTGGACTGACTGCGGTGGATTGACCTCATTGAAATGACCACATTGGACTGACTGTGGTGGATTGACCACATTGGACTGACTACGGTGGATTGACCACATTGGACTGACTGTGGCAGATTGACCACATTGGACTGACTGTGGCAGATTGACCACATTGGACTGACTATGGTGGATTGACCACATTGGACTGACTGCGGTGGATTGACCACATTGGACTGACTATGGTGGATTGACCACATTGGACTGACTACGGTGGATTGACCACATTGGACTGACTGTGGCAGATTGACCACATTGGACTGACTACGGTGGATTGACCACATTGGACTGACTGTGGCAGATTGACCACATTGGACTGACTGTGGCAGATTGACCACATTGGACTGACTACGGTGGATTGACCACATTGGATTGACTGCGGTGGATTGACCACATTGGACTGACTACGGTGGATTGACCACATTGGACTGACTGCGGTGGATTGACCACATTGGACTGACTGTGGCAGATTGACCACATTGGACTGACTGCGGTGGATTGACCACATTGGACTGACTACGGTGGATTGACCACATTGGACTGACTACGGTGGATTGACCACATTGGACTGACTGTGGCAGATTGACCACATTGGACTGACTACGGCGGATTGACCACATTGGACTGACTGTGGCAGATTGACCACATTGGACTGACTATGGTGGATTGACCACATTGGACTGACTACAGTGGATTGACCACATTGGACTGACTGCAGTGGATTGACCACATTGGACTGACTGCGGTGGATTGACCACATTGGACTGACTGTGGCAGATTGACCACATTGGACTTACTGCGGTGGATTGACCACATTGGACTGACTACGGTGGATTGACCACATTGGACTGACTGCAGTGGATTGACCACATTGGACTGACTACGGTGGATTGACCACATTGGACTGACTGCGGTGGATTGACCACATTGAAATGACCACATTGGACTGACTGCGGTGGATAGGCCACTTTGGACTGACTACGGTGGATTGACCACATTGGATTGACTGCGGTGGATTGACCACATTGGACTGACTACGGTGGATTGACCACATTGGACTGACTGCGGTGGATTGACCACATTGGACTGACTGTGGCAGATTGAACACATTGGACTGACTGCGGTGGATTGACCACATTGGACTGACTACGGTGGATTGACCACATTGGACTGACTACGGTGGATTGACCACATTGGACTGACTGTGGCAGATTGACCACATTGGACTGACTACGGTGGATTGACCACATTGGACTGACTGTGGCAGATTGACCACATTGGACTGACTATGGTGGATTGACCACATTGGACTGACTACGGTGGATTGACCACATTGGACTGACTGCAGTGGATTGACCACATTGGACTGACTGCGGTGGATTGACCACATTGGACTGACTGTGGCAGATTGACCACATTGGACTTACTGCGGTGGATTGACCACATTGGACTGACTACGGTGGATTGACCACATTGGACTGACTGCAGTGGATTGACCACATTGGACTGACTACGGTGGATTGACCACATTGGACTGACTGCGGTGGATTGACCACATTGAAATGACCACATTGGACTGACTGCGGTGGATAGGCCACTTTGGACTGACTACGGTGGATTGACCACTTTGGACTGACTGTGGTGGATTGACCACTTTGGACTGACTGCGGTGGATTGACCACGTTGGACTGAATGCATTATCTGTGGTGGAATGATGGAGTTTCTTTGTAGGGCCCATCTATTACACACTATGTCAAGTTGATGGGCTGCCCGCATGCCCGGACTTCACAAGTTGATGGGCTGCCCGCATGCCCGGACTTCACAAGCGGTTCATCTAGTCAGCTTAAGTCATCATAATGTTAACTGATTTGTAGTTGCTGCATGGGCGGTAAAGTCTGGATGGGCAATAAAATTAGGAAGCATCATTAGGAGACATGCGTAATATTCTCACTTGAGCAAACCACCAAAAAACTTGATGAAACGAGGTCGCATAAAGAGACTCTGCGAATCATTCCGCACATGTTTTGTGAAACTATCAGCCTATGCTCGACTGCCAGCAAATGTCACAGAAATGTATAAAAATAGCTCAGCCCATGGTATCTCTCTCACTAGATAGATGTAACTACTGCAATGATATTCATGTCAAGTTGCTGCCCACCAGACGGGTGTGCCATCTAATCAATGTCTTGTGTACACGTCACTTGCCTACTGCACCATGTGGCCCTGACAGCCCTGTTTGTGCTCTAGTAGTACAAGTATCATGCAAATATTCATCTTTTAAATGGTGATAAAATTAGTGGATGTTAAATAGTCCACAAGGCAAAATATATTGGCAGAATGAATAATGATGAAATCAATAAATTATAAAATAATAACATTCAAGATAACAATAGACAATATGAGTTCAAGATAGCAACAGACAATATGGGTTCAAGATAACAATAGACAGTATGGGTTAAAGATAACAATAGACAATAGGGTTCAAGATAACAATAGACAATAGGGTTCAAGATAACAATAGAGAATATGGGTTCAAGATAACAATAGAGAATATGGGTTCAAGATAACAATAGACAATATGGGTTCAAGATTACAATAGACAATATGGGTTCAATATTACAATAGACAATATGGGTTCAAGATAACAATAGACAACATGGGTTCAAGATAACAATAGATGATATGGGTTCAACTGCACACATGAGTGAGCCTAACAAACGATGGTCTTTATCTGAATCAGGTTTAAGTATTATTTTAATTAACTTAATTAATACAGCTGCTTTGTAGTCCACAAACACAAAAACTAACAAAACACTTCAGGAATTGTTTACAAATTCACAGCATTTCACTATGTGTCGCTAATATTCAAGTTGGCGTACAAGAACAAGCACTGTTAATTATCAACAGTGGCAAGGAATGAGGCCGCGAAGAAAATTATAATAATTCATAACCGAGAAATAAATTGTTGATTAAATCCAGTTGGTCTGTTTTCTAGTACACGTGTTATTAAGCGCTGGCTGACCATGCGGGCTGACTGTGTGGCTCTGACATTGGGCTTAGGAGAGACCTGTCATATTGACCAAGTGCAATAATAGAACGATCCGCCGTCTGTGACGTGAGATGAGATGTGCAGGTGGCATTCTGTGAATGAGAGAGTCGCACTCCAACGGCTGGGAATAGAGAAGCTAGGGATAGGGAGAAATAACTACTCTTGGCCTTATAAAAACAGGAATACCATCAAATAACTGTACTTGGCCTTATAAAAAACACAGCAATAGCAACAAATAACTGTACTTGGCCTTATAATGGTCACAGAAATAACAATGAACTACTGTACTTGGTCTTACAAAGAACACAGGAATAACAACAAATACTTGTACTTGGCCTTATAATGGTCACAGAAATAACAATGAACTACTGTACTTGGTCTTACAAAGAACACAGGAATAACAACAAATACTTGTACTTGGCCTTATAATGGTCACAGAAATAACAATGAACTACTGTACTTGGTCTTACAAAGAACACAGGAATAACAACAAATACTTGTACTTGGCCTTATAATGGTCACAGAAATAACAATGAACTACTGTACTTGGTCTTACAAAGAACACAGAATAACAACAAATAATTGTACTTGGCCTTATAATGGTCACAGAAATAACAATGAACTACTGTACTTGGTCTTACAAAGAACACAGGAATAACAACAAATACTTGTACTTGGCCTTATAATGGTCACAGAAATAACAATGAACTACTGTACTTGGTCTTACAAAGAACACAGGAATAACAACAAATAATTGTACTTGGCCTTATAATGGTCACAGAAATAACAATGAACTACTGTACTTGGTCTTACAAAGAACACAGGAATAACAACAAATACTTGTACTTGGCCTTATAATGGTCACAGAAATAACAATGAACTAATGTACTTGGTCTTACAAAGAACACAGCAATAACAACAAATAATTGTACTTGGCCTTATAATGGTCACAGAAATAACAATGAACTATTGTACTTGGTCTTACAAAGAACACAGGAATAACAACAAATACTTGTACTTGGCCTTATAATGGTCACAGAAATAACAATGAACTACTGTACTTGGTCTTACAAAGAACACAGGAATAACAACAAATAATTGTACTTGGCCTTATAATGGTCACAGAAATAACAATGAACTACTGTACTTGGTCTTACAAAGAACACAGGAATAACAACAAATACTTGTACTTGGCCTTATAAAGGTAACAGAAATAACAATGAACTACTGTACTTGGTCTTACAAAGAACACAGGAATAACAACAAATACTTGTACTTGGCCTTATACTGGTCACAGAAATAACAATGAACTACTGTACTTGGTCTTACAAAGAACACAGGAATAACAACAAATACTTGTACTTGGCCTTATAATGGTAACAGAAATAACAATGAACTACTGTACTTGGTCTTACAAAGAACACAGGAATAACAACAAATACTTGTACTTGGCCTTATAATGGTCACAGAAATAACAATGAACTACTGTACTTGGTCTTACAAAGAACACAGGAATAACAACAAATAATTGTACTTGGCCTTATAATGGTCACAGAAATAACAATGAACTACTGTACTTGGTCTTACAAAGAACACAGGAATAACAACAAATACTTGTACTTGGCCTTATAATGGTAACAGAAATAACAATGAACTACTGTACTTGGTCTTACAAAGAACACAGGAATAACAACAAATACTTGTACTTGGCCTTATAATGGTCACATAAATAACAATGAACTACTGTACTTGGTCTTACAAAGAACACAGGAATAACAACAAATACTTGTACTTGGTCTTATAATGGTCACAGAAATAACAATGAACTACTGTACTTGGCCGTATAATGATCACAAGAATAATAACAAACAATGGTTATTGGGCTAATGACCTCAAGAATAACACTGAACTGTTCTGACTCTTGAAAGCTACATCTGAATGTTAGGAGCTCCCAGATTTCATCCTGGGACCAGTTCATGTTACCTACTTAACAGATTAGACAGTTTCCATAACTGTAAGAAGATTGTCTTAGGAAATGACATGTTTCATGTCACCTACTTAGGCTACATGGCATGTGTGACCCCCTTAGCCAGGGACATCATCACCTGAGTGTATCTCATCTAAGTAGTTCCTAGAAGCTTACAACATGGCAGCTAAACAACAAGTTTGCAGACAAGGAGTATATACATTGAGAGAGTGGTTAGGGACAGAATGAACCCATTCAAAATGTGTGACGAGGTCGAGTGATTTACCAGATTCAGTTTTCGTCATTATGACACCATGAATTTTGTTGATTTTACTGGTGACGACATTTTATATTTCTGCATGACTGGCTTTACTCTCAATAGTTCCAGCCTCCTCATGAGTCTGGATCAGGCAGTTTTCAGATGATTTGGGTGATGTACTTGGCATAACCACAGCACGTGTTTAGTATAGTTTGTATGTACTTGGCATAACCACAACTCCAGTATATAGTACAGTTTTGTGATGTACTTGACATAACCACAGCTCCAGTGTATAGTACAGTTTGTGATGTACTTGACATAACCACAGCTCCAGTGTATAGTACAGTTTGTGATGTACTTGGTATAACCACAACTCCAGTGTATAGTACAGTTTGTGATGTACTTGGCATAACCACAGCTCCAGTGTAAAGTACCGTTTGTGATGTACTTGGAATAACCACAGCTCCAGTGTAAAGTACTGTTTGTGAGGTACCTGTTATAACCACAGCTCCAGTGTATAGTACAGTTTGTGATGTACTTGGTATAACCACAACTCCAGTGTATAGTACAGTTTGTGATGTACTTGGAATAACCACAGCTCCAGTGTAAAGTACTGTTTGTGAGGTACCTGTTATAATCACAGCTCCAGTGTATAGTACAGTTTGTGATGTACTTGACATAACCACAGCTCCAGTGTAAAGTACTGTTTGTGATGTACTTGGAATAACCACAGCTCCAGTGTAAAGTACTTTGTGATGTACCTGTTATAACCACAGCACCAGTGTATGCTACAGTTTGTGATGTACTTGGAATAACCACAGCTCAAGTGTAAAGTACAGTCTGTCACCCTAGGGACCTGAAAGGTGGGAAGACAACATCCTGGAGTGGACTGGTTTGACTTTCGGCACCTCCTAGAGAGCGGCAGAGAATCGAGAGAGATGGCGGGAGCTGCCAGGAAATCACCAGTGGTGTCCCAACAACCTGGTTATGGGACAGAAGATGAAGTAGAAAGGGATGTGTTTAGGGTCCAAAGTTCTTAGAGCACGATGTCCTACCTTTGGTGAGCTTGACGCGCCAGCAGCACTGGGACTGTTGGGTGCCCTCACTCCCAGGGACCTGTTTAGTGACGTTGATGAGTAGTTGGTTGGTTGGACATTCTCTGTGACGTACTCTTTGTCTGCCGGCCGCTCAAACCTGCTCACAGAGAAACAGCAAACATTAGACACTCACAACATCAACAACTATACTCTAAAGACAATCTGTAGCTACACTTGTAGCAGATTCGACCAAATGTCTAACTAACATTTCATTTCCAGAGTTGGACCAAATTATGGAACTATGGCTTTCTTAGCTATTGTACCACTCCCCGCAGTGCTCTCTCTCTGTACTCAAAGTTTGTCGTCATCGGAAAAGTTTCAATTTTATCAGTGCATACTGATTTCAAGACTGCCCAATCCTTTGTTTTCATGTCATGCTAGAAGTGTTCTTTGTTTTATTATTGTCGTACGTGAATGCAACAAGGTGTGTCATACAGGTCTATCTTATAATAATTATAATATCTGATTGCTTCAGGTGCCATATTGGTAAACACCTAGCTCTGAACTGTAATATCCTAAATGTAGTGCCAACATGCATTCAAGGGTTGTTTGTTCAAATGTTGTTACCTATGACAGTTTTCTAATACTGTATTATCGGTATTCGTGAAAATGGTCAAGTTGGAAGAAATGAAATAACACAATTTTCTGATGAAGGCCACCAGGTGGTTGAAATGTCGATTGTGAGTTTGAAAATTTGTTGTTGTATATAAGAAAATTGGGTTATTTTATTGTATTATCGGTAGCTTTATTTATCATTACAATTCTATGAGCAGAGCTATTACTCGGACAATGTACGGTGATAGATGGCAGTGTATATTATATGACTATTTGTCATATGTTTATGTGACATATATTGACATATTACATAGTTCTGAACATGCATAAACGTTCATACATTATATCACAAATACAGTGTATAAGTGTATGTATGTTATGTGGAGAAATGTATGAACAGAGAAATATTCATCCAACTACACACATGCTTAGAAAAGCAGATACACAAACATATAATTAGTATTTAAAAGAGTAAAAAACCTATTGTAAATAATAAGAAACATGTGTTGACATGAATGCTACTTTGCTGAAGTGAAACACTGGAAATGCAATGACATCTGTATAGGTAAAGGAACAACACGACAGGGAAAGCAGCAGCCTCTTGAGGGGAAACAAGAGGAACTGGTGTGAATACGAACACGAAACAGGAACTAGAAGTAGACAGCAAGATTGGTAAAACACTAGAGTGTATTGGGAACTGCCAGAATTGCATAAACTGTGTCAGCCTGCGACACATGTGCTGCACAACTAATAATGAACTCTCAGGTTGCTTAGTATTGTATACTGCCATCTGGTGGATAGTCCAATAGCAATTGAAACTTCATGTGCTGCCACCTAGGGAATGGTATGGAAATGAATTGTGGTGAAGCATATTCTTACATCCATACTGTAGAAAATAATTATGGGCAAATGCAAACATGTTAATTAAGTTACCCTCTATATATTGCATAGTTAACATAAATAATTAACAGTTACAGCGTATACATAATTTTAAGAAATTAAAAACCGTAATATATTATTTCAGTACGGATGGGATATTATCACCCACTGATGGAGATATGATTATCATCCTGGGAGAAATATTGCTATCCATGGTGAATCCACTTAGGCCTAAGGATGACAACAATATCACCAATGATGCATCCATCCAAACAAATGGAAGTGAACTTTGTCCTAGTTACAGTGTCAACCAATCAGATGGCCCTCTAAGTATTACATTCATTGCATCTAGCCTCAACAAATACAGCCTGTTTGAATGTTGTACTGCATATCAGTGATATATTAAGACAACATTCGTATTCCTGATAAATCTACACATTAGTCTGCACATTATACACGGGAAAATACAGAAAACTTGACACACAACGAACATCAACTAGTATCGTCGTCAGTAGAGGAGGTAATTATGCTGGCTAGTAACTGGTAACTGGTAGTGTTATAAAACATGTGATGTGTGCACTAATAAGTAGGTTTTGATACGGACAGAACCAAACCAGAACGGATAAAACAGGTGTACCACGTCACCAAGTTGAAAATATTTGAGAACTGTCACATCTGCCATAATTTGATAACATTCTGCATATACGATTCTAGATGTTTTTGGATTCAGCTTTGTTCAAAGACTGTAATTACAACATAGGCAATTAATATGTGTCACTGAATTACATGGAAAAACATTCAAATACACAAAATTAGCAGCGAGAAATTCTTTGAAACATCATCAGTCAATTCAATGAATCCTTTAAACACCTACACAACTGTCAGCAGTGGCAGGTGGAACTAATAGGCAAAATACATTATAGAAATAAATGACTATTGATGACAAGAATGCCAACTGGCCTGATTAATTCTAATCAATATCCCTAAGTCTTTGTCCCACGAACAAACCAGCTTCCAACGATGGATGGAACTGCTGTTGTCTGCACAAATTTGTGCCTGTTGCCCCAGTGTTTTATCTTCATCAGATATGAAGTTTTAATTAATATCACTCAAGTGGAACTCCTTGCTAATAATCTGGCATGACTCATTGACGTGTTTCATGCAGTTTGTGAGTGCCTGCAGTGCCTCCAGTGCCTTCTCGTTAGTTCTTCCTCACAATAAATGGCATTAGTAGACTTAATGGTTGTACAGGCAACAGACCAATTTCAGCAAATGGGTGCCATTTGTGCAGGACATTATGTGGCCATACTCGGGCAGTGGTGGGTAATACACTGAGCATGCTATACTCAGGCAGTGGTGGGTAATACACTGGGTATGCTATACTCAGGCAGTGGTGGGTAACACACTGGATATGCTATACTCGGGCAGTGGTGGGTAATACACTGGGTATTCTATATTCAGGCAGTGGCGGGTAATACACTGGGTATGCTGTACTCACGCAGTGGCGGGTAATACACTGGGTATGCTATACTCAGGCAGTGGCGGGTAATACACTGGGTATGCTATACTCAGGCAGTGGTGGGTAATACACTGGGTATGCTGTACTCAGGCAGTGGTGGGTGATACACAGGATATACTATACTCAGGCTGTGGTGGGTAATACACTGGGTATGCTATACTCAGGCAGTGGTGGGTAATACACTGGGTATGCTGTACTCAGGCAGTGGTGGGTGATACACTGGATATGCTATACTCAGGCAGTGGTGGGTAATACACTGGGTATGCTGTACTCAGGCAGTGGTGGGTGATACACTGGATATGCTATACTCAGGCAGTGGTGGGTAATACACTGGATATGCTATACTCAGGCAGTGGTGGGTAATACACTGGATATGCTATACTCAGGCTGTGGTGGGTAATACACTGGATATGCTATACTCAGGCAGTGGTGGGTAATACACTGGGTATGCTATACTCAGGCAGTGGTGGGTAATACACTGGATATGCTATACTCAGGCAGTGGTGGGTAATACACTGGATATGCTATACTCAGGCTGTGGTGGGTGATTCACTGGATATGCTATACTCAGGCAGTGGTGGGTAATACACTGGGTATGCTGTACTCAGGCAGTGGTGGGTGATACACTGGATATGCTATACTCAGGCAGTGGTGGGTAATACACTGGATATGCTATACTCAGGCAGTGGTGGGTAATACACTGGATATGCTATACTAAGGCAGTGGTGGGTAATACACTGGGAATGCTATACTCAGGCAGTGGTGGGTAATACACTGGGTATGCTATACTCAGGCAGTGGTGGGTGATACACTGGATATGCTATACTCAGGCTGTGGTGGGTAATACACTGGATATGCTATACTCAGGCAGTGGTGGGTAATACACTGGGAATGCTATACTCAGGCAGTGGTGGGTGATACACTGGATATGCTATACTCAGGCTGTGGTGGGTAATACACTGGATATGCTATACTCAGGCAGTGGTGGGTAATACACTGGGAATGCTATACTCAGGCAGTGGTGGGTAATACACTGGGTATGCTATACTCAGGCAGTGGTGGGTAATACACTGGATATGCTGTACTCAGGCAGTGGTGGGTAATACACTGGGTATGCTGTACTCAGGCAGTGGTGGGTAATACACTGGATATGCTATACCCAGGCAGTGGTGGGTAATACACTGGGTATGCTATACTCAGGCAGTGGTGGGTAATACACTGGGAATGCTATACTCAGGCAGTGGTGGGTAATACACTGGGTATGCTGTACTCAGGCAGTGGTGGGTAATACACTGGATATGCTATACTCAGGCAGTGGTGGGTAATACACTGGATATGCTATACTCAGGCAGTGGTGGGTAATACACTGGGTATGCTATACTCAGGCAGTGGTGGGTAATACACTGGGAATGCTATACTCAGGCAGTGGTGGGTAATACACTGGGTATGCTGTACTCAGGTAGTGGTGGGTAGTACACTGGGTATGCTGTACTCAGGCAGTGGTGGGTAATACACTGGGAATGCTATACTCAGGCAGTGGTGGGTAATACACTGGGTATGCTATACTCAGGCAGTGGTGGGTAATACACTGGGTATGCTATACTCAGGCAGTGGTGGGTAATACACTGGGTATGCTGTACTCAGGCAGTGGTGGGTAATACACTGGGTATGCTGTACTCAGGCAGTGGTGGGTAATACACTGGGTATGCTATACTCAGGCAGTGGTGGGTAATACACTGGGTATGCTATACTCAGGCAGTGGTGGGTAATACACTGGGTATGCTGTACTCAGGCAGTGGTGGGTAATACACTGGGTATGCTATACTCAGGCAGTGGTGGGTAATACACTGGGTATGCTGTACTCAGGCAGTGGTGGGTAATACACTGGGTATGCTATACTCAGGCAGTGGTGGGTAATACACTGGATATGCTATACTCAGGCAGTGGTGGGTAATACACTGGGTATGCTATACTCAGGCAGTGGTGGGTAATACACTGGGAATGCTATACTCAGGCAGTGGTGGGTAATACACTGGGTATGCTGTACTCAGGTAGTGGTGGGTAATACACTGGGTATGCTGTACTCAGGCAGTGGTGGGTAATACACTGGGTATGCTATACTCAGGCAGTGGTGGGTAATACACTGGATATGCTGTACTCAGGCAGTGGTGGGTAATACACTGGATATGCTATACTCAGGCAGTGGTGGGTAATACACTGGGTATGCTATACTCAGGCAGTGGTGGGTAATACACTGGGAATGCTATACTCAGGCAGTGGTGGGTGATACACTGGGTATGCTATACTCAGGCAGTGGTGGGTAATACACTGGATATGCTATACTCAGGCAGTGGTGGGTAATACACTGGGTATGCTATACTCAGGCAGTGGTGGGTAATACACTGGGAATGCTATACTCAGGCAGTGGTGGGTAATACACTGGGTATGCTATACTTAGGCAGTGGTGGGTAATACACTGAGTATGCTATACTTAGGCAGTGGTGGGTAATACACTGGGTATGCCATACTCAGGCAGTGGTGGGTAATACACTGGATATGCTATACTCGGGCAGTGGTGGGTAATACACTGGGTATTCTATATTCAGGCAATGGTGGATAATACACTGGGTATGCTATACTCAGGCAGTGGTGGGTAATACACTGGGTATGCTGTACTCAGGCAGTGGTGGGTAATACACTGGGTATGCCATACTCAGGCAGTGGTGGGTAATACACTAGGTATGCTACATTCAGGCAGTGGTGGGTAACACACTGGGTATGCTATACTCAGGCAGTGGTGGGTAATACACTGGGTATGCCATACTCAGGCAGTGGTGGGTAATACACTGGGTACGCTATACTCAGGCAGTGGTGAGTAATACACTGGGTATGCCATACTCAGGCAGTGGTGGGTAATACACTGGGTATGCTGTACTTAGGCAGTGGTGGGTAATACACTGGGTATGCCATACTCAGGCAGTGGTGGGTAATACACTGGGTATGCCATACTCAGGCAGTGGTGGGTAATACACTGGGTATACTATACTCAGGCAGTGGTGGGTAATACACTGGGTATGCCATACTCAGGCAGTGGTGGGTAATACACTGGGTATGCTGTACTCAGGCAGTGGTGGGTAATACACTGGGTATGCCATGCTCAGGCAGTGGTGGGTAATACACTGGGTATGCTATACTCAGGCAGTGGTGGGTAATACACTGGGTATGCTATATTCAGGCAGCCGTGGGTAATACACTGGGTATGCTATACTCAGGCAGTGGTGGGTAATACTCTGGGTATGCTATACTCAGGCAGTGGTGGGTAATACACTGGGTATGCTATATTCAGGCAGTGGTGGGTAATACACTGGGTATGCTATACTCAGGCAGTGGTGGGTAATACACTGGGTATACTGTACTCAGGCAGTGGTGGATAATACACTGGGTATGCCATACTCAGGCAGTGGTGGGTAATACACTGGGTATGCTATATTCAGGCAGTGGTGGGTAATACACTGGGTATGCTATACTCAGGCAGTGGTGGGTAATACACTGGGTATGCTATATTCAGGCAGTGGTGGGTAATAGACTGGGTATGCTATACTCAGGCAGTGGTGGGTAATACACTGGGTATGCTTGCTATACTCAGGCAGTGGTGGGTAATATACTGGGTATGCTATACTCAGGCAGTGGTGGGTAATACACTGGGTATGCTATACTCAGGCAGTGGTGGGTAATACACTGGGTATGCTATACTCAGGCAGTGGTGGGTAATACTCTGGGTATGCTATACTCAGGCAGTGGTGGGTAATACACTGGGTATGCTATACTCAGGCAGTGGTGGGTAATACACTGGGTATGCTATCAGGCAGTGGTGGGTAATACACTGGGTATGCTATACTCAGGCACTGGTGGGTAATACACTGGGTATGCTGTACTCAGGCAGTGGTGGGTAATACACTGGGTATGCTGTACTCAGGCAGTGGTGGGTAATACACTGGGTATGCTATACTCAGGCAGTGGTGGGTAATACACTGGGTATGCTGTACTCAGGCAGTGGTGGGTAATACACTGGGTATGCTATACTCAGGCAGTGGTGGGTAATACACTGGGTATGGTATACTCGGGCGGTGGTGGGTAATCTGGGTGCTATACTCAGAGTGGTGGGTAATACACTGGTGTACTCAGGCAGTGGTGGGTAATACACTGGGTATGCTATACTCAGGCAGTGGTGGGTAATACACTGGGTATGCTATACTCAGGCAGTGGTGGGTAATACACTGGGTATGCTATACTCAGGCAGTGGTGGGTAATACACTGGGTATGCTATACTCAGGCAGTGGTGGGTAATACACTGGGTATGCTATACTCAGGCAGTGGTGGGTAATACACTGGGTATGCTATACTCAGGCAGTGGTGGGTAATGCACTGGGTAAGCTGTACTCAGGCAGTGGTGGGTAATGCACTGGGTATGCTGTACTCAGGCAGTGGTGGGTAATACACTGGATATGCCATACTCACGCAGTGGTGGGTAATACACTGGGTATGCCATACTCAGGCAGTGGTGGGTAATACACTGGGTATGCTATACTCAGGCAGGGGTGGGTAATACACTGTGTGTGCTATACTCTGGCAGTGGTGGGTAATACACTGGGTATGTTATACTCAGACAGTGGTGGGTAATACACTGTGTGTGCTATACTCAGGCAGTGGTGGGTAATACACTGGGTATGCTATACTCAGGCAGTGGTGGGTAATACTCTGGGTATGCTATACTCAGGCAGTGGTGGGTAATACACTGGGTATGCTATATTCAGGCAGTGGTGGGTAATACACTGGGTATGCTATACTCAGGCAGTGGTGGGTAATACACTGGGTATACTATACTCAGGCAGTGGTGGGTAATACTCTGGGTATGCTATACTCAGGCAGTGGTGGGTAATACACTGGGTATGCTATATTCAGGCAGTGGTGGGTAATACACTGGGTATGCTATACTCAGGCACTGGTGGGTAATACACTGGGTATGCTGTACTCAGGCAGTGGTGGGTAATACACTGGGTATGCTGTACTCAGGCAGTGGTGGGTAATACACTGGGTATGCTATACTCAGGCACTGGTGGGTAATACACTGGGTATGCTGTACTCAGGCAGTGGTGGGTGATACACTGGGTATGTTACACTCAGGCAGTGGTGGGTAATACACTGGGTATGCCATACTCACGCAGTGGTGGGTAATACACTGGGTATGTTGTACTCAGGCAGTGGTGGGTGATACACTGGGTATGCCATACTCAGGCAGTGGTGGGTAATACACTGGGTATGCTGTACTCAGGCAGTGGTGGGTAATGCACTGGGTAAGCTGTACTCAGGCAGTGGTGGGTAATACACTGGGTATGCTATACTCAGGCAGTGGTGGGTAATACACTGGGTATGCTATACTCAGGCAGTGGTGGGTAATACACTGGGTATGCTATACTCAGGCAGTGGTGGGTAATACACTGGGTATGCTATACTCAGGCAGTGGTGGGTAATACACTGGGTATGCTATACTTAGGCAGTGGTGGGTAATACACTGAGTATGCTATACTTAGGCAGTGGTGGGTAATACACTGGGTATGCCATACTCAGGCAGTGGTGGGTAATACACTGGATATGCTATACTCGGGCAGTGGTGGGTAATACACTGGGTATTCTATATTCAGGCAATGGTGGATAATACACTGGGTATGCTATACTCAGGCAGTGGTGGGTAATACACTGGGTATGCTGTACTCAGGCAGTGGTGGGTAATACACTGGGTATGCCATACTCAGGCAGTGGTGGGTAATACACTAGGTATGCTACATTCAGGCAGTGGTGGGTAACACACTGGGTATGCTATACTCAGGCAGTGGTGGGTAATACACTGGGTATGCCATACTCAGGCAGTGGTGGGTAATACACTGGGTACGCTATACTCAGGCAGTGGTGAGTAATACACTGGGTATGCCATACTCAGGCAGTGGTGGGTAATACACTGGGTATGCTGTACTTAGGCAGTGGTGGGTAATACACTGGGTATGCCATACTCAGGCAGTGGTGGGTAATACACTGGGTATGCCATACTCAGGCAGTGGTGGGTAATACACTGGGTATACTATACTCAGGCAGTGGTGGGTAATACACTGGGTATGCCATACTCAGGCAGTGGTGGGTAATACACTGGGTATGCTGTACTCAGGCAGTGGTGGGTAATACACTGGGTATGCCATGCTCAGGCAGTGGTGGGTAA
Source organism: Paraescarpia echinospica (assembly GCA_020002185.1). NCBI lineage: Eukaryota > Metazoa > Annelida > Polychaeta > Sabellida > Siboglinidae > Paraescarpia > Paraescarpia echinospica. Next base: position 1,092,340 of record CM034542.1, on the reverse strand, counting down.
TACACTGGGTATGCTATACTCAGGCAGTGGTGGGTAATACACTGGGTATGCTATATTCAGGCAGCCGTGGGTAATACACTGGGTATGCTATACTCAGGCAGTGGTGGGTAATACTCTGGGTATGCTATACTCAGGCAGTGGTGGGTAATACACTGGGTATGCTATATTCAGGCAGTGGTGGGTAATACACTGGGTATGCTATACTCAGGCAGTGGTGGGTAATACACTGGGTATACTGTACTCAGGCAGTGGTGGGTAATACACTGGGTATGCCATACTCAGGCAGTGGTGGGTAATACACTGGGTATGCTATACTCAGGCAGTGGTGGGTAATACACTGGGTATGCTATACTCAGGCAGTGGTGGGTAATACACTGGGTATGCTATATTCAGGCAGTGGTGGGTAATAGACTGGGTATGCTATACTCAGGCAGTGGTGGGTAATACACTGGGTATGCTTGCTATACTCAGGCAGTGGTGGGTAATATACTGGGTATGCTATACTCAGGCAGTGGTGGGTAATACACTGGGTATGCTATACTCAGGCAGTGGTGGGTAATACACTGGGTATGCTATACTCAGGCAGTGGTGGGTAATACTCTGGGTATGCTATACTCAGGCAGTGGTGGGTAATACACTGGGTATGCTATACTCAGGCAGTGGTGGGTAATACACTGGGTATGCTATACTCAGGCAGTGGTGGGTAATACACTGGGTATGCTGTACTCAGGCAGTGGTGGGTAATACACTGGGTATGCTGTACTCAGGCAGTGGTGGGTAATACACTGGGTATGCTATACTCAGGCAGTGGTGGGTAATACACTGGGTATGCTGTACTCAGGCAGTGGTGGGTAATACACTGGGTATGCTATACTCAGGCAGTGGTGGGTAATACACTGGGTATGCTATACTCAGGCAGTGGTGGGTAATACCCTGGGTATGCTATACTCACGCAGTGGTGGGTAATACACTGGGTATGCCATACTCACGCAGTGGTGGGTAATACACTGGGTATGCCATATTCAGGCAATGGTGGGTAATACACTGGGTATGCTGTATTCAGGCAGTGGTGGGTGATACACTGGGTATGCCATACTCACGCAATGGTGGGTAATACACTGTGTGTGCTATACTCTGGCAGTGGTGGGTAATACACTGTGTGTGCTATACTCAGGCAGTGGTGGGTAATACACTGTGTGTGTTATACTCAGACAGTGGTGGGTAATACACTGTGTGTGCTATACTCTGGCAGTGGTGGGTAATACACTGGGTATGTTATACTCAGGCAGTGGTGGGTAATACACTGTGTGTGCTATACTCAGGCAGTGGTGGGTAATACACTGGGCATGTTATACTCAGACAGTGGTGGGTAATACACTGTGTGTGCTATACTCTGGCAGTGGGGGGTAATACACTGGGTATGTTATACTCAGGCAGTGGTGGGTAATACACTGTGTGTGTTATACTCAGGCAGTGGTGGGTAATATACTGGGTATGTTATACTCAGACAGTGGTGGGTAATACACTGTGTGTGCTATACTCTGGCAGTGGTGGGTAATACACTGGGTATGGTATACTCAGGCAGTGGTGGGTAATACACTGTGTGTGCTATACTCAGACAGTGGTGGGTAATATACTGGGTATGTTATACTCAGACAGTGGTGGGTAATACACTGTGTGTGCTATACTCTGGCATTGGTGGGTAATACACTGGGTATGTTATACTCAGACAGGGGTGGTAATACACTGTGTGTGCTATACTCTGGCAGTGGTGGGTAATACACTGGGTATGTTATGCTGAGGAAGTGGTGGGTAATACACTGGGTATGTTATACTCAGGCAGTGGTGGGTAATACACTGTGTGTGCTATACTCTGGCAGTGGTGGGTAATACACTGGGTATGTTATGCTGAGGCAGTGGTGGGTAATACACTGGGTATGTTATGCTGAGGCAGTGGTGGGTAATACACTGGGTATGTTATACTCAGACAGGGGTGGTAATACACTGTGTGTGCTATACTCAGGCAGTGGTGGGTAATACACTGGGTATGTTATACTCAGACAGGGGTGGTAATACACTGTGTGTGCTATACTCTGGCAGTGGTGGGTAATACACTGGGTATGTTATGCTGAGGAAGTGGTGGGTAATACACTGGGTATGTTATACTCAGGCAGTGGTGGGTAATACACTGTGTGTGCTATACTCTGGCAGTGGTGGGTAATACACTGGGTATGTTATACTCAGACAGTGGTGGGTAATACACTGTGTGTGCTATACTCTGGCAGTGGTGGGTAATACACTGGGTATGGTATACTCAGGCAGTGGTGGGTAATACACTGTGTGTGCTATACTCAGACAGTGGTGGGTAATATACTGGGTATGTTATACTCAGACAGTGGTGGGTAATACACTGTGTGTGCTATACTCTGGCATTGGTGGGTAATACACTGGGTATGTTATACTCAGACAGGGGTGGTAATACACTGTGTGTGCTATACTCTGGCAGTGGTGGGTAATACACTGGGTATGTTATGCTGAGGAAGTGGTGGGTAATACACTGGGTATGTTATACTCAGGCAGTGGTGGGTAATACACTGTGTGTGCTATACTCTGGCAGTGGTGGGTAATACACTGGGTATGTTATGCTGAGGCAGTGGTGGGTAATACACTGGGTATGTTATGCTGAGGCAGTGGTGGGTAATACACTGGGTATGTTATGCTGAGGAAGTGGTGGGTAATACACTGGGTATGTTATACTCAGGCAGTGGTGGGTAATACAATGTGTGTGCTATACTCTGGCAGTGGTGGGTAATACACTGGGTATGTTATGCTGAGGCAGTGGTGGGTAATACACTGGGTATGTTATGCTGAGGCAGTGGTGGGTAATACACTGGGTATGTTATGCTGAGGAAGTGGTGGGTAATACACTGGGTATGTTATACTCAGGCAGTGGTGGGTAATACAATGTGTGTGCTATACTCTGGCAGTGGTGGGTAATACACTGGGTATGTTATACTCAGACAGGGGTGGTAATACACTGTGTGTGCTATACTCTGGCAGTGGTGGGTAATACACTGGGTATGTTATGCTGAGGCAGTGGTGGGTAATACACTGGGTATGCCATACTATCAATTTCCCCATTGACACAAATGCTAAAGCGATACACACCATTTCACTTGGTTGACAAAATGACAGTGGTGATGTATGAAAACAGTACATTTTGTTGCTTGTGTTGTCTATGACTAGCATTTGTGAAATGTTACAATTATATTTGTTGTGGGAAATCAATGAGCAAGAGGCTAATAACCATTTATCGTCCAAACAAATGAGATTCTTCGTTTTATGGAGATCTTTTCATCTTTGACATGTGTCTATGCAGCCAACACCATTTAAATATATGCAGAAGTGTTGTAAACAACTAAATATGAAACAAATGTAAATTAGACGATGGTTATACATCAACTTGGCAGCAATGCGTTAAAAAGTAAGATTGATGTACCAGAAATAATATCAGAATTTATTATTATACAAATTGCAATCCATTTACAGAGGTTTGGTATTTTTTATAATTGAAGGCCCAAGCAATCAATGTCTTCATGCTAGTTCCACAATAAATGCTTTGTTCATCAAACCATCACTTCAGCTATCTCTGCCTGTATAGCGTCTATATATCTGTAGAGCTATATCTCTAACTTCAGATCTGACACAGTTGGGGTTGCTTTAAATGTATGTCATAGGTAAAACTGCTCCAGAAAAAAGAACAAGAATTGACATGAACGCAGCACGTTGCTTAGAAAGGTTGACAGATGTCATTGTTTGAGAACCAACCATTGAGTCTCACTGGAGAGGTGACAACCTTGAGAGAGATTACCTGGAGTGACAACCACTGAGTCTCACTGGAGAGGTGACAACGTTGAGAGAGATCACCTGGAGTGACAACCACTGAGTCTCACTGGAGAGGTGACAACATTGAGAGAGATCACCTGGAGTGACAACCACTGAGTCTCACTGGAGAGGTGACAACACTGAGAGAGATCACCTGGAGTGACAACCACTGAGTCTCACTGGAGAGGTGACAACATTGAGAGAGATCACCTGAAGTGTCAACCACTGAGTCTCACTGGAGAGGTGACAACATTGAGAGAGATCACCTGGAGTGACAACCACTGAGTCTCATTGGAGAGGTGACAACATTGAGAGAGATCACCTGGAGTGACAACCACCGAGTCTCACTGGAGAGGTGACAACATTGATAGAGATCACCTGGAGTGATAACCACTGAGTCTCACTGGAGAGGTGACAACATTGAGAGAGATCACCTGGAGTAACAGCCATTGAGTCTCACTGGAGAGGTGACAACCTTGAGAGAGATCACCTGGAGTGACAACATTGAGTCTCACTGGAGAGGTGACAACCTTAAGAGAGATCACCTGGAGTGACAACCATTGAGTCTCACTGGAGAGGTGACAACATTGAGAGAGATCACCTGGAGTGACAACCTTGAGAGAGATCACCTGGAGTGACAACATTGAGTCTACTGGAGAGGTGACAACCTTAAGAGAGATCACCTGGAGTGACAACCATTGAGTCTCACTGGAGAGGTGACAACATTGAGAGATCACCTGGAGTGACAACCAGTGAGTCTCACTGGAGAGGTGACAACCTCGAGAGAGATCACCTGGAGTGACAACCAGTGAGTCTCACTGGAGAGGTGACAACCTCGAGAGAGATCACCTGGAGTGACAACCACTGAGTCTCACTGGAGAGGTGACAACCTTGAGAGAGATCAAATGGAGTGACAACCACTGAGTCTCACTGGAGAGGTGACAACCTTAAGAGAGATCACCTGGAGTGACAACCATTGAGTCTCACTGGAGAGGTGACAACATTGAGAGATCACCTGGAGTGACAACCAGTGAGTCTCACTGGAGAGGTGACAACCTCGAGAGAGATCACCTGGAGTGACAACCACTGAGTCTCACTGGAGAGGTGACAACCTTGAGAGATCAAATGGAGTGACAACCACTGAGTCTCACTGGAGAGGTGACAACCTTAAGAGAGATCACCTGGAGTGACAACCATTGAGTCTCACTGGAGAGGTGACAACATTGAGAGATCACCTGGAGTGACAACCAGTGAGTCTCACTGGAGAGGTGACAACCTCGAGAGAGATCACCTGGAGTGACAACCACTGAGACTCACTGGAGAGGTGACAACCTTGAGAGAGATCAAATGGAGTGACAACCACTGAGTCTCACTGGAGAGGTGACAACCTTGAGAGAGATCACCTGGAGTGACAACCTTGAGTGAGATCACCTGGAGTGACAACACTGAGTCTTACTGGAGAGGTGAAACCTTGAGAGAGATCAAATGGAGTGACAACCACTGAGTCTCACTGGAGAGGTGACAACCTTGAGAGAGATCACCTGGAGTGACAACCACTGAGTCTCACTGGAGAGCTGACAACCTTGAGAGAGATCACCTGGAGTGACAACCATTGAGTCTCACTGGAGAGGTGACAACCTTAAGAGAGATCACCTGGAGTGACAACCATTGAGTCTCACTGGAGAGGTGATAACCTTGAGAGAGATCGTCTGGAGTGACAACCATTGAGTCTCACTGGAGAAGTGACAACCTTGAGAGAGATCATTTGGAGTGACAACCACTGAGTCTCACTAGAGAGATGACAACATTGAGAGAGATCACCCGGAGTGACAGACTGCAGCCTACAGTTGCACTCAGTGCCACTCACACTGGGACACGGTAGGATAGGTCCCTCCCCTCACAGTCTGTCCTTGACCTGCCCTCCTCCCCCTCTCTAAATCAAACACCTCACAGGGGAAAACCACCGAGGATCCCTAAGTCTTGTTGATGACACAATCTGCCACCCTGTATCAAGATGGCTCAAGACATCCACACATGGCCTGGGATGATCACTCCCTCCCCCAACTGGGAGCTTATGTCATCACACCTACATGAACCATCTCCTTCATCAACTCAGTGCACTTGCCCACTCCATCTGACCCTAGTAGGACAGGCACCTGTGTGTGATACTGAGCATACTAAGCAGATTTTAAGCAAATTGTAGATATAAACAGATGAAGAAACAGTGTGAAGCATCCAGTGTGCGGCTATGTGTGACTCATGTATGTCAGCATCCAGTGTGCTGACTCATGTATGTCAGCAACCAGTGTGCAGCATCCAGTGTGCGGCTATGTGTGACTCATGTATGTCAGCATCCAGTGTGCTGACTCATGTATGTCAGCATACAGTGTGCAGCATCCTGTGTGCAGCCATGTGTGACTCATAACCTACTGTTGTGTCCTGCAGTTATGCAGACCAAATGCACCTATTACGGCATTAGATAATTAGCTATTAACAAGATTGTCCAATTAATTGGTTTACATTTTACTTTGGATGGAACTGTGTAGGACACACCAGTAGGTGGTAAATACATGTCTGACCATAATTAGTCGTCATCCAGAGTGAATTCTATAGACCAGGGAGATCAAATAAAGCAGGGGGATATAGATAAACTACAGCATGTCCAACACTGAGCTGCTTGTTTCATTACCGGAGACTACCATTCCAGACACGAAGGATCGATCACAAACATATTAATCGACCTAATACTCAAAATCCTACAAAGCAGACTTCAGGACTTAAATTCATGTACAAAATAGCTGAGGGATCTATCCCAGCCATCCCCGCAGAAACATACATTCAGCCCCAGAATAAATAAATATACCCACCCACCTGTGTAAACCATAGCCAACAGTGGCTCCTTACAATGTAATCAATTAGAATTAGATCAATTACAATTAATGATTAATGTCCAGGGAAGCATTGCCACTGGCTGCCCCTTTACTCTCTGCAGTGTCCCACTAGCATGACAGCCAGCTAATTAGCAATAAATAGATAAGTGTGATTAATCCACCCTAGATGTCACCTGGGTGTTGGTGTCAAATACATGTCTCCTTGACTCCAAATGCACTGTACCTAACCTGCATTAACAATCAACTCTGAATTATTTACTCCCCCAGCAATCAATGGTTGTATGATTAAAAAGTATTGAATGTTTGGATCCATGACCAGTGCTTCGATGCAGATGTTGGACATTTCCTCAGCCAAACTCATGCAGCACTCCAAGGCCGTGCTCGCATCTAATGCAGATCAACTAATGTGGATCAACTAATTCAGCTCTGTTCACATACACAAAGTTAGGCCGGATTAAGCGCCAACTGAATTAGTGCACAGGGGTGGGGTGGGGTGGGGTGGGGTGGTGGTGGTGTTGTCTCGCGAGAGTGGATGTCAACTTTTCAATATGGCGGGTTACCAGCTTGATGTTACTTTCCCGAAAGTTGTCCTTTTGAGTGTAGTAGCTCGTGTACTTATTATTTGTGAACATGACATCATATTGCGATATTGCAGGAACCAACTGCTTCGCGTGGCAAGGTTACAGAGATTCCGTACGAAGCTTGTTACAGCAAAGGTCACATAAGGTCTCGCAGTCTGCGCGAGACTACAACCCTCTGTCATGCAACAGCGCCGCCATAGCTGAATCAAGGCAAACAGAGCATTCACATTTTTCCACATTAGAATTCGGGTAGCTTAATGCGGATTAAAGTTGTATGTGAACACGGCCCAAGTCAGTACAAGCCCGCCACAGGCTAAATATAACATTTGTAGGCCCACCACATATCTATCATAGGCTCACAACATGCCCACCACATGCCCACCACATGCCCACCACATGCCTACCACATGCCCACCATAGATCTATCACAGGCCCACCACAGAGGCCCACAGTGTAATGTGACAAAAGTAGTTTTTAGTTAGGTTTGCAGATGTATAAAGCAATTCTCAGTCGACAAACATTCCAATTCTATGATTAACTTGACACCTTTCAGTGATCCACAATTGGTGTCATATGTATTGCTTGATAGTAATAAACAAGTACATGTACGGGGAAAGGAAGTTGATAATGTGTGTCCTTCAGATGAAACAAGATGAGTCCTATTGTAAATTTACAAGTTACATAACATGTGGCACCTGTAATGTAGCTAAACTGTTTAACAAGAGATTTAGCAAGATTGCCATCCAGAAAATTACTCTGGATGGCAGGTGGACAAGGAAGCCTTTTGGCTTATCGAGAGTCCAATACTTTTTATCTACATGTATCCCGCCTTTTTAAGGTGTGTGTCGATTTTATTTTTAAACATATTCACGCTACTAGCACCAACACAATCAGGAGATAATCTGTTCCATTCATTTACAATCCTTTGTGAGAATGAGAACTTTCTTATATCTAATCTACACTGCTCCTTTACTAATGTAGCTTCATGTCCTCTGGTCCTTCTATCTTTCTTAACTGAGAAAAAAATGTTTCTATCAATATTTTCATAACCATTCAATATTTTAAACACTTCTATGTCATCTCCTCTCAATCTCCTGGTCTCTAGTGTTGTTAAACCACATTCTTTTAGGCGTATTTCGTAACTAAGATCCCTCAGATTTGGTATCATTTTAGTCGCTCTCCTCTGTACTCTTTCTAGCATATCTATGTCCTTCTTGCGATATGGCCTCCATGCTTGTATACAATATTCTAAATGAGGCCTCACTATTGTTTTGTACAGCGGTACTATTAATTCTTTTTTCTTATACGCTATATTTCGCCTAATTAATCCAAGGATTTGATTTCCCTTTGACGCTGCAATTCCGCACTGCTCTGAAACCTTCATATCAGCACTAATGGTTAACCCCAAGTCCTTTTCTTTTACAGTAGTACTTAGAACAGTACCCCCCATTTTATATTTACCTCTTCATTCCCATGACCTGTGTGGAGGCATTTACATTTCCCAAAATTGAACAGCATTTGCCACTTTTCAGACCATTTGATCAACCTATCAAGATCATCTTGTAAATGCTGTCTGTCTCCATCACTTTTAATCCTTCTAAACACTTTTGTATCATCCGCAAATTTTAACACCTTGCTTGTTATATCATCGTCCAAATCGTTGATATATATTAAGAATAATATAGGTCCTAGTACTGATCCCTGTGGTACCCCACTCAATACCGATTTCCAGTTTGAAGCCTCCCCATCAACTACTACACGTTGTCTTCTGTCATTCAGCCATTTTTCTATCCAGTTTATTATACCATTTCCTATGCCATGGGCCTTTAGCTTAAGGAGTAATCTTTGATGTGGTACTTTGTCGAAAGCTTTTTGAAAATCTAAATAGATGATATCTATTGGTGATCCCTCATCTACCCACCTAGTGATGTCTTCCAAAAAACATCTTGTTACATCTCAGGCTGCTGGTGTCCATCAACAACAAGACAAAAACAAAATCAAACATCTCATTCACAATTGTGTGGAATGGTTCAACCGCTGCTTGAATGAAAACTAAAACAAATATGTTATTTTTTTGCTTCTGTTCATTGGTTATTCAGCATAACCGAAGCTAAATTGAATGGCTGATCCACTGACAATTCTCTAGAAATAAACACAGCCTATCTATTGATAGTTTGGTCAGAATTCAGAATTCTCAGTTTACCTAGATTTTGTCTTTTGTTTGATGACAACCACAGTCATCAGACATTAGTGATGAGCACTGCTTGCTCAGTGACAGACTCACCAGCACTAAGCACTGTTTGGGTGACGTCAACGGTGACATCACCAACTTGTCAGCACACTTCTGAGAGTTGACAGGTTGACATATGTAGCTTACTTACAAAGGTCACGTCTACAGTTGGATGCCTATGTTTCAAAGTCAACTTGGTGGAGATTGGCCACGTTAACACGCGCAGATGCAATAATGCAATGTTATTCATGTCTAGGACGAACAGATGAGTCAAGGCACTTCCCTGAAGACAGTCGAACAAAAGACACATGACAAGTGCATGTGGAGGGAGGCAATCAATACGACCATCTCGTGAATCTCGCAAGTTGTGTAGACGAGTCCTATCATGTTGTACAAAGGTGAAACATAAAATGTAAAACACATTCTGTAGACACAAATGAGATCTATGTAAAATACATAGACCTCACATTGGATTATGAAGGTTGAGAGACAGAGGCAGTCATGTTGGCCTGTTGGTGTCGGCTCAAGTAGCTGCCATCTTTGTGGGTGGATCAACTAGGGAGGGACAGGAGGGGTCAGTGAAGAGAGTGTGAGGAAAACAGGGAAGGAAGGGGAGAAAAAGGGAGAGAGACTGGGAGGAGGACAGGTCAAGGGAGAAGGTATAGGGAGGGAGGTGGGTGAAGAGAGAGAGAGGGGTAAAGGGAGAGCTGTTAGCAGTGTTCTTGACTGTTTTCATACCACATCAAAGAAATAAAACCAATTAAGTTATTATTAATAATTTTGTTGGTAAAATTAAAAAATATTCTCAACATGTCCACACATACAAAGATATCCACACAACTATAGAAGAAATGATAAATGTCATCAATCTACAGTAGAACACATATTTCACTTCTCTGTGTGTGGCAGTCGATGTGACTAAATCAATAGTTATTTCTCATAGGAGAACCCCACAGACCAGATGGGGTGGCACCTGGCCATCCAATCTATACTTTAATCTGCAATAAGTGGTCGCCACAAAAGATCCTACAGAGATCAAAGACGCACAATGATCTATTATGTGATATCTGAATGTGGATAGGATACTGATTAAAGAAATAACATGAGCAAGAAATGCATGCATATCTACACACATACGTACACATGCGTGCATTTTGTAGACTGCCCTGATCAACCTTCTCACCAGGCCCATCTAATTTCTCTTAGTACTAAACTGTGTATAGAATAATGATATTAGCTGCAGATAAATGAAGCGGGAATTATCGTAATAGGATTACTTAGACGCTGTGTGCAGCTTTAATAAACATAAACAGTTAAAAAGATGAGTCGCTATAGAACAGGATACCAAATATGTGTATACAAGTGATGTCATACTAATTTTTCCCTTCATTTCTTAATGTCTAAATTTGTATTGCATTGCATTTCAATAGTGTAGTATCTGCACGTGTATTACACAGACATGACACTGCCTTTATATGGCAGTAGATGTTACTAATTTTTCACTGTATTAATTCAAACTAATTTATAATACAGAAATCAACTGTACCGTGATAGGCCTAATCAATACTGTTTTATTGCATTGATTATTACTACAGAGAATTACTGGAATGCACTAGTAACTGTTATCTTTACTCTAGATAATAATAATTAATTATAGCCTTGCGGGGGATTTCAATAAAAATCTCCTCAGAGACAGTGCAATCTAAGTACATCTATAAAACTATGTTGTAACTGTAATAACAGTGCAGTCTAAGTACATCTATAAAACTATGTTGTAACTGTAATAACAGTGCAATCTAAGTACATCTATAAAACTATGTTGTAACTGTAATAACAGTGCAATCTAGGTATATCTATAAAACTAGGTTGTAACTGTAATAACAGTGCAATCTAGGTACATCTATAAAACTAGGTTGTAACTGTAATAACAGTGCAATCTAGGTACATCTATAAAACTAGGTTGTAACTGTAATAACAGTGCAATCTAAGTACATCTATAAAACTATGTTGTAACTGTAATAACAGTGCAGTCTAAGTACATCTATAAAACTATGTTGTAACTGTAATAACAGTGCAATCTAAGTACATCTATAAAACTATGTTGTAACTGTAATAACAGTGCAATCTAGGTATATCTATAAAACTAGGTTGTAACTGTAATAACAGTGCAATCTAGGTACATCTATAAAACTAGGTTGTAACTGTAATAACAGTGCAATCTAGGTACATCTATAAAACTAGGTTGTAACTGTAATAACAGTGCAATCTAAGTACATCTATAAAACTATGTTGTAACTGTAATAACAGTGCAGTCTAAGTACATCTATAAAACTATGTTGTAACTGTAATAACAGTGCAATCTAAGTACATCTATAAAACTATGTTGTAACTGTAATAACAGTGCAATCTAGGTATATCTATAAAACTAGGTTGTAACTGTAATAACAGTGCAATCTAGGTACATCTATAAAACTAGGTTGTAACTGTAATAACAGTGCAATATAAGTACATCTATAAAACTATGCTGTAACTGTAATAACAGTGCAATCTAAGTACATCTATAAAACTATGCTGTAACTGTACAGTGCAATCTAAGTACATCTATAAAACTATGCTGTAACTGTACAGTGCAATCTAAGTACATCTATAAAAATATGCTGTAACTGTACAGTGCAATCTAAGTACATCTATAAAACTATGCTGTAACTGTACAGTGCAATCTAAGTACATCTATAAAACTGTTATAACTGTAATAACAGTGCAAATCTGTAAGTAACCAAATTACAATTATATTCTTCTTCTTCTTAACAGGTGGGCAAAACACAGCTGAGCTATATATATATATATATGACATCAGACAACTATACCTCAGTGACACATTGAGGATCCACGGGAGCATGGTACTAATGGACTTAGTGTGGAGGGAAGGAAAGCCTGGTCCCAGTGGACTCCTGACAGAGCAAGAACAGACCCACCACAACAGAGACATCTCCACAAACACAACAATTTATTGTCTTGTTATTGTATCAGAAACTAATTGCACTAATTGGTGTCTGGACTGCCATCTAACTAGTGTGGGCGGTACCAGCAGGTCTCTGGGGCCAGGCTCCAAGAGCACAACAATATATCTCCTGGCCTCCCAGCTGTGCAGGAGTATTAAGTCCACCACAGCCTCACTTCAGGGTGGCCAGAGAAGAACACTGTATATCAGAAGATCAGAGGAGCAAAGGCAATCTGGAAGATACACCCAACCATCTACAACCTTCCTGGTCATAGAGCTGGTGTCACGTGACATCCAAGAGCTACACACACTGACTCTGATTAAGGCACCTTAAGCTCTGTCACAACCAAATGGAGATGCTGTATCAATCAATTACTCTACTAGGAATTATGAGATAAGGAGACAAGATGTGATGGTTTATCATGGCCATCCTCACACCCACACATAGCACCAGTCAACTCCACCACAACATGTATGCTGTGACCTTCATGAGGTCTGGGTGACATGGGGCACTGATCCATCAGTGTGCTGTGTGGTTTGACAGGGGAACTCCCTAGACTGTGCTGGCCTCTAAGGCAGTGAAAGGCAGACACAAATGAAGAAAGACAGTGCCATATGGCTGGGGAGTTTGGGCCGACTTGACACAAGGTAGACACTGAAACACCACCTGCGCCTGCTGGTTGCTTCACACACATGTAGAATTGAGGCCTCCACCTACAGGCCAGGCTCTCTAGACTACACACTGGTGCACACATCAAGGGGGTCAGTACCATTCGCATAGAGAGGTCAGTACCATTGGCATAGAAGGTCAGTACCATTGGCATAGAGGGGTTAATACTACTGGCATATAGGGGTCAATACTATTGGCATAGAGGGGTCAATACTACTGGTATATAGGGGGTCAATACTATTGGCATGGAGAAGTCAATACTACTGGTATATAGGGGGTCAATACCATTGGCATGGAGGGGTCAATAGTGCTGGTATGTAGCGGGTCAATACCATTGGCATGGAGGGGTCAATACTGCTGGTATATAGGGGGTCAATACCACTGGCATGGAGGGGTTAATACTACTGGTATATAGGGGGTTAATACGACTGGCATGGAGTCAGTGGTCAATACTAATGGTATATAGGGGGGTCAATACCATTGGCATGGAGGGGTTAATACTACTGGTATATAGGGGGTTAATACCACTGGCATTGAGTCAATGGTCAATACCAAACACAAGGTGGGATTATGTGGTCTAGTCATAAGCTGGAGTTTTCTGCTAAAAGTTGGACATTGCAGCAGGACATTAGCTCAGAGTGAGAATGTTTCAAATCCTTTGTTGAAAGGCTTTAACAAAGGTTGTAGAAATCAACAAACCTAAGTAATGTTACAATAGAGAGCTGCAGTGAAGACATCACTGATTTTGTGTTTCCTCAGTGACTATAATCACAATTTTGAGATTCACACATGCAGCTTTTATAAGAAATAATGGATGACGCGAATCCAATATTTTAAAAATTATTTGTCGACAAGAAAAATAATTCACTCATTGAAAATCAATCCATCTCACATAATCTGTGGGTATCCAGGTTAGTTTACAGGTAAATAAACATGTACTCATTAAAAGGTTGTGTCTTAGATTTATAATTTTCCTGGAATTACATTCTTCGTGGATGTCTCATTTAGTAGAATACATGATATTTTCTTTGCGTTCTTCATTAATCCGTGCACTTTTCGCATTAGAAATAGAAACGAAATGGGAAATTAGATGATAACATTTCAAAGAACTAACCCTCTAAAAGTTTTTTACCTGCTATATATATATATTGATACACACGTGTTTGGCCAGCAGTGTGAATGGTTGTTGTCAAAAAAGTGCTTTAGAATTTACTATTGGATTAAAATCATCAATTGTTGTTCTACAGGTACAACCTTTGGAAATTGATAAAAGCTTCTCATATGAATTGCAGAATTGTTATTATAGCCACGGATGAAACACAAAATCATTTTTACCTGCCCTTTTGTATTAACCTCCTGTGATATGAGGGGAATGTTTGTTGGAACCAGCGCGGCTGGTTGCGTAGCAACATGACATTATCATTTTGGTGCTCTGTTGCTTGTTTGTTCCTTCACCACATTTCTATTGTCAACCTGTCTGCATGGCAGTTATATATGGCACCTCTTTGTCTGTCTGTCTGACTACACCTCTCATCTACCTATCTGTCTGTCTGTCACCCGCCTTAGTGCGTAGTTGTGTTTGATCTCACCCACTGTCATTACATGTGCACTATGAAGCATCTAAAGCACTGGTCGCCATCACAGAGACAAATCATCAATACCAATCTGTGTGCTGCATCTATCAATGTGTCAATGTATTCAGCTGAGCCTTCTTCTGCCATCAGCCTCAATGTAGAAGGGCAGCCATCTTGACACTGTCCCAGTCACGCAGCCATGCACTAGACAGACAGCACAAAGACTGCAGCACTCACAGACCCTAGACTTAGCACACGAGACTGGGGGATAATGCTATTCCTGACACATTCATAGTTCCATCTCTGGCAGTCAACTAATCTACATGTCAGAGAGCACTTGATATGACCCACTGTATGCATCATATATTACCCTTCTGACAGACTTAAAGAACACCCAATGCACCCTACTTCAGCACCCCTGTACTACCCCATAAGACAGACCTTAAGACCGTTCAATGCACCATACAATTAATGGGAAATGTCTCACTCGTACAGCTGCTGGAGTGGAGCTGGCTAAGCTCTAAAATGACAGCAAGATGATTAACGTTGAGCCTAATGCTAATGATCGAGTCTGACATTCCAACCACAGAGCTGCGTGGTCTATATGGATGTCATATAACATAGACAATTTACCCACTGAGACTGGTAAATGCTGTCTTACCTCCAAAAGAAGAACATCTTTGTGACTTTATTATGTGAAGTGTGTCTTGTCAGTAGCAACTACCTACATGCTGTTGTCTGGTACACTGAGCACGTGTTTCCTTGAGACCATTCACAACTCCTTACAACTCCACTTCAACCATGCCAAACACTGCACAGCTATGTACACCTCTGTACAGCCTCTGTAAACGTCTGTACACACTGTACACTGACTGACAATGAAGGCAACACGTTCTTGCGCTGCTCTCTTGTCAGCAGATAAATGTCTTGCGGTTGACCTTTGAGAATGTCCACAACACCACACCTCTACGATGAACACATGAGACCACAGAAGAACCACTTCCCGCAGCCAGATTGCGACACTTGTAATCCTTGATGACAATCATAAATGGTTTGTCACCAACATTTGCAGACTCATCGTTTGTTGTCACAGTATCTCTGTGTGACACTACATCACGTGGCTCTGTCATACAGTGACACTATGTCGCATGGTTGTCATACAGTGACATTGTCAATGTGGCTCTGTCATACAGTGTCACCGAGTTGCTGTGTCTCTGTCACACAGTGACACTACATCGCTGTAGCCCCATGCATGCTGCGACACTGCCTCTGTGGCCCATGCATGTTGTGTGTGTGCGGCTGTGCGCTTGTGACAGTCCCATCCACCGTTGTTGTAAGTGGCACTGCGGCCTGATCAATTGAGCCTGTCCCAGACTGTCCTGGGCCACTTACGTGTTCCAACCGCGCCGCCGACCACTGGCCACAGCAGAAGGCAATCAACCGATAAAGACGACTCAGCTGGATGTCGATTAGATGCTAAATATGTAGTTTTTATAGCACTAGTGTGAGTATTGGTAAAACGAGCTGAAACTGGGATGTAGATGAAATGTAATTGGAGGAAAAATCAAAGGTGACAAAGTTAAAGGCAATCACAGGAGAGAATACATGACTAGTGTAAATGAATGGCTGTTGACAACTGCATAGGACAGAGCTTTTTGGAAAGCATATGACCAGGAGAAGATGATAAATATACGTGACTCATCTTAACGAATGAGTTGGATGTTGGCAAAACCGATTTTCCGTAAATGCTGTTTATGTAAAAAAATCGCGAATCTACAGATTTTGAAATTTCCCCTTAAAATTATTCCTTAATATTCGTTTTATCGATTGTCACTACTGCTACTGTCTAACTGATTTTGTTTTATGTATTTTAATGTCATTTCTGAGGAGCTGTACGAAGTGTCCCTCTTGGTTTCCATAAAACAAAGTTGAAAATGCCGCTAATTGCGCCCATTCATTGCCGTCATTTCTGGGATGATCCCAACAAATCAGATATCCCTGTGAAGCTTGAGACGTCGTCTTTCCAAATATGGGTAAATATATGCTAATAATTGCAAACTGTGACCTACAGAAAGCAAGGAACACACCCCTCTAATGCCACTTGTGTAAACAAGTTGGGATCACGTGGTAGCAACCCAACCACGTGACCCAAGTGGTTTCACCCATTGGTTCGGTGAAGAGGTAATTTCAATAATTCTCTATGCACGCAGGCGTACTGTGTATTTTCACCGTGTCAGTGCTGTTACTTGTCACCCAGATAGTTGTTTATAACGAAGCAACAATGGCATTTGACGTGGCTTCAAAGATGTGCTCTGTCCAAGCCCAGCCGAGGAGGTTGCCTATATTACTGGACCGCCTGGTTAGTAGGAGTCTAGGCGTCGCCGGAGACTGACCCTGTTGTTGGACCGTCTGGTGAACAGGAGCCACGAGAAACTATTGCGCCTATACTTGAGCAGGCAGGGTCCAGCAAACACATCCCCTGCACCCGAGGCCATGCGCGCCGTGCCGATACCACGCAAGCGAGGATGTGACCTGTCTGGAAACTACACTCGACTTACTGGACATTGTCACCGATCTGTTGTTGTTTACATTGTTCTTTGGTATTAAAATTCTTGTTAAATATGACTATCTGTTGTATTTTACTATGAAAATTACAAACAATTTTCATCGTATTTATGTTTTCATAAATCTGAATAAGTTGTTTTTTAATAAAAATAATAATATATAATTAATAATAAAAACAATAACATTCTTACTGACCCACTAATGACAGATACCTCTAAAAAAATTAATGTATAATGGTATAAGAGCTGCCGGTTTTCCCTTTTTTTAACAATGCCAGTAATTGCACAAGCAATTAATTTGTTGCTAACTTATTTCTGACAAAGGTTTTACTTGTATATTAATGTAGTGTTATGAGGATGACATTACCGTCAAGTGTTCCAAATATCATTCATATATGACAATGCTAACTAAGGCATAATGTATAATAGTGCAGCAGAGTTTTAGCTTTTCTCTAACAATAGTGGTAATTACACAAACAATTAATTGTACTGCTATTTTGTTTCTAACAAAGATAATGTTTTCATATTAACAGAATGTTTTCAGAATGCCATTATCTAAGAGTGGTCCAAATTTCAGCAAGATTTGTCCATGGTAACTAAGGTACATTACCTGAAACACAACAAATGTTGCTTAAATTTTGAAGGTTGCTTAACATTTTCTGGGATTGTAGACTTCAACCCCACACATGCTTGGTGAGCCGTGACTTCAGTTATAATTGAGATATCTTCTTGTGTGATATGGCATATGAAAGCTGCTCCTTCAAACGATGCCAATAACTCAATATTGAAAAACGCCGACATGTGACTAATTTTTTTAATATGGGTACATACGATTTTTAATAGTGCTTGTGTGTGAGTGTTTTCGCGCATGTGTGCGTGTGTGCATACATGCATTCATGTATGTGTGCATACATGCACTCATGTATGTGTGCGTGTATACATACATGCACTCATGTATGTGTGCATACATGCACTCATGTATGTGTGCGTGTGTGCATACATACACTCATGTATGTGTGCGTGTGTGCGTGTGTGCATACATGCACTCATGTATGTGTGCGTGTGTGCATACATGCACTCATGTATGTGTGCGTGTGTGCGTGTATACATACATGCACTCATGTATGTGTGCGTGTGTGCGTGTGTGCATACATGCACTCATGTATGTGTGCGTGTGTGCGTGTATACATGCACTCATGTATGTGTGCGTGTATACATACATGCACTCATGTATGTGTGCGTGTGTGCGTGTGTGCATACATGCACTCATGTATGTGTGCGTGTGTGCGTGTGTGCATACATGCACTCATGTATGTGTGCGTGTGTGCGTGTATACATACATGCACTCATGTATGTGTGCGTGTGTGCGTGTATATATACATGCACTCATGTATGTGTGCGTGTGTGCGTGTATACATACATGCACTCATGTATGTGTGCGTGTGTGCGTATATGCATACATGCACTCATGTATGTGTGCGTGTATGCGTGTATACATACATGCACTCATGTATGTGTGCGTGTGTGCGTGCATACATACATGCACTCATGTATGTGTGCGTATATCAACAAGATTTAACAAGATTGCCATCCAGAAAATTACTCTGGATGGCAGGTGGACAAGGAAGCCTTTTGGCTTATCGAGAGTCCAATACTTTTTATCTACATGTATCCCGCCTTTTTAAGGTGTGTGTCGATTTTATTTTTAAGCATATTCACGCTACTAGCACCAACACAATCAGGAGATAATCTGTTCCATTCATTTACATGAGTGCATGTATGTGTGCGTGTGTGCATACATGCACTCATGTATGTGTGCGTGTGTGCGTGTATGCATACATGCACTCATGTATGTGTGCGTGTGTGTGTGTATACATACATGCACTCATGTATTTGTGCGTGTGTGCATGTATACATACATGCACTCATGTATTTGTGCGTGTGTGCGTGTATACATACATGCACTCATGTATGTGTGCGTGTGTGCATACATGCACTCATGTATGTGTGCGTGTGTGCGTGTATGCATACATGCACTCATGTATGTGTGCGTGTGTGCGTGTATGCATACATGCACTCATGTATGTGTGCATGCGTGTGTGTTTCTAGTGATGACACTAAACATTAACCACGGAGAAATCGTCAATATGCGCAGAACGTGAGAAACAGTAGATTTATTCACAAATGTCCTACACCATGTAGGTAAACTGATGCCTGGCTTTCACATAAATGACCACTGCCACTGAGCCACCCGCACGACTCTGTTCTATGCAAAAACCACTCATGAAAACACAGTTTGTTAACTTTGCCTGCAGGCATTGGCATTAAAATGAACAAATTTCATCAATAACCACCACTGATAATCAATACGTGTTGCCATGTTACATGCAAATGGCAAGTCTCGAATGCAACTCAGTTTCAAGTTCATTAAATAATATTGCAACAATCTGCTATGTTTGGATAGGTACTGGGCAATCTAATAAAATGAGGGGGTGTTTTTAAGTAAGCATTAGTGACAGCAGGAGTGGGTCTAACAAAGCTACCTCTTGATGAGTCGTCAACTGACAGGTGCTCCCATCTCACTCATGCAGAGCTGGGACGTACTTGAGTAGAAAAGTTTATTTTTCGTGAGTAACGAAGTACATTTTTTTAGGAGTATTTTTACTTGTAACGAAGTACAAATGTGTGTACTTTTCATAAATGTAACGAAGTATCCATAATTTATGTGTTAAAAATTTGGAGCTCCAAAAATATTAGTAACGAATGATAATGCCTGAAGCCCGGAACTGGTTTCCGCCAGCATATATCTATCAATAGATATCAGCCGGAGCAACAACTGGTAGTCTTTTCTGATTGGCCTATCATTGCCATTACCAGGCATGATCACCAGGTGGCGTGAACATTGCCAAGATTGTATGATGTCATTCGCATTCAAAGATTTATCATGGAAGTATCAGCCGAAAACGATCATTTGCAGCATCCATACTTATCCAGTATGTTTGAGATTAAGTCAGTTCACGGGGCTACGGTTAAGTTGATCTGTTCGGCGTACAGGACATCTCCTTCGAACCTTCCTTACACACATGGTCGGTAAATTATTAGTGTTAGACCTATGCAGCTAAAAAGTATTCTTGCCTCATTTTTGCTGTGAAAATATATTACACCATAACACGTCGTTAGTTGTACAAAAGGTGCAAGTGCACTTGCCAGGCCTGATCGTACACAATATTTAGTGTTCACTGTACACACTACTGAATATGGTATTACTGTTATTTTATTTCTTTTGTCACTGTCTTGCATAGTATGTATAGTTTGTTTGAGGAGCCTGTCACTGTATCCTGCTGAGGATCCTGTCCTGTTCAATAAAGTGTTTGTTTTGCATACTACTGAATTTGTTTGTTTGCAGTGGGTGACCATGTCAACAGTTTTTTTTAGAAAAGTACTTTTGCATTTACTTCAAGAACATTTGTTTACTTTTTACTTGTACTTCTAGTACATTTTTCAAGAAGTACTTTTACTTTTACTTGAGTAGCTTTTTCCAGAGTTACTTGTACTTTTAGTCAAGTACAAAATAAAAGTACTTGTTACAGTTCTGCACTCATGGCAAGTACAAACCCACTCAGAGATGACACGGCCAAGCACAGGTACCACTGGGTGGGTACCCCATTGGATGGGTACCTCACCGAATGGGTATCTCACTGGGTGGGTATCTCACTTAATTGGTACCACACTGAATGGGTACCTCATCGGATGGGTACCTCAGGTGGGTGGCTACCTTACCAGATGGGTACCTCACTGGATGGGTAGCTACCTCACTTGATAGGTACCCCCACTGGATGGGTGCCTCCCCAGGATGGGTACTCTCACTGGATGGGTACCTCCCCTAGATGGGTACTCACAATGTA
Source organism: Paraescarpia echinospica (assembly GCA_020002185.1). Classification (NCBI taxonomy): domain Eukaryota; kingdom Metazoa; phylum Annelida; class Polychaeta; order Sabellida; family Siboglinidae; genus Paraescarpia; species Paraescarpia echinospica. The sequence goes on along the minus strand of CM034542.1, from coordinate 1,071,039 downwards.
TGGGTACTCTCACTGGATGGGTACCCTGACTGGATGGGTACTCTCACTGGATGGGTACTCTCACTGGATGGATACTCTCGCTGGATGGGTAATCTCACTGGATGGGTACCTCACTGGATGGGTACCTCACCGGATGGGTAGCTACCTCACTTGATGGGCATCCAACTGGGTGGATACTCCCACATGTAACACAGCCTGTAGAACTAGTTGGGACAGTCCCAGTGACTAACACAGCCTGTAGACCTACATTTGGGACAGTCCCAGGGACTAACACAGCCTGTAGTGCTACAGTTGGGACAGTCCCAGGGACTAACACAGCCTGTAGAGCTACGTTGGGGCAGTCCCAGGGACTAAGACAGCCTGTGGTGCTACATTTGGGACATTCCCAGGGACTAAGACAGCTTGTAGAGCTACAGGTGGGACAGTCACAGGGACTAAGACAACTTGTAGAGCTACAGTTGGGACAGTCCCAGGGACTAACACAGCCTGTAGAGCTACGTTGGGGCAGTCCCAGGGACTAAGACAGCCTGTGGTGCTACATTTGGGACAGTCACAGGGACTAAGACAGCTTGTAGAGCTACAGGTGGGACAGTCACAGGGACTAAGACAGCTTGTAGAGCTACAGTTGGGACAGTCACAGGGACTAAGACAGGTTGTAGAGCTACAGGTGGGACAGTCCCAGGGACTAAGACAGCTTGTAGAGCTACAGGTGGGACAGTCACAGGGACTAAGACAGCTTGTAGAGCTACAGGTGGGACAGTCACAGGGACTAAGACAGCTTGTAGAGCTACAGTTGGGACAGTCACAGGGACTAAGACAGCTTGTAGAGCTACAGGTGGGACAGTCACAGGGACTAAGACAGCTTGTAGAGCTACAGTTGGGACAGTCACAGGGACTAAGACAGCTTGTAGAGCTACAGGTGGGACAGTCACAGGGACTAAGACAGCTTGTAGAGCTACAGGTGGGACAGTCACAGGGACTAAGACAGCTTGTAGAGCTACAGTTGGGACAGTCACAGGGACTAAGACAGCTTGTAGAGCTACAGTTGGGACAGTCACAGGGACTAAGACAGCTTGTAGAGCTACAGTTGGGACAGTCACAGGGACTAAGACAGCTTGTAGAGCTACAGGTGGGACAGTCACAGGGACTAAGACAGCTTGTAGAGCTACAGGTGGGACAGTCACAGGGACTAAGACAGCTTGTAGAGCTACAGTTGGGACAGTCACAGGGACTAAGACAGCTTGTAGAGCTACAGTTGGGACAGTCACAGGGACTAAGACAGCTTGTAGAGCTACAGTTGGGACAGTCACAGGGACTAAGACAGCTTGTAGAGCTACAGGTGGGACAGTCACAGGGACTAAGACAGCTTGTAGAGCTACAGGTGGGACAGTCACAGGGACTAAGACAGCTTGTAGAGCTACAGGTGGGACAGTCACAGGGACTAAGACAGCTTGTAGAGCTACAGTTGGGACAGTCACAGGGACTAAGACAGCTTGTAGAGCTACAGGTGGGACAGTCCCAGGGACTGTCCCACCACTGAAAAACACCTAAAAGGATCACCAACTGATGAGATGACACAGCCTGTAGACAGCAACCACAGAGACAGTTCAATATGACAGAGGTGAGACATGTAGAGCGTCTACACTGGCTACAGGTGATTACCAATGGAACAGCTGGCAAACACATCTAATAAGCTGTGACTTCAATCATCCTGACCAGTTCCCACACAGCACTAAGGAGGCTGTGGAAGCTACAATGATTGTAGAGACTAAACACACAGTGGCCTGACATACCAGAACACATCTGAAAGACTACACCACAGAAGGCCAACACCAAAGGAATGTCATGCCCCTAGTGTTGACACCTGGCTTCCAATTGTAATAACACCCTTCAATGGGGTTTCATGCCCCAATGGGGATATCATGCCCCAATGGGGATCTGATGCCCCCAATGGGATCTCATGCCCCCAATGGGATCTCATGCCCTCAATGAGTATCTGATGCCCCCAATGGGATCTCATGCCCCCAATGGGATCTCATGCCCTCAATGAGTATCTGATGCCCCTAATTGTTCAATTTTGGGAAATGTAAATGCCTTCACACAGGACATGGGAACGAATATTTAGAATATACAATGGGGGAACTGTACTAAGTACTACTGTAAAAGAAAAAGACTTAGGGCTGATAATTAGTGCTGACATAAAGGTTTCAGAGCAGTGTGGAATTGCAGCTTCAAAAGGAAATCAAATCCTTGGATTGATTAGGCAAAATATAGCATATAAAGAAAAAGAACTAATAATACCGCTGTACAAAACAATAGTTAGGCCTCATTTAGAATATTGTATACAAGCGTGGAGGCCATACCGCAAGAAGGACATAGATATGCTAGAAAGAGTACAGAGGAGAGCGACTAAAATGATACCAAAACTTATGAAAAACGCCTAAAAGAATGTGGTTTAACAACACTAGAGATTGAGAGGAGATCAGATAGAAGTGTTTAAAATATTGAATGGTTATGAAAATATTGATAGAAATATGTTTTTTTTCAGTTAAGAAAGATAGAAAGACTAGAGGACATGAGGTTACATTAGTAAAGGAGCAGTGTAGATTAGACGTAAGAAAGTTCTCATTTTCACACAGGACTGTGAATGAATGGAACAGATTATCTGATGATTGTGTGGGTGCTAGTAGTGTGAATATGTTTAAAAATAAAATCGACACATACCTCAGAAGGGCTGGATATATGTAGATAAAAGGGTTGGACTTTTGATAAGCCAAAGGGCTTCCTTGTCCACCTGCCATCTAGAGTTAATTCTCTGGATGGCAATCTTGTTAAATGGGATCTGATGCCTTCAATGAGTATCTGATGGCCCCAATGGGATCTCATGCCCCCAATGGGATCTCATGCCCTCAATGAGTATTTGATGCCCCCAATGGGATCTCATGCCCTCAATGAGTATCTGATGCCCCAGCGGGAATGTCAACGTGGAATCACCTCCACCTACACTCCACGTAACACTGATGGCAAGTCTTGTTAATTCCTCTACAAGTGTCACAGAACACATCCAATTTCCTCTTTCTGGTCTTACATATTTCATAGGTGACAAGGACCAGCCTGTTTTGGCTGAAGTACCACAGTGGAATGACATCATATTGGCAGTGGCAGAAACAGCTCAGTTAAGAAGTAAACGACTGCCTTGTTGGTGACAGTTAGCATGTGTGGCTGGGGTGAACTAATATGTAATGTATGTAGCTAGTGTGATACAGTTTCGTGGTGGACATGCATGGCACATTTGCATGCATGTATGCATGTCAAATCAAAATAAAATTAAAAAAAAATTATTTTTTAACAACAACAACAATAATAAAACAGTATAAACAAAACAACCGTAAAAAAAGACTAAAGTTGTGTTGCATGGTGGTGCATGGTGGCGCATGGTGGTGCATGGTGGCGCATGGTGGTGCATGGTGGTGCATGGTGGTGCATGGTGGCGCATGGTGGTGCATGGTGGTGCATGGTGGTGCATGGTGGTGCATGGTGGCGCATGGTGGCGCATGGTGGCGCATGGTGGTGCATGGTGGTGCATGGTGGTGCATGGTGGCGCATGGTGGCGCATGGTGGTGCATGGTGGTGCATGGTGGTGCATGGTGGCGCATGGTGGTGCATGGTGGTCACATGGCATATTATATGGCGTCATGTATGATTGTATGGAACAGGCTGAGGGTCCAATGGAGAAAAAATCGAATTATAGAAAATTACTGTTAGGAAACAGTAATAAAAGATTTGTCCGAATCCAAACATAGATATAAAAAACAATTATCTAATTGCACTCCATACATCTGGCATTAAAGCCCGGCATCACGTAACGACGCGACTGAGTTTAGTGTCTTAGACGCGTTTGCGACTCTGAGTCGTTACGTGTACGCCCCACTTGCGACATGACGCTTGTCTTGAGGGCAGTCTTTATCCAGTTTTTAACGCGTCATAGAATATCAAACATGTTTGATATTAAAAACACGTTGTCACAGACAAACCGCCATTGGCGAGTTATGTCGTTACATGTACATTGGTACAACCGAGTCTGCGATGCATTTTTTGCATTCCAAAATTGCTTGAGGCACTTAGTCAATCAGGAGCTTCCTAGAAGTCATGGGACTGTCCCAGCAAAAACAACGTCGCAAGTTAAAAGAACACACAAACTCAGCCGCGTCATTACGTGTATGCCGGCCGGGCTTAAGGCAATGCACGTGGTTGGGATAGTTGTCTACATATTGTTTGCATAATAAGAATTTGTTTCTGGATTTCATGTTTTGTATCTTATAAACAAGATTATTCAATAATTTTATAAAACAATGTTTAGGTAACGTAGATGAAAAACGTGTATTATGGTGATAGTCATACATGACTAGTGAGACATGCAACCTGTATATATCAGCGATTTTTCAGATTTAAAAATAGAATCAGTGTGACTTCTATATCTTTTTTGTTAATTATTCGTATAGGACTTTTTGTAAAATTTCTAACTTTCTTATTGTATTTCCACTGCCCTACTTGTACACTGTAAGTTAAATGAGGCTGTCAGAATGAGGCTGGGTTTTGCAGAAGGGGTCAGCTGGACTATTTTTTTGTTTTGGCAAAGTTCATGCGGTGTTGTAGAGATTTATTAAACTTCCAGAAGAATTTTGAGAAATGGATACGATACACGAAGGATCCAGTTCGACTAGTCAATTGGAAACTAAGGCTGGTACACCTGACATACGCAAAGGACCAGTGTCATACCGCCATGGGTTTCACCCAGTGTACGAGCCATGGTTCGACTCGTGGTCAGCTTTGCCGTTGTTGGAACTTGAGGTCGGACAGTGACAGTCATAGTAGCCTGAATAGGTCATTGAATGTGGATGAGGAAGCCAGTGTACCAGAATTGTGCAATTCTGGTATATACCAGGAGTGCCCCTTCAAGCTGACTTGATCTCGTTTCGATACCATGCAGGTGCATGCATTACTGATGACTGAATGTTGGAAATGGCCCTTGCATGATTTGCGTGCAAGGGCCAATATGGCAATAGCTAGTAGGTAAGTACTCAGTAGTTAAACTGGTCTTGAATAATCATCTAACAAAGCCTGAAGTCATACAAAAACAATCAGCCTGGCATGCTAGCGCTCTGAGTTCGAAACCCTGACCAGGAGCGACTTCACCTTTTCACTTACAAAGTTTGTTAGCACTGTGACTGGTAAACAAGTAAACAAACGCACGCAGCATTTATCAATCATGACCCTGCCGACATCATGATAGGTCAATAGGCTGAACTGACCTATATATAAAAGCATGGCACGCGATTGGGAAGACATCAACAGAGTAGGTTCTATGCGTTAACTCCTCATTTCACTGACAGATTGTTCTGTCAATAGTATTGTTGACTGTATCTCATTAGACAATAACAAAGCAAATTGTTACATCGGCAGTAGACTACTTCTCACGACATAGTTCACAGGCAGAGCCAGTCGCACAACGGCAGCAAGTCTCAGTATTCCCAAGGAAATTTCTGAATTACTACACGAGACGAGATAGACAGTTACGAGTTACGCTACACCAGGTCAACGTACCGCATTTTTGTAGTGTAACCTTCGTATGAACGTAACGACTAGTATAGTAGTATAATATACTATGGCGTTACGGGAACACAGCAATATAAGCCTGTTCACTCACTGTAAAGGGGAAGTATAGTAGCCTATGTTCATCCATATGGACCCTTCTGCACTCTAAAACAATTAAACTCACTCACTCAATGATCCACTGACTCACTCACTGACTCACTCACTGACTCACTCACTGACTCACTCACTGACTCACTGACTCACTCACTGACTCACACACTTACTCACTCACTGACTCACACACTTACTCACTCACTGACCCACTAATCATCCAACTCACTCACTGACTGACCCACTCATTCACAGGCCCTCACTCACTCAGGCACTCACTCACAGACTCAGTAATAATTGTTATATTATTTGTTTTAGGATCTTGCTAGTGGATCTAATAGGAGGAAGATTAAACGCCACGTAAAGGCCATGAAACATTTGCATAGATGCAGTGACTGACAGTAATTATATAACAAATATGTTTAAAAAGGCAAACATAGAAATTATTGAGAAAAATACTGTAAACATTTGGAAATGTAATACAGCAATATTATGAAAATGTCTACACGCATGCAAACTTGGCATGCATGTCATGTCAGCATGCGTGCATGTGCACCATATCTTGCTGTCTGCAGGTCTTGGCCCACATGACTGCACACGTGTCTGCACGCACACATGGATGCATGCCCATTATATTGAATCACGCAACTCACGCAGGCATGCATTGTATGATTCAAATTAGAATCAATGTTACGATGTCTTGATCATGTCAAAGAAACTGACTGCAAAATAACACCAATAAATATTTAATCATGGATCCATCCTTGGTAACTATTGTAATGGAGCATTAGGATTATCTAGGCGTTTCAAGCAAGAATAAGAGGCCTTAGAAGAGTATCTCCACATATATTGCACATCTTCATTCCCATATCCTGCATGGAGGCATTTACATTTCCCAAAATTGAACAACATAATTAGATGCTATTTTTCAGACCATCAACTGATCAACTTGTCTGGATCATCTAATATCTGCTGCTTATCTCCATCATGTTTAATAACCTTTCAATTGCCTTTGTGTGAATCCACACTGAAAGAAAACATTATTGTTTATGATAATACAAGAGTATTTTTTTGTAAAACCCATTATTGTTGTGTGCTGCCTTACATGAGAGACATGCTCCCATTGTTTATAAACTAGTTTCACAGAAAGTAGCTTCCCCGTGGATGACACCTGAAATTTCACAGTCTAAAAGACGCCATCGTTACCTTGAACGTGTGTGACATAAATCTTGTTCCCCATTGGATAGGTCACGTCATTCAAAACAATGTCACTATTCTAACAGACAAATGGCAAAAGCAAAATCAAATTATTTTACAAATATGGTATCCAATAATTCGGAAATTTGTGTCAGTCATGGAGTTGTATAAATAAACTTCTTCACAGACAGCCTGCTCCATCACTACCGAAACATGATTCACTAAAATCTCTGTGTGGTATGTTTTCTAATAATTTTAACGATAAAATTAGCATTATTTGTGACCCATCTTAACGAAATGAGTCGCATGTCGGAAATTTTTAATATTGAGTTATTAGTAGCGTTGGGAAGAGCAGAATCTCTGCTTTCACATGGTGTATCATGTAAGAAGATATCTTAATTCTAACTGAAGTTATGGCTTAACAAACACATGTGGGGTAGAAACCTTCAAACCCAGAAAACGGTCGTCAAAGTTGATGCAAAATATTCGTTATGTTTCATGAAATGTACCTTAGTTACCGTGGACAGATCTAGCTAAAATGTTGTGCTCGTCAGGCTCGCTTCCATTCGTTAAGTCTTCCAAAAATACTCCTCGATCAAACTGTCAATCTGTGCGCGATCACTTGCATCCGAATTTAACAGCTTCGCCACGTTAAACGCCGTTCTTCACGTCTTCTTAATCGTTATCTGGGTCAGCAGTGACGCGGTGAAATACATTGTGCACATGCGTGTGTTTACAGATTATGTAAATGACCCATCACTGAACCAATGAGAACAGTTGTCTGGGTCATGCAGTTGCTGTTGCTACCACGTGATCCAAATTGTTTACACAGCTGGCGTAAACAGGGGGCGTCTTCCGAGCTCTCTGGAGGTCACAGAATGTAGTTATTATCATATTTATGCCCATATATAGGAAGATGACGCGTCAAGCATCGTGGTGATATCCCATATGTTAGGAGCGTCCCAAAATTAGCAGTTGCGAACGCGTGCAATTACTGGCATTTTCGGCGTTATTTTAAGGAAATCGAGCGGAACACTTCGCACAGCTCTACAAAAATCTTTTTAAAATACACAAAACAGAGTTAATTAGAGGGTAGCTAGAGTAGCAATCGATAAAACGAATACCAAATAATAATTTTCAGGGGAAATCTAAAAATCGATGGATTCGCGATTTGTTCACATAAACGGCATTTACGGATAATCAGATTTGCCAACATCCGACTCATTTCGTTAAGATGGGTCACATTTGTTCTTCATTTCCGAACCAATCTTTGAATCATCTTAACGTTGAAATACCACAAATAAATTCTCTGCTTTCTTCTTTTACACCTGCAACAGTTGATGAAATTCCACAAATAATTATGGCATCTCCAAATAAATCCTATGATACTGACCGCTACCAACTATACTGTTAAAAGCTTAACTCTTGATACAATTACAAATATTATAAATCTGCCACTAACTTGGAATGGAAATTTTTCCACACTATTTTAAACATGCATATGTAAACCCCCTCCTCAAGAAGACATCTCTTCCTAAAGATAACTTCGAGAATTATAAACCAGTTTCCAATCTCAGTTTAATTTCCAAGATACTTGAACAAATTTAGCAAAACGCCTTGAATCTCACATTAAATTAAATGGTTTGTCTAATGAATTACAATTTGCATACAAACAGCTTCATTTGACGGAAACTGCTCTATTAAAAGTGCATAATGACATTGCTTTAAATATGGATAAAGCTGAAGTAACAACTCTTACCTTGCTAGGTCTATTGGCTGCCTTTGATACAACTGATCGCGCTATTCTCATAAATCGCATGTGTTTATGGTATGGTGTGTCTGGCACAGCTTTAAGTTGGCTTTTATCATATCAACACATAGGAATCAAACAGTGAAGATTGGGGACTCCCTATTTCAGGTGGTGTTCCTCAGGGTTCTGTCCTCGGACCTTTACTTTTCACTCTCTACACAACACCACTGAGCTCAGTTATTAACAATCATAATCTAAACCATCATCTATATGCAGATGATACCCAGATTTACATTTCTTTATCTACGCCTAATACTAATTGGTCCTTAGATCAGTTCAGTAATTGGCTTAATGACATTTTCGTTTGGATGACTGAGAGTAGATTAAAGTTAAATGCTGATAAAACAGTTTCTTATTATTGGTATACAGAGGTAGCGTGACATAATTAAAAGCTTTTTTCCCACATCTATGCTTTGCCAGTATGTTACGCCTGCACCTTCAGCACAAAATCTTGGAGTAATCTTTGATGACAATTTCAATTTTAAACTGCATATTTCTCAAACTTGTTGCTGTTGTTATTATCATATTTTTTATTTATGACGTATTCATCGTTATTTGCCTCTTTCTGTTGCAAAAACTCGCAACTGCGCTTGTTACTACCAGGCTTGACTATTGTAATTCCCTTTTTCACAATATCGCCCTTAAGGATATCATTAGGAAACAACATGTACAAAATTGCTTAGCTAGGGTCTCTGAGGTTTTTTCACTCAGTGAAGTTTGCACTGGCTTCCTGTCCGATATCGTATTATTTTTAAGATCTGTACCATTACCTACCGGGCACCTTCATGTAAGCAACCAGCATATTTATATTCATTGCTTACTTCTGTAAAAAAGCCTATTCAGCTTTGATCATCTAGTTCTGATTGACTTTTTGTTCCTAGAGTCAATACTAATACGTGTATTGGAACTAGGGCACTTTCTGTTGCTGCACCAACTCTTTGGAATATGCTCCCTCTTAGTGTTAGATCAGATGAAAATATTATACAATTACCTTCATAACCTTGCATATCCACCTTAGCTTCCTGGCGTATCGATCCATCTGTTGTCGACTTTAATACGGCTTATAGATTCTGATATTGACTAAGCCTTTTGTATTGATGTGTTTCTGAGCTTGGTTTCAGAGGATTTAGGCACAAAAGAAGTTACCTTATCATTATTATTAAATTGTCTTTTACACTATTTGGTTCATTTGTGTACCCACATTGAGATTCCTATAAATGAAATCTATGTACTGTAAATGGTGTGCCTATCTGGTGGTGCTATGCTTGTTCCATATAGGTTTACATTGACATGAATACACTCACACTTACTGGGAAATCACTGCTGACTAACTACAGCAATATTGACCAGCAGTTTATCCAATCTCAATAAAAACGTTGTCCAAATGACAATGTCAGGGAAACAAGAAAAAAACGGAAGTCTTTACGATTGACGTACAGTAAGTGCAACATCACGAATAGCATCATCAAATGTCAGATGATCGTCTGACATTAGCGAGAGATCAACAAGCGTACCTTCTGCTATACAGTGTGCTCAGACGATTGTTAAAGAAGTCACATCAGTCAAGTGTGGCGCAAAAACATGGCGATGATACATCATTTGGAAAAGTCAGTTGCATTGTAAGACATCCTCACTCACTGATGTGTGACCTCCTGGTCCTTATCCTCTCAGTTCTTGTCACAGTTACACTTCTCACAACTCTTGGAGGTGATCACAATACATGTACACGGAACTGTTGGAGGTGATCACAATACATGTACACGGAACTGTTGGAGGTGTCCACAATACATGTACACGGTACTCTTGGAGGTGCCCACAATACATGTACACGGAACTGTTGGAGGTGCCCACAATACATGTACACGGAACTGTTGGAGGTGCCCACAATACATGTACACGGAACTGTTGGAGGTGCCCACAATACATGTACACGGAACTGTTGGAGGTGATCACAATACATGTACACGGAACTGTTGGAGGTGCCCACAATACATGTACACGGAACTGTTGGAGGTGATCACAATACATGTACACGGAACTGTTGGAGGTGCCCACAATACATGTACACGGAACTGTTGGAGGTGATCACAATACATGTACACGGAACTGTTGGAGGTGATCACAATACATGTACACGGAACTGTTGGAGGTGCCCACAATACATGTACACGGAACTGTTGGAGGTGATCACAATACATGTACACGGAACTGTTGGAGGTGCCCACAATACATGTACACGGAACTGTTGGAGGTGCCCACAATACATGTACACGGAACTGTTGGAGGTGATCACAATACATGTACACGGAACTGTTGGAGGTGATCACAATACATGTACACGGAACTGTTGGAGGTGATCACAATACATGTACACGGAACTGTTGGAGGTGATCACAATACATGTACACGGAACTGTTGGAGGTGCCCACAATACATGTACACGGAACTGTTGGAGGTGATCACAATACATGTACACGGAACTGTTGGAGGTGCCCACAATACATGTACACGGAACTGTTGGAGGTGATCACAATACATGTACACGGAACTGTTGGAGGTGCCCACAATACATGTACACGGAACTGTTGGAGGTGATCACAATACATGTACACGGAACTGTTGGAGGTGATCACAATACATGTACACGGAACTGTTGGAGGTGCCCACAATACATGTACACGGAACTGTTGGAGGTGCCCACAATACATGTACACGGAACTGTTGGAGGTGCCCACAATACATGTACACGGAACTGTTGGAGGTGATCACAATACATGTACACGGAACTGTTGGAGGTGCCCACAATACATGTACACGGAACTGTTGGAGGTGCCCACAATACATGTACACGGAACTGTTGGAGGTGCCCACAATACATGTACACGGAACTGTTGGAGGTGATCACAATACATGTACACGGAACTGTTGGAGGTGCCCACAATACATGTACACGGAACTGTTGGAGGTGATCACAATACATGTACACGGAACTGTTGGAGGTGCCCACAATACATGTACACGGAACTGTTGGAGGTGATCACAATACATGTACACGGAACTGTTGGAGGTGCCCACAATACATGTACACGGAACTGTTGGAGGTGATCACAATACATGTACACGGAACTGTTGGAGGTGATCACAATACATGTACACGGAACTGTTGGAGGTGCCCACAATACATGTACACGGAACTGTTGGAGGTGATCACAATACATGTACACGGAACTGTTGGAGGTGATCACAATACATGTACACGGAACTGTTGGAGGTGATCACAATACATGTACACGGAACTGTTGGAGGTGATCACAATACATGTACACGGAACTGTTGGAGGTGCCCACAATACATGTACACGGAACTGTTGGAGGTGCCCACAATACATGTACACGGAACTGTTGGAGGTGATCACAATACATGTACACGGAACTGTTGGAGGTGCCCACAATACATGTACACGGAACTGTTGGAGGTGCCCACAATACATGTACACGGAACTGTTGGAGGTGCCCACAATACATGTACACGGAACTGTTGGAGGTGATCACAATACATGTACACGGAACTGTTGGAGGTGCCCACAATACATGTACACGGAACTGTTGGAGGTGCCCACAATACATGTACACGGAACTGTTGTTGACCAATCTTCATCTTGAGCAGAACTAGACTGGTACAAGAACAATGGAAGTAGACTGAAAAGAGGAACACCACAAGTAGACTGATAAGAAGATCAACACAAGCAGACTGATAAGAGAACAAGAGAAGTAGATGATAAGAGAACCATAATAAGTAGACTGATAGAGGAATAACAGAAGGTCACTGGTAAGATAACAACATAGGTAGACTGATAATAAGAACAACTAAACTGATACAAGGAACCATAAGTAGACTGATAAGAAGAACAACTTAAGACTGATAAGAACTACATAAGTAGACTGATAAGAGGACCATAAGTAGACTGACAAGAGGAACAACATAAGTGACCCTGACAACCATTCTTATTCACTCCCTGTGACACTGTATTCCCATCACCTAGATGCAAGTCAAGTTATCATGTGACTTTACTCTACTTTATCCACATACTTGTAGGCTGTAGACAGTCATTGATTGAACTGGGTGCCCCATTGTTGGTGTGATTCCCCACTAGCATTTACAAGTGGAGGCAATAATGACTAATTGAGCATAATGAGCCTAGCAGTAAGTGTTGCACACAATACCAGGGGCTCTGTTCACCTCCCTACTCTATACAGTGGCACTTCTGCATCCACACAGTGTCAGTCTAATGTCCACGTCATCTGTCTAATGACTGCCTGTATCAGCTCACATTTATTCTGCTGGAGCAGGCTGCAGCTTTGTGGATCCTCGCAATCAGTCGGTCTTCATAGGCACTCCATAAGTGCACTGGGCAAATGGGACTTTCTTGACACTCTCATCAACAAGATCACAAATTACACCCACAGATCCAGGACTTGGTCTATGAGAAGATTTTGAATGTAAAACTGTTTAATTATATTATGTAAGAAATGTTGGTTCCCTGATCACCATTGCATGACATGCCTTTCATCTGTTAAACAATCAGTTAACACCTGCTGTATTGATTCGTGTTTCAATGTTGGATATGATGGAGCAATTGTCCTGAACTGAAGATAATGGCTTCTTATAAGACACACAAGTTTGGGCATATTCTAGGGAGAGGCTCATCTGTGAAGAGAAGTGGAACACATACAGCTGCCTTTACCTAGGACAATGTCATCAACAAGTTTAATCACCCCAGCGTGTCAAGATCATTTGAAATAGAACAGAACTAATACCCACATGGTTTGACCTTTTCTAATGAGGTAACAATCACTTCATCATGGCAACAATATGCCCTGGTGGATAATCAGCTTAAGCCTTGATTCCTGAAGACAATGGTCTCTGAAGACAATGGTGTCTGGAGACAATGGTCTCTGAAAACAATGGTCTATAAAGATACTGGTATCCAATGACAATGTTCTCTGAGCACAAGGGTATCTGAAGAAAATGGTCTGTGAATCAAAGCTCACTGACTACAAGTGTCTCTGAAAACAATAGCCTTTGAATGTAATGGTTTCTGAAGACAAGGGTCCCTTAAGTCAATGGTTTATGAGCACAAGAGTCCATAACAAAAATGTTCTGTGAGCACAATGGTCCATGAAGACAATGGTCTGTGAGCTCAAGGGTCACTGAAGACAATGTTCTGATCTAAGTAAAAAAATCTGGTGTACAATGGTTTTATGCGACAAATAAATATGATGTATTGTGGCAACGCTTTCCTGAACTGCACAACTGGAATATCAAGTGAGTAACCATTGTCTGGTTGACGGTCATACACCTGTTACAGCAGTCTCAGTCTGAGTGTCTAATGTTACCTGTGCTTACACTGCCATGAGTACTACAATACACCAGCTCACTTGGTCACAGATGGGTCTTTGTGAAAACAAATTAAATTGCTATTTATTGCCATCACCACTAATTCTACACAGGGCGTTTATGGACTGCCTGTCAACTGTCATCTGACAAGTAGGGAGAGATCTGATTTACTGTCACATAACAGAATCACTTAGTCTTTGCCAGGCATGCAAAACACAATTGATTACGTGTAATACACATATTGAATGTAGTGCATTAATGACAAGTATCAAGTTCACTTTTCTGGCATTTATATTGATTTGTAACTTTTTTAGAAATGCCACAACTGATTTGTTCCAAGAATTTGGTGGTGGCTTGTGAAGGCAAGATGGTTATAATTTATCCTAGAACTAGAACTAAAAGCAAGGACAATGCATACTAGCAAATTACTGACTTCTCTGTACATCTGTACTCCTGTTGGCATATAAAGCTTCCACAGGGATAGTGGAAACACTGTTGAAAGATACATTTCAGTCTGGCTAAAAACACTGCTGATTAAAATATAAACCATGAACCCTTTACTCAGGACCAACACAGAGTAAACAGGACGAACAGAAAGTATACGAGACAAGAGTCAATTCTAACAAATCTGTTTTTTGGCCATGACTGTTTATAAAACAACAACCGATGCTCATTTGTGCAATCAGCATTACTGATAATTAATGAGTGAATGTGAGACCAGGCATGAAAGTGCAGCCAGGCATGGATGTGCTGTGAGGCATCACCATGTGCTTAGTGAGTCTGCACTGAGCCTTTGCAGGCACCATGTGTGAGTGTGTCTATGTGTGTGTGTGTGTGTGTGTCTGTGTGTGTGTGTGTGTCTGCGTGTGTGTGTCTGCGCGTGTGTGTCTATGTGTGTGTGTCTGTGTGTGTCTGTCTGCGTGTGTGTGTGTGTGTGTGTGTCTGTGTGTGTATGTGTGTGTGTGTGTGTGTGTGTGTGTGCACGCTTGCATGCACACAGCCAATGAAGGAAGCTGAGAGCTGGTGCATGTCCCTGCTCTAGAGTTGACACAATATGTGGTATCTTTGTTTAGGTTTTAGGTGGGGTACTACAAACAGCCCAATCTTGGGCTATCGCAGGAGTTTGTGGTGTTTGTGCACATGCGCTGTGGGTTGCTTAAATTAATAAATTATTTAAAGGCAATTAAGGTGATTGGGTGTGCCGAATGTAAGGTTCATGATGGCTGTTTGAAAAGCAATGAGGCTTTCTATTTTAGTGCTTTGTGTTGGGATCATGTTCCATATTCGGAGTGTCTGTGGGTGTGTGTGTGTGTGTGTGTGTGTGTGTGTGTGTGTGTGTGTGTGTGTGTTGCTTAAATTAATAAATTATTTAAAGGCAGTTAAATTGATTGGGCTGAATGGAAGGTTCATGATGGCTGTTTGAAAAGCAATGGGGCTTTCTATTTTAGTGCTTTGTGTTGGGATCATGTTCCATATTCGGAGTGTCTGTGGGTGTGTGTGTGTGTGTGTGTGTGTGTGTGTGTGTGTGTGTGTGTGTGTGTGTGTGTGTGCATGCGTGTGTGTGTTACAATGGGGTAGGAGGAGAAAACAGCTGCATTAATGTGGCATCTAGGGCCTAGGCCTGACGGGAGATTGATCTTGATGTTATTTACAATTTTATAAAATGTCATGGCTTGTTTGAACTTTGATAATCCGTCGTCGTTCAAGAGTTGACCATCCAAGGCTGGTTACTAGGTCTGCTGAGTTGGTTTGGCGTTTATGATCATTTTTAACAAATCTGGCAGCAGTGTTGTATTTTTTCAAGGTGCTTAATTTGGGTGGCAGTGTGTGGATTCCATATGGGAGATGCATACTCAAGTCTTGACCAGATTAGCATATTATAAGCTTTTTTTTACCTCGGGTTTGCATGGGCCAAGGGTTCTTTTAATTATGCTTAAGACTTTTTAGGATTTGGAAACTATGTCGGTGATGTGACTTCCCAGGTTAATTTCTAATCTAATTTTACTCTGAGATACGAATGGCTGGATACTGTAGCGAGTGGCATGCCGAAGAGTGAATATGACTGTAGTCTGGGTTTAGTTTTGTTTGTTATTGGGAGGTGGACACATTTAGAAATGTTAAATTCCATTTGAAAATTGTCATACCATGTTTGGAGTTGGATGAGGTCAATTTGAAGATGTCTTGGTCGGTTTCGGAGGTGATTTTATTATACATAATGCTGTCATCTACAAAGAGGCATATGGGAGATTGAATGTTTTCGTTTATGTCATTTATGTAGAGTAGGAAGACGACTGGTCCTAGGACTGAGCCCTGTGGAACACCAGATGGAACATGTTGTGTCTGACAGAACTCCATTTACTGACACTCTCTGTTTACGATTTGACAGGAATGATTTGATCCAGTTTTGTGTTTTCAGTTTTGAGTGTTTCCATCACCTGATTGGACAGGATCCACCCGGTAGAAAGAATGGCACGTGTAGTTTCAACAGTGTCGTCAAGTGCTGCCACCTTTGGGAGTCGTCCACACACCTTTATGTGATTAATTTAAAAAAGTCTCACCAAAAAAACCTACCCTCATCTAGAGTTTATTTTTACTGAAAATCGCCAATCTCCGAGATTCCCAGCGGAAGCCTTAGACGGCGAAGCAATTAAACCAAGCCACGGCCATCAAGAAATCAATATGGAGTTAACGGCTGATGCTAATGTAAAGTCAACGACGGAAGCCCCTCAGATGCCTGGTTTAGTGCTATCTAGTACACAAGGTGGCAGCATTGATTCAACAGTCGTTTCAGTGTGACAGTTGGTGGTTCAGGTCTCATGGCAGTTTAATGAGGTTGCTAACAATCTAATTCCCACCAGCACAATGTGAGTAGGCCAGTGTGAGGATGACATTGGGCTGACCAGGTCAAATACCTTCTTAAGAAGACTAGAACGATGTAAAACGTTATTTTTGCGACATTCAAAATAAGACAAAACAACAATGGCATGTCATTCAAAGACATTCTAGGAGGCACTTACTTATTTTGTCATCAAATTACTTTATTAAAGAAGCCTACTTCTCAGTAGTACACAACTGCCATTCTACCTCAGTCATAATATAGAATGTAGTTGGATTACTCGAGTTATGTGTGAATCGTCATCTAATATGACAAGTGTTGCCAAACATTTCTTTCAGTTACACATGTGAACACTGCCAAGTGATCCTCTACATCAAATATCACCCACACAAAACAGACAGACTCTGTCTACACGCATGCACCATGCAGACGGAGGAAGGTATATTTTATAATTAATTACTTGAGAAATAATATAGAGCAGCTGGCATTTTTATTTCTTATAAATGTTTAATATGTGACGTCATTGAGAAGGCACCCTGCTCTGTGAGACTACTCTATCAAAAGCCACATGTAACAAGTCTGAACTGCTCAAAGGAATCACTGCACAACGTTACTTGAAGACAAGTACAGAACCTTGCCCTATGGTCACCTCAGTACTATAGCCACCTCTTAATTACGGTCACCCTAGGATAGTCCTAAATTTGTTCTATATAGAGTAAAGTTTAGGAAATTAGTCCTGCTAATAGGGTCACCTGGCTAATCAGGTCCCTTCTGCCCAGTCCCGAGGGTGACCTTAATTGAGAGGTTCACCGTGACTCAGTGTTACAACAAACTAAACAGCAAATATAGTTTGTCATCACGACTTTTCTCCATTTTCAGTAGCTTATGAACATCATATTTTATATACAAAACTACAAACAATATCAAAAATATATTCTCTATGAATGTCATTCATAGAGAATATTCAGGTTCAATAGTCACCTTCATTCTAGTCACTACAATTATCATGTTTAGGTAATGTTGTAGTGTTTAATCATTCCTGTAACAGCCCTGACAACATTTGCCTAGTGATAATAGACAGGGGCCAGTTGAGACATACGACTTGCATTGCATGGTCCACTGTCTGACAAGATAGAAGTGTCGCTAGCAGTGAATATGGCTGTCTAATAGGAGATGATCTGAAGCAGCTTGGCACGCATCACGACACATGTCAACATGCATGAATGTCAACATGCTTGGATGCGTCCGTGCATGCATGCCCTGCATCCCTTTAAATATAATCAATTCTATATTCATGTGATATTTTGTTCAACAGAACTACTGCCATCGGAGAAATGTTGCACTTAAGGGAGACTCCTCAATTACATTTGATAAATTATGTTTCACTAGAAAAATGGCAAATGTGTTATGGCTGCACACCGGCTTTACACTAACTGTACACTTACTGGAAACCGGCTGTACACCGACTGTTCAGGGATTGTACAGACTATACACCGACTGTACACCGACTGTACACTGGCTGTACACTGACTGTACACAGGCTGTACACTGACTGTACACCAGCTCTACAAATCATAATATACCATAACAAGGTGATTCACAGCTTTGCAAGTTACTTAACCAATCAAAGTTATTAAAGTAACCAGGCATCTTATGTATTCAAACAACGTCTTTGAACATCAACATAGTTCACTACTGGCTAAATGAATAGTGGTGGAATTTCTACACACTAGACCAGTGGCACTGGCATGTGTGCGCGTGTACAAACATTAACAAGCTGATGAGCTCAGTCATTGCACCATCAAGTGCTGCTACAAATAGCACAAGCCTCATGCATTGAGCAGACATCACAAGCCATAACAACATGGTAAACTGTATTGCATAAAGCTACAACATGACAGGTTCAATAAGAGCGGTGACATCACAAACATCTCCATGTCCTTTGTCTGTCACACTCTCCCTTATCAACAAATGACAGGTTCAATAAGAGCGGTGACATCACAAACATCTCCATGTCCTTTGTCTGTCACACTCTCCCTTATCAACAAATGACAGGTTCAATAAGAGCGGTGACATCACAAACATCTCCATGTCCTTTGTCTGTCACTCTCCCTTATCAACAAATGACAGGATCAATAAGAGCGGTGACATCACAAACATCTCCATGTCCTTTGTCTGTCACACTCTCCCTTATCAACAAATGACAGGTTCAATAAGAGCGGTGACATCACAAACATCTCCATGTCCTTTGTCTGTCACACTCTCCCTTATCAACAAATGACAGGTTCAATAAGAGCGGTGACATCACAAACATCTCCATGTCCTTTGTCTGTCACACTCTCCCTTATCAACAAATGACAGGTTCAATAAGAGCGGTGACATCACAAACATCTCCATGTCCTTTGTCTGTCACACTCTCCCTTATCAACAAATGAGGTTCAATAAGAGCGGTGACATCACAAACATCTCCATGTCCTTTGTCTGTCACACTCTCCCTTATCAACAAATGACAGGTTCAATAAGAGCGGTGACATCACAAACATCTCCATGTCCTTTGTCTGTCACACTCTCCCTTATCAACAAATGACAGGTTCAATAAGAGCGGTGACATCACAAACATCTCCATGTCCTTTGTCTGTCACACTCTCCCTTATCTGTCACACTCTCCCTTATCAACAAATGACAGGTTCAATAAGAGCGGTGACATCACAAACATCTCCATGTCCTTTGTCTGTCACACTCTCCCTTATCAACAAATGACAGGTTCAATAAGAGCGGTGACATCACAAACATCTCCATGTCCTTTGTCTGTCACACTCTCCCTTATCAACAAATGACAGGTTCAATAAGAGCGGTGACATCACAAACATCTCCATGTCCTTTGTCTGTCACACTCTCCCTTATCAACAAATGACAGGATCAATAAGAGCGGTGACATCACAAACATCTCCATGTCCTTTGTCTGTCACACTCTCCCTTATCAACAAATGACAGGTTCAATAAGAGCGGTGACATCACAAACATCTCCATGTCCTTTGTCTGTCACACTCTCCCTTATCAACAAATGACAGGTTCAATAAGAGCGGTGACATCACAAACATCTCCATGTCCTTTGTCTGTCACACTCTCCCTTATCAACAAATGACAGGTTCAATAAGAGCGGTGACATCACAAACATCTCCTTGTCCTTTGTCTGTCACACTCTCCCTTATCAACAAATGACAGGATCAATAAGAGCGGTGACATCACAAACATCTCCATGTCCTTTGTCTGTCACACTCTCCCTTATCAACAAATGACAGGTTCAATAAGAGCGGTGACATCACAAACATCTCCATGTCCTTTGTCTGTCACACTCTCCCTTATCAACAAATGACAGGATCAATAAGAGCGGTGACATCACAAACATCTCCATGTCCTTTGTGACAGGTTCAATAAGAGCGGTGACATCACAAACATCTCCATGTCCTTTGTCTGTCACACTCTCCCTTATCAACAAATGACAGGATCAATAAGAGCGGTGACATCACAAACATCTCCATGTCCTTTGTTTGTCACACTCTCCCTTATCAACAAATTACAGGTTCAATAAGAGCGGTGACATCACAAACATCACCATGTCCTTTGTCTGTCACACTCTCCCTTATCAACAAATGACAGGTTCAATAAGAGCGGTGACATCACAAACATCTCCATGTCCTTTGTCTGTCACACTCTCCCTTATCAACAAATGACAGGTTCAATAAGAGCGGTGACATCACAAACATCTCCATGTCCTTTGTCTGTCACACTCCCTTATCAACAAATGACAGGTTCAATACGAGCGGTGACATCACAAACATCTCCATGTCCTTTGTCTGTCACACTCTCCCTTATCAACAAATGACAGGTTCAATAAGAGCGGTGACATCACAAACATCTCCATGTCCTTTGTCTGTCACCCTCTCCCTTATCAACAAATGACAGGTTCAATAAGAGCGGTGACATCACAAACATCTCCATGTCCTTTGTCTGTCACACTCTCCCTTATCAACAAATGACAGGTTCAATAAGAGAGAGGTGACATCACAAACATCTCCATGTCCTTTGTCTGTCACACTCTCTCCTTATCCAACAAATGACAGGTTCAAAGTGACATCTAAACATCTCCATAATCCTTTGTCTGTCCTCTCCCTTATCAACAAATGACAGGTTCAATAAAGCTGATGACATCTGTATCTCCATGTCCTTTGTTTGTCACACTCTCCCTTATCAACAAATTACAGGTTCAATAAGAGCGGTGACATCACAAACATCTCCATGTCCTTTGTCTGTCACACTCTCCCTTATCAACAAATGACAGGTTCAATAAGAGCGGTGACATCACAAACATCTCCATGTCCTTTGTCTATCACACTCTCCCTTATCAACAAATGACAGGTTCAATAAGAGAGGTGACATCACAAACATCTCCATGTCCTTTGTCTGTCACACTCTCCCTTATCAACAAATGACAGGTTCAATAAGAGCGGTGACATCACAAACATCTCCATGTCCTTTGTCTGTCACACTCTCCCTTATCAACAAATGACAGGTTCAATAAGAGCGGTGACATCACAAACATCTCCATGTCCTTTGTCTGTCACACTCTCCCTTATCAACAAATGACAGGTTCAATAAGAGCGGTGACATCACAAACATCTCCATGTCCTTTGTCTGTCACACTCTCCCTTATCAACAAATGACAGGTTCAATAAGAGCGGTGACATCACAAACATCTCCATGTCCTTTGTCTGTCACACTCTCCCTTATCAACAAATGACAGGTTCAATAAGAGCGGTGACATCACAAACATCTCCATGTCCTTTGTCTGTCACACTCTCCCTTATCAACAAATGACAGGTTCAATAAGAGCGGTGACATCACAAACATCTCCATGTCCTTTGTCTGTCACACTCTCCCTTATCAACAAATGACAGGATCAATAAGAGCGGTGACATCACAAACATCTCCATGTCCTTTGTTTGTCACACTCTCCCTTATCAACAAATTACAGGTTCAATAAGAGCGGTGACATCACAAACATCTCCATGTCCTTTGTCTGTCACATTCTCCCTTATCAACAAATGACAGGTTCAATAAGAGCGGTGACATCACAAACATCTCCATGTCCTTTGTCTGTCACACTCTCCCTTATCAACAAATGACAGGTTCAATAAGAGCGGTGACATCACAAACATCTCCATGTCCTTTGTCTGTCACACTCTCCCTTATCAACAAATGACAGGTTCAATAAGAGAGGTGACATCACAAACATCTCCATGTCCTTTGTCTGTCACACTCTCCCTTATCAACAAATGACAGGTTCAATAAGAGCGGTGACATCACAAACATCTCCATGTCCTTTGTCTGTCACACTCTCCCTTATCAACAAATGACAGGTTCAATAAGAGCGGTGACATCACAAACATCTCCATGTCCTTTGTCTGTCACACTCTCCCATATCAACAAATGACAGGATCAATAAGAGCGGTGACATCACAAACATCTCCATGTCCTTTGTCTGTCACACTCTCCCTTATCAACAAATGACAGGTTCAATAAGAGCGGTGACATCACAAACATCTCCATGTCCTTTGTCTGTCACTCTCCCTTATCAACAAATGACAGGATCAATTTGTCTGTCCTCTCCCTTATCAACAAATGACAGGTTCAATAGGCGGTATCCTAGAAACATCTCCATGTCTTTGTCGCAGCTCTCCACCCTCCAGCCAATGTGGAGTTCAATAAGAGGGGTGACATCACAAACATCTCTATGTCCTTTGTCTGTCACACTCTCCCTTATCAACAAATGACAGGTTCAATAAGAGCGGTGACATCACAAACATCTCCATGTCCTTTGTCTGTCACACTCTCCCTTATCAACAAATGACAGGTTCAATAAGAGCGATGACATCACAAACATCTCCATGTCCTTTGTCTGTCACACTCTCCCTTATCAACAAATGACAGGTTCAATAAGAGCGGTGACATCACAAACATCTCCATGTCCTTTGTCTGTCACACTCTCCCTTATCAACAAATGACAGGTTCAATAAGAGCGGTGACATCACAAACATCTCCATATCCTTTGTCTGTCACACTCTCCCTTATCAACAAATGACAGGATCAATAAGAGCGGTGACATCACAAACATCTCCATGTCCTTTGTCTGTCACACTCTCCCTTATCAACAAATGACAGGTTCAATAAGAGCGGTGACATCACAAACATCTCCATGTCCTTTGTCTGTCACACTCTCCCTTATCAACAAATGACAGGTTCAGTAAGAGCTGTGACATCACAAACATCTCCATGTCCTTTGTCTGTCACACTCTCCCTTATCAACAAATGACAGGTTCAATAAGAGCGGTGTTCAATAAGAGCGGTGACATCACAAACATCTCCATGTCCTTTGTCTGTCACACTCTCCCTTATCAACAAATGACAGGTTCAATAAGAGCGGTGACATCACAAACATCTCCATGTCCTTTGTCTGTCACACTCTCCTTATCAACAAATGTGGGATCAATGGAAATGATGACATCCTAAACATCTCCATGTCTTTGTCTGTCACTCTCCCCTTATCAACAAATGACAACAGGTTCAATAAAGGCGTTGACATCACAAAACATCTCCATGTCAGCTTTGTCTGTCCTCTCATATCAACAAATGACAGGATCAATGGAAATGGTGACATCACAAACATCTCCATGTCCTTTGTGTAATCACCTCTCCTTATCAACAAATGTTGAGTTCAATAAAATGGTGACATCACAAACATCTCCATGTCTTTGTCCTGTCACACTCTCCCTTATCAACAAATGACAGGTTCAATGGAAGCGGTGACATCACAAACGTCTCCCTTGTGTCAGCTTTGTCTGTACCTCTCCCTTATCAACAAATGACAGGTTCAATAAGAGCGGTGACATCACAAACATCTCCCTGTCCTTTGTCTGTCACACTCTCCCTTATCAACAAATGACAGGTTCAATAAGAGCGGTGACATCACAAACATCTCCATGTCCTTTGTCTGTCACACTCTCCCTTATCAACAAATGACAGGTTCAATAAGAGCGGTGACATCACAAACATCTCCATGTCCTTTGTCTGTCGCACTCTCCCTTATCAACAAATGACAGGTTCAATAAGAGCGGTGACATCACAAACATCTCCATGTCCTTTGTCTGTCACATTCTCCCTTATCAACAAATGACAGGTTCAATAAGAGCGGTGACATCACAAACATCTCCATGTCCTTTGTCTGTCACACTCTCCCTTATCAACAAATGACAGGTTCAATAAGAGCGGAGACATCACAAACATCTCCATGTCCTTTGTCTGTCACACTCTCCCTTATCAACAAATGACAGGTTCAATAAGAGCGGTGACATCACAAACATCTCCATGTCCTTTGTCTGTCACACTCTCCCTTATCAACAAATGACAGGTTCAGTAAGAGCTGTGACATCACAAACATCTCCATGTCCTTTGTCTGTCACACTCTCCCTTATCAACAAATGACAGGTTCAATAAGAGCGGTGACATCACAAACATCTCCATGTCCTTTGTCTGTCACACTCTCCCTTATCAACAAATGACAGGTTCAATAAGAGCGGTGACATCACAAACATCTCCATGTCCTTTGTCTGTCACACTCTCCCTTATCAACAAATGAGATCACCAAAATAATCCCATCGCATGACAGACAATTCAGTTACAACTGCTCTGTTGTCAGCACACATGAAAGGTAAACATATTGGATTTGTGTTTCCGATGACACTTCTATTGACACTCATTCAGAATCAAGCTGTAACAAATTTTGTTTGCCATTATCCTAAAAGCACCATTAATCTTCACCGACAGATGTTTTATTTTCACAACCTATCTAAACACATAATCCAGGCTGGAATGAGGACTACAAGTACATTGCAATGACTGTTTCGGATGTACAGGATGTAGTGGTGGGTTATAAACAGTGTAGTGGAAGGTAGTTTTTGTAACATTCTGCGCAGCAAATGGTGGGGATAGTTTGTTGTTGTCTAAGGAGAAATGATTATATATTGGATGTCTTATAATGGCATTGTGTACTTGATGTTCAAAATCATAACATAGGATCTCTGAATGAGATGCAGTCCAATACAGATAACAAGTGATCTCAGAATGATATGCAGCCCAATACTGATAACAAGTGATCTCAGAATGAGAGGGAGTCCAATACTGATAACAAGTGATCTCAGAATGAGACGCAGTCCAATACTGATAACAAGTGATCTCAGAATGAGAGGGAGTCCAATACTGATAACAAGTGATCTCTGAATGAGAGGAAGTCCAATACTGATAACAAGTGATCTCTGAATGAGAGGGAGTCCAATACTGATAACAAGTGATCTCAGAATGAGATGCAGCCCAATACTGATAACAAGTGATCTCTGAATGAGAGGGAGTCCAATACAGATAACAAGTGATCTCAGAACGAGATGCAGTCCAATACTGATAACAAGTGATCTCAGAATGAGACACAGTCCAATACTGATAACAAGTGATCTCAGAACGAGATGCAGTCCAATACTGATAACAAGTGATCTCAGAATGAGACACAGTCCAATACTGATAACAAGTGATCTCAGAATGAGACGCAGTCCAATACTGATAACAAGTGATCTCAGAATGAGACACAGTCCAATACTGATAACACGTGATCTCAGAATGAGACACAGTCCAATACTGATAACAAGTGATCTCAGAATGAGACGCAGTCCAATACTGATAACAAGTGATCTCAGAATGAGACACAGTCCAATACTGATAACAAGTGATCTCAGAATGAGACGCAGTCCAATACTGATAACAAGTGATCTCAGAATGAGACGCAGTCCAATACTGATAACAAGTGATCTCAGAATGAGACACAGTCCAATACTGATAACAAGTGATCTCAGAATGAGACACAGTCCAATACTGATAACAAGTGATCTCAGAATGAGACGCAGTCCAATACTGATAACAAGTGATCTCAGAATGAGACGCAGTCCAATACTGATAACACGTGATCTCAGAATGAGACACAGTCCAATACTGATAACAAGTGATCTCAGAATGAGACGCAGTCCAATACTGATAACACGTGATCTCAGAATGAGACACAGTCCAATACTGATAACAAGTGATCTCAGAATGAGACACAGTCCAATACTGATAACAAGTGATCTCAGAATGAGACGCAGTCCAATACTGATAACAAGTGATCTCAGAATGAGACGCAGTCCAATACTGATAACACGTGATCTCAGAATGAGAGGGAGTCCAATACTGATAACAAGTGATCTCAGAATGAGACGCAGTCCAATACTGATAACACGTGATCTCAGAATGAGACGCAGTCCAATACTGATAACACGTGATCTCTAGAGGATAATGCACTATGTTTGGCAGTAATATTATGGCATCAAATCCAGCAGACATCTATGACACCATGAAGGATATGTAGTGCTATAGTTTGCTAAGTCGTCCTTGAGGTCTATAAGTGTTTCGAGCAATCACAGCACAAGTTTTGTGAATTACATCAACTTTCCTCAACTGATCAGGGAATTGTTTTATCTAACATGGAATAATCATGTGAACAACCAGAAGTCAAAGCTACATAATTGTTGTCAAACATACACAACACCTAATAGCTATCATGAACTTGTTGTTGTGGTACAAGAACTGCATGTTTACAAAGACAAAATGTGTAAATATACATCATAAGTTGAAATGTTAATTTGCCATTATACAATATGAATAACACCCAGTGTGTGTATGTTACTTGAATGTTAGCAGCCAAATAACACCCAGTGTGTGTATGTTACTTGAGTGTTAGCAGCCAAATAACACCCAGTGTGTGTATGTTACTTGAGTGTTAGCAGCCAAATAACATCCAGTGTGTGTATGTTACTTGAGTGTTAGCAGCCAAATAACACCCAGTGTGTGTATGTTACTTGAGTGTTAGCAGCCAAATAACACCCAGTGTGTGTATGTTACTTGAGTGTTAGCAGCCAAATAACACCCAGTGTGTGTATGTTACTTGAGTGTTAGCAGCCAAATAACACCCAGTGTGTGTATGTTACTTGAGTGTTAGCAGCCAAATAACACCCAGTGTGTGTATGTTACTTGAGTGTTAGCAGCCAAATAACACCCAGTGTGTGTATGTTACTTGAGTGTTAGCAGCCAAATAACATCCAATGTGTGTATGTTACTTGAGTGTTAGCAGCCAAATAACACCCAGTGTGTGTATGTTACTTGAGTGTTAGCAGCCAAATAACATCCAGTGTGTGTATGTTACTTGAGTGTTAGCAGCCAAATAACATCCAGTGTGTGTATGTTACTTGAGTGTTAGCAGCCAAATAACACCCAGTGTGTGTATGTTACTTGAGTGTTAGCAGCCAAATAACATCCAGTGTGTGTATGTTACTTGAGTGTTAGCAGCCAA
>CM034542.1:1022720-1042604 GCA_020002185.1 Paraescarpia echinospica | reverse complement strand
CTACACTGGTGTCTATTTCCAAGTAATTATCTTCATCATACCCGTCATGTTTTATAGATATCTTTGGGGTTTTGTCTGCCTGTCCTCTCAGTGACACTTCTGAAGTTAGTACTGAACAGATAAGAACAACACGGTGTAAATTATTGATGAAGTAATTACTATAGTTTAGTGCGTCTGAGGCCAAGTGTTGTTGTCCTGAGAGAAAACAAACTGCAGCTGTGTGTTCCCAATAACAAGGGAAAAACAGAGTTTGTGTTATAAAACGGACCTTTTATTACAAATTATTAATTTTGTCACGCCCATAATTATAGATCTGTAACAAGGGAAAAACAAACCCGTGGTAATTGTTGTTAGTATTTCACTGGAAACAAAATTTTTAATGGCATTACAAATGTGTGTATCCATCATAAATCATGGTATTTCACAGCAGCTAAGCATTGACTGTTTTTCCATGCGATGATCACAATACATTAAGTCGAACACAGAATTACCCTTGAATGGATTGATGATCCAGTTTCTTCGTCATTATTATTATATATATTAGAAATATACAGATCAAAAAACAAGTTTCTTGGGAGGTAAATATGTACAGAATTATCCAGTCAGTTACTAATGCAAGCTGGTCTGAAACTGAATATATAAACAATCGTTATAGGACTTAGAGATTACAGTGAATTGTGTTCATGTGATGATGTTACTGGCATTTGTAATGTGACCTTTCACCCAGTTTGAAGCAATAATTGTTATATTATTATGTACATTAGGGTATGTTTTTCTGTCGGAGAACGACATTGAACAGCTTATGAGCGCTATGTCGGTGGCGATGTTTTATAATTATATTTAAATCAAATGATTAAATTATATTTACAATTGTAGTACATGCAGGTGTGCAGGTGTGCAAGTGCCTTGTTAATTTTATTGTATATATATTAGACTAGTGTTTGTACTAAATGCTGATTATAGGTCTGATGTCATTGTTTCTGGGTAGATTTTGACTGTAAATGTCTCTGACATTTGTTTTCTACTTTTAATCAGCCACTAATATGTGAAGTGCAACAGGGCTTTTCTTGTGCATAAATAGCATTTGCAGTGTCACAAACCTGCTAGGTGACTGGATTAACATCTAACTGAAATATTAAAGGCCTGTTTTTTCCGTCCAAAGTATATGCCATGTTGACAACCTTGCCTTGTTTGATTGTTTGATGCTGTGGTACCCAGCCGGGGATGACCAGAGCAATCTGTAGGCGTAAAACCTTTCACTGGTGCACTGCAGTGTGTGTCAAAATGTTCAGCACTTAGCATGTCCCAGGGACTTACACACCTCAATCAGATCCTGCTATTAACAAGTGTGATGACCCAGAAAGTTGACATAACAAGAACGCCCTTATTCCCACAGTCTGCCAGACAGAATACAATGGTAAGAGGTATCAAACCACGCAGTCTTCAGAATTAGGGTCCTTTCTTGGGTCATATCTAACATATCAACCCATGCAATCTTTAGTACTAGGGTCCTCTCTCCTAGGTCATGTCTAACATATCAACCCATGTAATCTTCAGTACTAGGGTCCTCTCTCCTGGGTCATGTCTAACATATCAACCCATGCAATCTTCAGTACTAGGGTCCTCTCTCCTGGGTCATGTCTAAAGTATCAACCCATGCAATCTTCAGTACTAGGGTCCTCTCTCCTGGGTCATGTCTAAAGTATCAACCCATGCAATCTTCAGTACTAGGGTCCTCTCTCCTGGGTCATGTCTAACATATCAACCCATTCAATCTTCAGTACTAGGGTCCTCTCTCCTGGGTCATGTCTAACGTATCAACCCATGCAATCTTCAGTACTAGGGTCCTCTCTCCTGGGTCATGTCTAACGTATCAACCCATGCAATCTTCAGTACTAGGGTCCTCTCTCCTGGGTCATGTCTAACATATCAACCCATGCAATCTTCAGTACTAGGGTCCTCTTTCCTGGGTCATGTCTAAAGTATCAACCCATGCAATCTTCAGTACTAGGGTCCTCTCTCCTGGGTCATGTCTAACATATCAACCCATGCAATCTTCAGTACTAGGGTCCTCTCTCCTGGGTCATGTCTAACATATCAACCCATGTAATCTTCAGTACTAGGGTCCTCTCTCCTGGGTCATGTCTAACATATCAACCCAAGCAATCTTCAGTACTAGGTTCCTCTCTCCTGGGTCATGTCTAACATATCAACCCATGCAATCTTCAGTACTAGGGTCCTCTCTCCTGGGTCATGTCTAACATATCAACCCATGCAATCTTCAGTACTAGGGTCCTCTCTCCTGGGTCATGTCTAACGTATCAACCCATGCAATCTTCAGTACTAGGGTCCTCTTTCCTGGGTCATGTCTAAAGTATCAACCCATGCAATCTTCAGTACTAGGGTCCTCTCGTGGGTCATATCTAATGTATCAACCCATGCAATCTTCAGTACTAGGGTCTTCTTTCTTGGGTCATATCTGACATATCAACCCATGCAATCTTCAGTACTAGGGTCCTCTCTCCTGGGTCATGTCTAACGTATCAACCCATGCAATCTTCAGTACTAGGGTCTTCTCACTTGTGTCATATCTAGCATATCAACCCATGCAATCTTCACTGCTAGGGTCCTCTCTCCTGGGTCATGTCTAACGTATCAACCCATGCAATCTTCAGTACTAGGGTCTTCTCACTTGTGTCATATCTAGCATATCAACCCATGCAATCTTCACTACTAGGGTCTTCTCTCTTGGGTCATATCCAACATATCAACCCATGTAATCTTCAATACTTGGGTCTTCTCTCTTGGGTCATATCTAACATATCAACCCATGCAATCTTCAGTACTTGGGTCTTCTCTCTTGGGTCATATCTAACACATCAACCCATGCAATCTTCAGTAGTAGGGTCCTCTCTCCGGGGTCATGTCTAATGTATCAACCCACTCCTGAAGATTTCAGGATGAGATCCGGGGTTGTCAAGAAAGTGAGAGAAACATACAGCAAGTTTTCACAAACATCAGCGACACTCATGAATCTGGGTCAGACAAAATAGAAGTGAAACAAAAATATAATCTACATGATGCTGTGTGCTGAAACTTGGCATCTGGTTGAAAAAACAGATGAATTAAGTATGAGCCTGAGACTGCTCATCCAAGCAGAGAGAAAGAGATCACAAGGGGAGAGAAAGAGATCATAAGGGGAGTGGAACAAATTGGCAGTCGTGGACTATTGTGTGTTTTAAGGCCTTTCATTTGTGCAAATCGACCATATGAAAATGACCAGCCGACATTAAATGCCAATCCGTTGAATGAGGTCGGTCACGAGATGAAATAAAATGAACTGAGTGAAGCGTTTTAACAAAACCTTAGAAACCCTGGAGACACAGAACACTGATGACTGGGAGGAAAGGTGGCGGGAGGGGTGGCAATGGGGGCAACGTCAGAAGAAGATAATCGGGGGGGGGGTTGGGGTGGGTGAGGGTGTCTAAATAAGTCACATTGTATTCAAACAGACCTGTAGAGACTGCAGGAAGGTTTGCTAGACACAAAACTCGAGTCATGTTGCAATATGTGCAGCTGTTGAAACGTCTAGTGAAGTGAATTATCTGGCTTTGAGATAGAAATAACATCAGCTTTATTCTCCTGGCACATTTGTTGTCACCTGAGCAGTACTGATGACACAAGTCAAATCCCTTGTTGAGTTAACGACGAAGTATATCCAAATTAGTTTCTTTAGTTACTTCAAGCACTAAGGATGAATGTTCTTTCATCTCTGTATAGATGTGTCTCGGTCAATTCAAGAACAGTTGAATGGATCTGTATTCTTTTTTATACATTTCGCAGGCAATTTACCCTTCTCCTAAACAAATAAAATGATAACCGTACTCTGCCAGAAATGTTACAACTTTGGAAAACCAAATCTGTCCCATTTTTGCATTTTTAATATTCACATTAAATAAACAGACAAAAATGGTGTCCGGTTTTCAGGGAATATGTGTCGACTGTGATTACAACTGTTTTATCATATTTGCCCCACTGATAATGCTATCGACTTATTACTACTATTCCGTTGTATTTGCCCCACTGATATCGACTAATTACAACTGTTTTGTCATATTTGCCCCACTGATATCGACTTATGACAACTGTTTCGTCATATTTGCCCCACCCATATCGACTGTAATTACTACTGTTTCATCATATTAGCCCCATGTGATATCGACTGTAATAACTAGTGTATCATCATGTTAGGCCCACTGATATCGACTGTAATTACTACTGTTTTATCATGTTAGCCCCACTGATATCGGTTGTAATTACTACTGTTTCATCATGTTAGCCCCACTGATATCGACTGTAATTACTACTGCTTCATCATGTTAGCCCACTGATATTGACTGTAATTACTACTGTTTCATCATGTTAGCCCCACTGATATTGACTGTAATTACTACTGTTTCATCATGTTAGCCCAACTGATATTGACTGTAATTACTACTGTTTCATCATGTTAGCCCCACTGATATTGACTGTAATTACTACTGTTTCATCATGTTAGCCCAACTGATATTGACTGTAATTACTACTGTTTCATCATGTTAGCCCCACTGATGTTGACTGTAATTACTACTGTTTCATCATGTTAGCCCCACTGATATTGACTGTAATTACTACTGTTTCATCATGTTAGCTCCACTGATATCGACTGTGATTACTACTGTTTCATCATGTTAGCCCCACTGATGTCGACTGTAATTACTACTGTTTCATCATGTTAGCTCCACTGATATCGACTGTGATTACTACTGTTTCATCATGTTAGCTCCACTGATATCGACTGTGATTACTACTGTTTCATCATGTTAACCCCACTGATGTTGACTGTAATTACTACTGCTTCATCATGTTAGCTCCACTGATAACGACTGTGATTACTACTGTTTCATCATGTTAGCCCCACTGATGTTGACTGTAATTACTACTGTTTCATCATGTTAGCCCAACTGATATCGACTGTGATTACTACTGTTTCATCATGTTAGCTCCACTGATATCGACTGTGATTACTACTGTTTCATCATGTTAGCCCCACTGATGTTGACTGTAATTACTACTGTTTCATCATGTTAGCCCCACTGATATCGACTGTGATTACTACTGTTTCATCATGTTAGCCCAACTGATATCGACTGTGATTACTACTGTTTCATCATGTTAGCCCAACTGATATCGACTGTAATTACTACTGTTTCATCATGTTAGCTCCACTGATATCGACTGTGATTACTACTGTTTCATCATGTTAGCCCCACTGATGTTGACTGTAATTACTACTGTTTCATCATGTTAGCTCCACTGATATTGACTGTAATTACTACTGTTTCATCATGTTAGCCCCACTGATGTTGACTGTAATTACTACTGTTTCATCATGTTAGCCCCACTGATATTGACTGTAATTACTACTGTTTCATCATGTTAGCCCCAATGATATTGACTGTAATTACTACTGTTTCATCATGTTAGCTCCACTGATATCGACTGTAATTACTACTGTTTCATCATGTTAGCCCCACTGATGTTGACTGTAATTACTACTGTTTCATCATGTTAGCCCAACTGATATCGACTGTGATTACTACTGTTTCATCATGTTAGCCCCACTGATATTGACTGTAATTACTACTGTTTCATCATGTTAGCCCCAATGATATTGACTGTAATTACTACTGTTTCATCATGTTAGCTCCACTGATATCGACTGTAATTACTACTGTTTCATCATGTTAGCCCCACTGATGTTGACTGTAATTACTACTGTTTCATCATGTTAGCTCCACTGATATTGACTGTAATTACTACTGTTTCATCATGTTAGTCCCACTGATGTTGACTGTAATTACTACTGTTTCATCATGTTAGCTCCACTGATATCGACTGTAATTACTACTGTTTCATCATGTTAGCTCCACTGATGTTGACTGTAATTACTACTGTTTCATCATGTTAGCCCCACTGATATTGACTGTAATTACTACTGTTTCATCATGTTAGCTCCACTGATATTGACTGTAATTACTACTGTTTCATCATGTTAGCCCCACTGATGTCGACTGTAATTACTACTGTTTCATCATGTTAGCTCCACTGATATCGACTGTGATTACTACTGTTTCATCATGTTAGCTCCACTGATATCGACTGTGATTACTACTGTTTCATCATGTTAACCCCACTGATGTTGACTGTAATTACTACTGCTTCATCATGTTAGCTCCACTGATAACGACTGTGATTACTACTGTTTCATCATGTTAGCCCAACTGATATTGACTGTAATTACTACTGTTTCATCATGTTAGCCCCACTGATGTTGACTGTAATTACTACTGTTTCATCATGTTAGCCCCACTGATATCGACTGTGATTACTACTGTTTCATCATGTTAGCTCCACTGATATTGACTGAGGGTTGAACAATGTGTAAAACTAAAATACTATAAATCCTTCCAGATATGTCAACTGTCACCGTTACTCATTGACACACCTGGTGACGACATGAAGCATTCAGCTCTGTGTATGTCACATGATATTACGGTCTCTTTCGCTATCTATTGATAATTATATTACTTTGTTGTGTCCCAGTTGATATGGTTGGTTAGATTAGATTCTCACTCTGTAGATTGTGAGTAGGGTAGATGCGACAGCCGTCCTGTAAGCACAGATGGCGTGGCTACAAATGTACATCACGAACCTAGGATAGACGCAACAAACTTGTTGCCATCACAGACAGGGTGATTACATCATAAATGTAATCAATTGTGATTACACTTACAATGTATGACAGTAAATTTATGATAACTTTAAATAAAAAACATGGGTGTAATATATTACAAACATGATTGCAGTCATAATTACAATATTGTACTACTGTATCACAACATATTTTATTATTTTGAATTGACAACTAATAATTGATTTGTCTAGTTATTTATTAATATTTTACTGACTAGTTATTGTCCTTTTCTAATAATCCTTACCTCAATGTAACTGTCAATGGTTACTTATTTTATATTTGTATAGATCAAAGGTACTTAATATTTTATTATTTATGTGTATGATTTAGTTGATCTAGTTCAGTCTTGTTTAGTCCTGTTTTTTTTTGCTCAATATTTAATTTATTATTATTATTTATAATTTAGTATATATCGTAAACACTACAGAACAGAGCTTTCGTTGGACTACCAGGTGTGTGATGACATACAAACAGCTGGAACAGATGTAAACAGTTCTGATTTAATGTCATGGCTTTGACACATATCAGACTCTACAGTGTAGTTGGAACCTGGCCAGTTGACATGTGCACACAAAATGTTAACCATGATTACAATCATGATTCAAATTACTTTGGCATTATAATTAAGTATGTTACAAATATACTGACCTTTTGAAAATGTTTTATTGAGTACAAGCATAACACAATTACTCGACAATTTTGAAAAACTACATGATTAATGACAGATTTATTTCATATCTTCTGTCACCATTGACACATGTCATGTCAACTGTCACCACTGATGTGTCAAGTTTTGTGTTACCACTGACACATCTTGTCTTGTGTCACCACTGACACATGTCATGTCTTGTGTCACCACTGACACATATCATGTCTTGTGTCATCACTTACACATATCTTGTTTCGTGTCACCACTGACACATATCATGTCTTGTGTCACCACTGACACATATCATGTCTTGTGTCACCACTGACACATATCTTGTCTCGTGTCACCACTGACACATATCATGTCTTGTGTCACCACTGACACATATCATGTCTTGTGTCACCACTGACACATATCATGTCTTATGTCACAACTGACACACATCATGTCTTGTGTAACCATTGATACATATCATGTCTTGTGTCACCACTGATACATATCTTGTCTCGTGTCACCACTGACACATATCATGTCTTGTGTCACTACTGACACATATCATGTCTTGTGTCACCACTGACACATATCATGTATTGTGTCACCACTGACATATCGTATCGTGTGTCACCACTGACACTTGTGACGTCTCCTGTCACCACTGATGCATCATGTCATGTGTCACAACTGATGTGTCATGTGTTCTCCTGCAGTAATGACGGGTCACCAACTAATCGTCATCATCACCGTGTCGGGTGCCGTGTCACTGGTGTCTGTCATCGTGTTCGCGGTGATCTGTGCATGGTGCTACCAGGCTAAGACGGCCTATGATGACGATGAGACAAACAGCAACACACACCTAGCGGTGACGAAGCGACCACAGCAGAGGGAGGACCTAAGACAACTGAGCACACACCCTTACGACGAACGACAGAATGCTGCCGGACTCTTTGGCAAGTTGGAGTGAGTAGATTGCTTGAGTTTACTTTTTAAGTTTTCTGATTCCCAACAAAGGAAGCAAACAAAACTGGAAATCGATACACGTGTGATCAAATTGATACATGTGTGATTGGTTGTATCAGAGCTCTGTCAGTCAAAGAAATCATGTTTATACAGTGAATTATTACCTAGTTCATGCATACACTTGCCATCTAGGTGTGGGAACTCAGGTTGGTTGTCACTGAATCATACACCTGTCACCACAGCTGTACCAGTAGTAAGTACACCGTACAACTCTACAGTGTTGTCACCATATTAGGATGACTTACAATATGTGACAGCAGTAAGTACACCATACAACTATACAGTGTTGTCACCATATTAGGATGACTTACAGTATGTGACAGCAGTAAGTACACCATACAACTCTGCAGTGTTGTCACCATATTAGGATGACTTACAATATGTGACAGCAGTAAGTACACCGTACAACTCTAAAATGTTGTCACCATATTAGGATGACTTACAATCTGTGACAGCAGTAAGTACACCGTACAACTCTTCAGTGTTGTCACCATATTAGGATGACTTACAATATGTGACAGCAGTAAGTAGTACAACTCTACAGTGTTCCATATTACTATTATTAGGATGACTTACAATCTGTGACAGCAGTAAGTACACCTTATAACTCTACAGTGTTGTCACCATATTAGGATCACTTACAATCTGTGACAGCAGTAAGTACACCATACAAATCTATAGTGTTGTCACCATATTAGGATGACTTACAATCTGTGACAGCAGTATGTACACCTTACAACTCTACAGTGTTGTCACCATATTAGGATGACTTACAATCTGTGACAGCAGTAAGTACACCGTACAACTCTACAGTGTTGTCACCATATTAGGATGACTTACAATCTGTGACAGCAGTAAGTACACCGTACAACTCTACAAGTGTTGTCACCATGTTAGGATGACTTACAATATGTGACAGCAGGAAGTACACCGTACAACTCTACAGTGTTGTCACCATATTAGGATCACTTACAATCTGTGACAGCAGTAAGCACACCGTACAACTCTACAGTGTTGTCACCATGACTTACAATCTGTGACAGCAGTATGTACACCGTACAACTCTACAGTGTTGTCACCATATTAGGATGACTTACAATCTGTGACAGCAGTAAGTACACCTTACAACTCTACAGTGTTGTCACTATATTTGGATGACTTACAATATGTGACAGCAGTAAGTACACCGTACAACTCTACAGTGTTGTCACCATATTAGGATCACTTACAATCTGTGACAGCAGTAAATACACCGTACAACTCTACAGTGTTGTCACCATATTAGGGTGACTTACAATCTGTGACAGCAGTATGTACACCTTACAACTCTACAGTGTTGTCACCATATTAGGATGACTTACAATATGTGACAGCAGGAAGTACACCGTACAACTCTACAGTGTTGTCACCATATTAGGATAACTTACAATCTGTGACAGCAGTAAGCACACCGTACAACTCTACAGTGTTGTCACCATGACTTACAATCTGTGACAGCAGTATGTACACCTTACAACTCTACAGTGTTTTCACCATATTAGGATGACTTACAATCTGTGACAGCAGTAAGTACACCTTACAACTCTACAGTGTTGTCACCATATTAGGATGACTTACAATCTGTGACAGCAGTAAATACACCGTACAACTCTACAGTGTTGTCACCATATTAGGGTGACTTACAATCTGTGACAGCAGTATGTACACCTTACAACTCTACAGTGTTGTCACCATATTAGGATGACTTACAATATGTGACAGCAGGAAGTACACCGTACAACTCTACAGTGTTGTCACCATATTAGGATAACTTACAATCTGTGACAGCAGTAAGCACACCGTACAACTCTACAGTGTTGTCACCATGACTTACAATCTGTGACAGCAGTATGTACACCTTACAACTCTACAGTGTTTTCACCATATTAGGATGATTTACAATATGTGACAGCAGTAAGTACACCGTATAACTCTACAGTATTGTCACCATATTAGGATGACTTACAATCTGTGACAGCAGTAAGTACACCGTACAACTCTACAGTGTTGTCACCATATTAGGATCACTTACAATCTGTGACAGCAGTAAGCACACCGTACAACTCTACAGTGTTGTCACCATGACTTACAATCTGTGACAGCAGTATGTACACCGTACAACTCTACAGTGTTTTCACCATATTAGGATGATTTACAATATGTGACAGCAGTAAGTACACCGTATAACTCTACAGTATTGTCACCATATTAGGATGACTTACAATATGTGACAGCAGTCAGTAGTACAACTCTACAGTGTTGTCACCATATTAGGATCAATTACAATGTGTGACACCAGTAAATACACCGTACAACTCTACAGTGTTGTCACCATATTAGGGTGACTTACAATCTGTGACAGCAGTATGTACACCTTACAACTCTACAGTGTTGTCACCATATTAGGATGACTTACAATATGTGACAGCAGTAAGTACACCGTACAACTCTACAGTGTTGTCACCATATTAGGATGACTTACAATCTGTGACAGCAGTAAGTACACCATATAACTCTACAGTGTTGTCACCATATTAGGATGACTTACAATCTGTGACAGCAGTAAGTACACCTTACAACTCTACAGTGTTGTCACTATATTTGGATGACTTACAATATGTGACAGCAGTAAGTACACCGTACAACTCTACAGTGTTGTCACCATATTAAGATGACTTACAATCTGTGACAGCAGTAAATACACCGTACAACTCTACAGTATTGTCACCATATTAGGGTGACTTACAATCTGTGACAGCAGTATGTACACCTTACAACTCTACAGTGTTGTCACCATATTAGGATGACTTACAATATGTGACAGCAGGAAGTACACCATACAACTCTACAGTGTTGTCACCCTATTAGGATCACTTACAATCTGTGACAGCAGTATGCACACCGTACAACTCTACAGTGTTGTCACCATGACTTACAATCTGTGACAGCAGTATGTACACCGTACAACTCTACAGTGTTGTCACCATATTAGGATGATTTACAATATGTGACAGCAGTAAGTACACCGTACAACTCTACAGTATTGTCACCATATTAGGATGACTTACAATCTGTGACAGCAGTAAGTACACCGTACAACTCTACAGTGTTGTCACCATATTAGTATGAATTACAATCTGTGACAGCAGTAAGTACACCGTACAACTCTACAGTGTTGTCACCATATTAGGATGACTTACAATATGTGACAGCAGTAAGTAGTACAACTCTACAGTGTTGTCACCATATTAGGATCAATTACAATATGTGACACCAGTAAATACACCGTACAACTCTACAGTGTTGTCACCATATTAGGGTGACTTACAATCTGTGACAGCAGTATGTACACCTTACAACTCTACAGTGTTGTCACCATATTAGGAAGACTTACAATATGTGACAGCAGTAAGTACACCGTACAACTCTACAGTGTTGTCACCATATTAGGATGACTTACAATCTGTGACAGCAGTAAGTACACCATATAACTCTACAGTGTTGTCACCATATTAGGATGACTTACAATCTGTGACAGCAGTATGTACACTTTACAACTCTACAGTGTTGTCACCATATTAGGATGACTTACAATATGTGACAGCAGGAAGTACACCGTACAACTCTACAGTGTTGTCACCATATTAGGATCACTTACAATCTGTGACAGCAGTAAGCACACCGTACAACTCTACAGTGTTGTCACCATGACTTACAATCTGTGACAGCAGTATGTACACCGTACAACTCTACAGTGTTGTCACCATATTAG
The DNA here is from genome assembly GCA_020002185.1 of Paraescarpia echinospica. NCBI lineage: Eukaryota > Metazoa > Annelida > Polychaeta > Sabellida > Siboglinidae > Paraescarpia > Paraescarpia echinospica. The sequence goes on along the minus strand of CM034542.1, from coordinate 1,030,331 downwards.
GATGATTTACAATATGTGACAGCAGTAAGTACACCGTACAACTCTACAGTGTTGTCACCATATTAGGATGACTTACAATATGTGACAACAGTAAGTAGTACAACTCTACAGTGTTGTCACCATAGTACTATTATTAGGATGACATACAATCTGTGACAGCAGTAAGTACACCTTACAACTCTACATTGTTGTCACCATATTAGGATCACTTACAATCTGTGACAGCAGTAAGTACACCGTACAACTCTATAGTGTTGTCACCATATTAGGATCACTTACAATCTGTGACAGCAGTAAGTACACCTTACAACTCTACAGTGTTGTCACCATATTAGGATGACTTACAATCTGTGACAGCAGTAAGTACACCGTACAACTCTACAGTGTTGTCACAATATTAGGATCACTTACAATCTGTGACAGCGGTAAATACACCGTACAACTCTACAGCGTTGTCACCATATTAGGGTGACTTACAATCTGTGACAGCAGTATGTACACCTTACAACTCTACAGTGTTGTCACCATGTTAGGATGACTTACAATATGTGACAGCAGGAAGTACACCGTACAACTCTACAGTGTTGTCACCATATTAGGATCACTTACAATCTGTGACAGCAGTAAGCACACCGTACAACTCTACAGTGTTGTCACCATATTAGGACGACTTACAATCTGTGACAGCAGTAAGTACACCGTACAACTCTACGGTGTTGTCACCCTATTAGGGTGACTTACAATCTGTGACAGCAGTAAGTACACCATATAACTCTACAGTGTTGTCACCATATTAGGATGACTTACAATCTGTGACAGCAGTAAGTACACCTTACAACTCTACAGTGTTGTCACTGTTTTTGAATGACTTACAATATGTGACAGCAGTAAGTACACTTTACAACTCTACAGTGGTGTCACCATATTAGGATGACTTACAATATGTGACAGCAGGAAGTACACCGTACAACTCTACAGTGTTGTCACCATATTAGGATCACTTACAATCTGTGACAGCAGTAAGCACACCGTACAACTCTACAGTGTTGTCACCATGACTTACAATCTGTGACAGCAGTATGTACACCGTACAACTCTACAGTGTTGTCACCATATTAGGATGATTTACAATATGTGACAGCAGTAAGTACACCGTACAACTCTACAGTGTTGTCACCATATTAGGATGACTTACAATATGTGACAGCAGTAAGTAGTACAACTCTACAGTGTTGTCACCATAGTACTATTATTAGGATGACATACAATCTGTGACAGCAGTAAGTACACCTTACAACTCTACATTGTTGTCACCATATTAGGATCACTTACAATCTGTGACAGCAGTAAGTACACCGTACAACTCTATAGTGTTGTCACCATATTAGGATCACTTACAATCTGTGACAGCAGTAAGTACACCTTAAACTCTACAGTGTTGTCACCATATTAGGATGACTTACAATCTGTGACAGCAGTAAGTACACCGTACAACTCTACAGTGTTGTCACAATATTAGGATCACTTACAATCTGTGACAGCGGTAAATACACCGTACAACTCTACAGCGTTGTCACCATATTAGGGTGACTTACAATCTGTGACAGCAGTATGTACACCTTACAACTCTACAGTGTTGTCACCATGTTAGGATGACTTACGATATGTGACAGCAGGAAGTACACCGTACAACTCTACAGTGTTGTCACCATATTAGGATCACTTACAATCTGTGACAGCAGTAAGCACACCGTACAACTCTACAGTGTTGTCACCATATTAGGACGACTTACAATCTGTGACAGCAGTAAGTACACCGTACAACTCTACGGTGTTGTCACCCTATTAGGGTGACTTACAATCTGTGACAGCAGTAAGTACACCATATAACTCTACAGTGTTGTCACCATATTAGGATGACTTACAATCTGTGACAGCAGTAAGTACACCTTACAACTCTACAGTGTTGTCACTGTATTTGAATGACTTACAATATGTGACAGCAGTAAGTACACCGTACAACTCTACAGTGTTGTCACCATATTAGGATCAATTACAATCTGTGACACCAGTAAATACACCGTACAACTCTACAGTGTTGTCACCATATTAGGGTGACTTACAATCTGTGACAGCAGTATGTACACCTTACAACTCTACAGTGTTGTCACCATATTAGGATGACTTACAATATGTGACAGCAGTAAGTACACCATACAGCTCTACAGTGTTGTCACCATATTAGGATCACTTACAATCTGTGACAGCAGTAAGCACACCATACAACTCTACAGTGTTGTCACCATGACTTACAATCTGTGACAGCAGTATGTACACCGTACAACTCTACAGTGCTGTCACCATATTAGGGTGACTTACAATCTGTGACAGCAGTAAGTACACCGTACAATTCTACAGTGTTGTCACCATATTAGGGTGACTTACACTCTGTGACAGCAGTAAGTACACCGTACAACTCTACAGTGTTGTCACCATATTAGGATGACTTACAATCTGTGACAGCAGTAAGTACACCATACAGCTCTACGGTGTTGTCACCCTATTAGGGTTACTTACAATCTGTGACAGCAGTAAGTACACCGTACAACTCTACAGTGTTGTCACCATATTAGGGTGACTTACACTCTGTGACAGCAGTAAGTACACCGTACAACTCTACAGTGTTGTCACCATATTAGGATGACTTACAATCTGTGACAGCAGTAAGTACACCGTACAACTCTACGGTGTTGTCACCCTATTAGGGTTACTTACAATCTGTGACAGCAGTAAGTACACCATACAACTCTACAGTGTTGTCACCATATTTGGTGACTTACAATCTGTGACACTGAGAACTGGCAATTTGATCATTTTCTGTGAACATCTGTCTAGTGTGGCTCCACCTTGGGACCAACTGTGAACTAACAGACACTTCAGATGGAATGCAGCTGTTTGTGTCTCGAACTAATTTTAGTTGAATGAGTTTAACTTTCTTAACCACATTCCATCACTTGTGTTTACTTGGCTTCAATTTGCTGCTTCCTTTTGTATTGTTGTGTTGAATGTGTCACAACTGATGTATGCAGACTGCCCCAGGCCCGCCCCCACTACAACTGGCTGCACCTGGAAGGGTACGCCCCTAGTATAAGCACATGTTGCTGTTGTTCCATTCCTTTCAACACTAACACAGTTAGGGCACCAATTTGTTTTCCATTAACAAGACAGTGTTATTTGGTTGGTGAATCTAATACTTTTTGTCATCTTACTAGCTGTTTTATTTTACTTTATTTTATTTATATATAATGATATATATATATATATATGTTTATGAATATGACTGGAAACATTTGCTTTGATAAATCAGACATCTACTAACAATGCTTTTGAAAATGTGTTTGTTAAGTCATGTTAGTCGACTAATAGAGGGATGTTTCCTGAATGGTTCATGCGTGTGTTGTTGAATGTATCAGTTTGTCTAGTATTCCCCACCCCTTGTCTTAAATCTACCCTCCGCAGCATTACCCACCCCTTGTCCTAAATCTACCCTCCCCTTGTCCTAAACCTACCCACCCCTTGTCCTAAATCTACCCTCCGCAGCAGTATCACCATGTTGCTATGTTGAACTTGTATGGTATTTATAACTTACTATTATAAACTATTGTTATATATCTTGTTTACTTCAAACAACCAGCTCAGACTGTTCTAAATGTCTACAACAACACAAAAATTTGCATAGATGGCTAAAAATGTAACCGTCTAGAACAACAAGGAACTAGTAATTACCAGTATATCATAAATCTTAATTAAACTCATCCATCAACATTTAGGTTTGGAATGCCATTCTGCAAAATGTATATGTGACATTTTCTGGGACTATCCCACATGATACCAGCATATATCACACCTCCGCTCTCTGCTAAACGCCCCTTAGTATGACACCCTTTACAAGATACCACTCCATCATACACCCCATGTTGTCAGCACCCACATGTACCCAACCTTTCTGTTCTTTTTTCTCCGCCTGACAGGATACTCAAAAAGGCAGCTTCTGCCTTCAGGTAAATGGATTATGTTGTTGCGTGTGTCAATCTGTCTTGCTGTCTTCATGCTGACGCCTCTATGCAGAAGGTATTTTGGGTGTGATGTATTGTAGCCTTAACATTAACCACGTGTGATAGACACTGCCCACCCTTTCTCTTTGTCTCAACGTTGTCGTCACGACTCAGGCTTTGCTTGGCTCAGAACTTAACAGCTTCAGTTGCCAACAACATTATAGGGGTATAGAAGTGAATACAGTGAACAGGAGTGAATACAGAGGTCTAGAAGTGAATACAATGATACAGGAGTGAATACAGGGGTACAGAAGTGAATATGAACAGAAGTGAATACAGGAGTATAGAAGTGAATACAGTGGACTAGGAGTGGACACAGGAGTATACAAGAGACCATGCTGTCCTTCATCAACGATGTCCTTGGGTCTGTGTCACAAACTTCTCATTCCTTCTTCCACAACTAGGCCAGTGTCACTTCATATGACCCATCTAGTTACTATAGGTGGGCTGAATTTTCTGTTATTTATAAAATATCAATTTTTTTTATTTACTAGTGTTTGATTGCGAAACTGTTGTAGGTCCACTTCATAAAACTGTAATATAGTTTTGACTGAACAGATTTGTCCTGCTTTTTGTAGATGATTGTTGTGTTTGGAAACATTCCAGAGCAGGGGTAACAATGAGGTCATCTTGCATCCTTCATGGTCCTCTTGTAGGACTGTACTAATGTGATGTTGTGCCACTGTGCCTCCTTGTGCCATGTAGTGCCGTGTTGTACCACATTGTACCATGTTGTATTATGTTGTGCCATGTAGTGCCGTGTTGTACCATGTTGTATTATGTTGTGCCATGTAGTGCCATGTTGTACCACATTGTACCATGTTGTATTATGTTGTGCCATGTAGTGCCGTGTTGTACCACATTGTACCATGTTGTATTATGTTGTGCCATGTAGTGCCGTGTTGTACCACATTGTACCATGTTGTATTATGTTGTGCCATGTAGTGCCGTGTTGTACCACATTATACCATGTTGTATTATGTTGTGCCATGTAGTGCCGTGTTGTACCACATTATACCATGTTGTATTATGTTGTGCCATGTAGTGCCGTGTTGTACCACATTATACCATGTTGTATTATGTTGTGCCATGTAGTGCCGTGTTGTACCACATTATACCATGTTGTATTATGTTGTGCCATGTAGTGCCGTGTTGTACCACATTATACCATGTTGTATTATGTTGTGCCATGTAGTGCCGTGTTGTACCACATTATACCATGTTGTATTATGTTGTGCCATGTAGTGCCGTGTTGTACCACATTATACCATGTTGTATTATGTTGTGCCATGTTGCTGGCATTCCTGTTGTATATGGTGAAGGTGTACCTTGGTGAATATCATATACCAGTATATACAGATAATATGTATACACATAATATATATACATAATATATATATATATACACATATATGTGTGTGTATATATATATATATATACATACATATATACAAGAAGTTCCATCATGCCCAAATCCTCTGAAATCCAAACTCAGAGACGTATTAGAACGAAAGTTTTTTGAAATCTCAAAATCACTCTGTACATAATAATAAAGTTGTGATGAATACACTAAGGGGCGAGGGAGTACTTTGTGAATACACTAAGGGGCGAGGGAGTACTTTGTGAATATACTAAGGGGCGAGGGAGTACTTTGTGAATATACTAAGGGGCGAGGGAGTACTTTGTGAATACACTAAGGGGTGAGGAAGTACATTGTGAATACACTAAGGGGCGAGGGAGTACTCTGTGAATACACTAAGGGGCGAGGGAGTACTTTGTGAATACAATAAGGGGCGAGGGAGTACTTTGTGAATATACTAAGGGGCGAGGGAGTACATTGTGAATACACTAAGGGGCGAGGGAGTACTTTGTGAATACACTAAGGGGCGAGGGAGTACTTTGTGAATACACTAAGGGGCGAGGGAGTACTTTGTGAATACACTAAGGGGCGAGGGAGTACTTTGTGAATACACTAAGGGGCGAGGGAGTACATTGTGAATACACTAAGGGGCGAGGGGGTACTTTGTGAATACACTAAGGGGCGAGGGAGTACTTTGTGAATACACTAAGGGGCGAGGGAGTACTTTGTGAATACACTAAGGGGCGAGGGAGTACTTTGTGAATACACTAAGGGGTGAGGGAGTACTTTGTGAATACACTAAGGGGCGAGGGAGTACTTGATGAATACACTAAGGGGCGGCGAGGGAGTACTTGATGAATAGACTAAGGGGCGAGGGAGTACTTGATGAATACACTAAGGGGCGAGGGAGTACTTGATGAATACACTAAGGGGCGAGGGAGTACTTGATGAATACACTAAGGGGTGAGAGAGTGCTTGATGAATACACTAGGGGCGAGGGAGTACTTGATGAATACACTAAGGGGCGAGGGAGTACTTGAAGAATACACACCAAGGGGCAAGGGAGTACTTTATGAATACACTAAGGGGCGAGGGAGTACTTGATGAATACACACCAAGGGACGAGGGAGTACTTGATGAATACACCAAGAGGCGAGGGAGTACTTGATGAATACACCAAGGGGCGAGGGAGTACTTGATGAATACACTCCAAGGGGCGAGGGAGTACTTGATGAATACACCAAGGGGCGAGGGAGTACTTGATGAATACACCAAGGGGCGAGGGAGTACTTGATGTCAGAAGTATTCACAACGTTCCTTTCAGATGGTCATTGTAAATTAACACTGTCGTCTAACAGCTGCTGTTTGTTCTACCATTCTTTCAGTGTTATTAATTGTTACGTTTTGGTTATGATATAGAATGGTATTGTCCCTTAACAGTATTGCTGAATATATATGTTAGACTATAAATACAAAAGTTATTTAACATCATGGCTGGTTATCTGTTATGCCATAAGTACATGAGGTACTTTACAACATAGCTGGATATCTGTTATCATAAATATACAAGGTACTTAACAGCGTGGCAAGGAAGATATATATTAGACCATAAATACACGAGGTACTTAACAGAATGGCTGGTTATCTGTTAGACCATAAATGCACAAAGTACTTTTTACTAGACATGAATTACTTCTATCTCCACCTGTCAGCCCACTGAAGCATTTGAACTGGATTAATAATAATAATAATGGCTTTTTTCACAGACTCCATGCAACATACAAGTACATTATCATGGTTCTATAGTTGTGTTATAAACAATAGTTACAATGTACAGAATGAAATATCACCCGTCAACAAAATGTATATACAGGGAATTGAACCTGTACTTCCATATTCTAGACATGTATTTCACATCACTGTTAATAATGCTACAGATCAAGATATTCTTTGAGAACTGCAGTTGGCATATAAATCTATACATCAAATTTCTAATAACAGCAGCACAGTTAGGTAAATTATTGTAAACAAATATTTCACTAGCCCTACAATATCTGTCATAACCTAACACCATTCAAAATATATTGTTGTAAGAGACATACAATTTCTTGATAGCATAGTTATGAAAATTCCACC
>CM034542.1:916533-1021720 GCA_020002185.1 Paraescarpia echinospica | reverse complement strand
ATAGCAAAACTTCTTACTCACATTGTAAACTTATCTATAACTACTGGAAATATTCCCGATGACTTGAAGATGGCGAAGGTTGTTCCTTTGTATAAAAAGAAGAATAAGACTGATGTTGAGAACTATAGACCAATTTCAGTATAATTTCGTGTTAAAAAAAATTGTGTTCAATCAGCTAAATGACTAACGGAACATAAACTACTATACAGCGATAGAAATAAGCCAGAATATTTACTTGTCCGCCGGACAAGTAAGTTTTGAAATCTACCTGTCTGCCAAAATTTTAACTTGTCCGAGTGGTTGTCAAGGGGAATCGAAGCTTCAGAAAAAACATAAAAAGTCTGTCTTATTTTTATGACAACAACATAATGTTCCTGCTGTTTTGTTGCATGTACGTCTGAGTGACTTGTGATCAAAGACACAATTTGATTTAATCTACAAATTTTGAAATTGCAAAATTATATTTGCAACTATTTTTCGGTCCATTATTGTTCATCACGAATATTAAAAGTAGACACGTTACATGATGTATACCAATATTTTAGTGATGCTGATATGAACGCTTTTATTAATAACAAATAATTATTACGATAATAGGAATTAGACAATTGTTTTCCTTGCTATTTTCGTTTTATAATGTTGCAAAAACTGTTTATGTTTAATATGGTATGTATATATATATATATATATATATATATATATATATATATATATATATATATATTTTACAGCAGTGTTATATATATATATATATATAACATATAACACTGCTATAAAGTTGTTGCATCAGTTTGTCATTGAAGACGCCACTCAACCAGGAAGACGACCAATGCAAAGCCAGGAGATGTCAAAAAATCATAATAAACTATATAAATCTAATATGAGAATATTTTGTTCAACCTCTATTAACTTCAATATTAACATAGTTCTGTATTTTACAAACGAAGATAATATTCAATTGATCATCAGCAAACAAACGCATAATTTTCCTAAATGTTATACAGTAGTCCCTCTCTTCAGCGGACACATCTGTATCCTAGCATAAGTGTCCCGCTCATCGGAGGGATAGGCATCTTAGTGCAAAGTTCAGACCAGTACAACCGACGCATGGTAAAGATGTGGCATTATGTCAAAACATTGACTGATAGGAATTAAGCACTATATATATATATATATATATATGTTTATTATTACTGTGATGTATTAAAAAATAAATTGGTCATAAAGTCATATCCGCCCGCCCGGCATCGTCCACCCGACTCCCTCTGTCGATCTGAGATTTTCCTCAACCGCGTCCGCGCACTGGTCACTCACTCACTGCCACTAACCTATGCAACGGTATCGGTCCGGCGTTGCAGTAGAATTTGCTGTGCGTATGGCAGCATTCAACAAAAAATGTCGAACAAAACATCTCCGTTACAACATTTGATAAATTGGTATTCTCGAACGATTTAGATATTCTGTAGCTAAAATACTTTGTAAGTAATTCGCAAGTTGACGATTTGTGCTGCCCCCTACCGGCTAAAATAATAACCTGGAAATTATCAACCGAATATTTCAATCAGTTGCTACATGCAGTGTGAACGTTAATTAAATATTAAAAACGGTAACAGGTACAATCGTTAATTGTCTCCCTTCATTTTTCATCCAATTTTGAAACATTCATTAATGCACAAATTGTGCGTCAGTTTTATATTATATTTGCAACTATTTTTCGGTCCATTATTGTTCATCACGAATATTAAAAGTAGACACGTTACATGATGTATACCAATATTTTAGTGATGCTGATATGAACGCTTTTATTATTAACAAATAATTATTACGATAATAGGAAATAGACAATTGTTTTCCTTGCTATTTTCATTTTATAATGTTGCAAAAACTGTTTATGTTTAATATGGTATATATATATATATATATTTTACAGCAGTGTGCTGTACAGTTACCATTGACACACGCCAAGCCTTCAAGCTGTATGCCCGCCATTTTCTAAACAAATTCGGCAAAAAATCTTCGAATTACTGTCCGCCTTAGAAGGGACATAACGAAATATCCTGTCCGCTGTCCACGTACATGAGGTGTCCCCTCATCAGAGGGACGTTAACATGGCAGAACGGTCCGTACATTGACAAACTGTCCCGACATAGCAGGTGTCCCCTCGTCAGAGGGTCCGCTGAAGAGAAGGACTACTGAATTACCATTTCAATGATGATAAAACTGTTTTAACGGTGCCCGAATTACATTTACCAGGCAGAATATAATTTATAGATTTAGTTACGTCGTAACGTTGCTGCTGCGCGCAGACGTAGTTGGCGGAAGCCGACATGTCAACGGCGGTTGGCACACCGTCCCCAGCCGCGTGTCTTGCAGAATTCGGTTTCAAAAACTCGCAATTTATGGTTAATATAAATGTTACATTACATAGATACAACAACATTTATGAAATGTCATTAATATTCCGTTTATCAACCAGCACCATAGATTTACCAGAGAGCCAGTTACAAGTTTTGAAATTTGTCACCAATCTGGATCGGCTAACGTCAGTAACGACAGTTCGATGACTTGGAAGACTGCCGAGTCCAAGTGGGTTAGGCGTAATAATGGGTAAAACTTTGTATATACTTATTCAAATAACAGGTAGCGATACAAAGTCTACTATTTCCAAAGTTCATCAAATATGATCCGTGCGCGGAAGCAAGTTGTACGTCGGCCAAACTGAAAGATTTACAATTGTGTGAAATACAGCCTCGATCAACGATGGCTGATGCGGAGTCTGTCCTACGCGTATAACAGAGCTAGGTCGGTGCGCTCAGCGCATGACCCTTTTAACGCAGGCACTAAACTCGGTCGAACACTGACGTACAACACACTGGCGGTGGAACGACAAGACGCTGACACACCAACAAAAATGCAACGCGTGAGATTGCTAGCGAACTTCATTTACGTTTGAATTTCCTCAACTAAAAATTTTGCAATGTTGCACGCGTCACTATTTACTGAAAATGTTCACTTATCCACCGGATAACCATGTAGAGTCATTTTACTCGTCCGGGCCAAAAATCACTTGTCCTGGACAAACGGACAAGTGCTATTTCGAACGCTGCTATGTGAATTTCAATCTGGTTTTCGGTCATCGTATTTCACTGATACGTCCTTGATCCACCTAACTGATTACATTAAACAAGAATGTGAAAATGGCAATAACACAGGCATGGTATTGTTGGATTTGCAAAAAGTTTTTGATACTGTAGATCACTCCATTCTTTTGAAGAAACTTAAGGCTGTAGGTGCAAATGAACTCTCTATATGTTGGTTTAGATCTTACTTGATGGGTAGAGTACAAGTTGCCGACGTCGATGGAACAATGTCTGGTACAAAAGGTATCACTTGCGGTGTACCACAAGGTTCAATACTTGGGCCTCAACTCTTCCTGTTATATGTAAATGACATGCCTGCTGCAGTTAAATGCAAGCTTTTGTTATATGCTGCGACTCAGTCTTGCTTGTCTCGGGAAAGGATTTAGTAGAAATAGAGGCAACTTTAAGTTCAGAGCTGGAATCCATCAATGAATGGTTAATCGATAACAAACTGTCTCTTCATTTAAGAAAAACACAATCCATCGTGTTTGGAATGAAGGTAAAATTTCACAAATGTATCTTAAATGTCTTAAACAATCTTAAATGCAATGGAAATATCATTGAATCAAAGTCAAGTGTCACATAGTTAGGGGTGACTTTAGATCAGTCCCTTTCTGGTGATATTATAGCTTCTGATATCCTTTCTAAAACTTCAAATAAACTAAAAATTTTGTACTGGAACGCCAGGAAGTTTAGTATTAAAACAAAAATTACTAGTCTTTGCTTTGATTCAATGTCAGTTTGATTACACTTGTTCAGTTTGGTACAGTGGATTATCGAAAGAAGAATGCACAGAATGTTAAATGCTCCACCGAGGTTCCATGTTGGTGCTAATGAATGTAAGACCGTTGGAATACTGCCTGTTGAATGTAGAGTAGAACAGTTCAAGTTGGGCCACATGTTCAAGATTATCAATGTTAATGCACCAGCATATTTAAGAGCAAATGTTGAAATGGTCATCATAGATACCCCACAAGAGCTAGTGAATTGGCATGTTATTCCCAGAGTATAGGGATCTGGACAAATTTCTTTCTTTTATACAGGTGTATGCCACTGGAACAACTTGCCAATCGAAACAAAACAATGTCGATCTAAAATAAGTTTGAGAAAAACGGTGACGACCCTTTTATATAGTAGATTGGTGGCCGGTGGCCCATGAACACGATCTTTACGTTGCTTCTTAATATTTAATGCATAATATTTATTTATTGTATTTAAAATTTTGCAACTTTTACATATAATATTTTAACAAATCTTACTATTTATCTATTTATTTATTATTTATTTATACTACAATTACTTATTTACTATTTTTTTGAGGACCACATTGGAAATAAGTTACAATGTGTGCTTTTATGTGCTATCCTTGGTATTATTATATAAATGTCATATTTCTTCTAATTATGTAATGCATGTATATAATTTAACTGAATAAACTCACTCACTCACTTACTTAGACTTTATAATAATTATTTTAATTTATATTAAATCGCACTGACTGGGCATGGTAGTTCTGTGTGGGGCAGGTTGTCACTTTGTGGGAATACATTTCCACACGTAGTGGACATCCCTGGACAATCTGGTGATGTGCTTAATTACTTTCTGGCGGTATTTTTTCTGGGCTAAAAATGAAAAAATACTATAGATGTGATGTTGATGTGTACTGTTACAAGTCAACAATGCTGACATGTCAATTGTGTAGCTTGGTACATGTCAGCAGTGCTGACATTTTATTTGTGTAATTTAATTAAAAACCCAAATTTTACCCACACAGACTTGTAATTTCTGTAAAAATGCTAGTTATCTATCACTGTTTACAAAGAAAAACTCATCTAGTCCCAGGCAAGAGTAAACCTTCCAACAAACAAATGTCTTTGTCACTGGTTCTTCATTGTGCATATATCATTATATATCAAATACCAATTTAATTCTGATTGTGTCACATTTTTTCTGAAACAGTATTTTACTTTTGATAACGATTCATCCTTCCCATTCAACAAATACTGTACTTGTTTTGTGTGTCAACGAATGTACATATACATTATTGTAATATAATTATCAATATTACATATATATATATATATATACATATATGCATATATTTGTAACCCTAACAGTGTATTAGGCATCATCACAAACTGCAGTTTAGACAAGTTAAGTCACAATAAATAGTTTTCAAGTCCCCTGAGTGGCGCTCTCTTATAAAACCTTATCTTATAATATTTGCCAACCTAAATGTTAATAAATCCCCTGACATTGACATTCATGAACATTTTGCTCATAGCTTTGTTTTTAATGGTATTTTACTTCCAGCATCCATTTTATCATAATATGTTCCTTGTGGATAGGCTACACAGCAATTACACTTGTATTACTGTCACTGTCTAGATAGTTTTTCATGAAACATCTGGCACCTGATTCAAGGCCTGTACATCCACATTAAATTGTGCATGTTTTACTGGATTATTTCAGTTTTTGCTTCAGTGACTAGTTTAAGTTTTTTTCAAAATGTCATTAAAATGACTGCTCAGCCTTCTAGCCGTAACTTGTAATTGTGATTTGTGTCTGTCTGTTTTTGATGCCACATACCATTATATTAGTTATGTTTTCCATTTTTCCTGTTTTGTAATTAATTTAGTTTCAGTTTCCCTTAATATTTTGTTAGGTTTATTTTAAATAAGTTATCTGGCATTTGTAATGTTTTTTGGCATGTATGTGTGTGTATATGTGACTGTGTGCGTGCGTGCGTGCGTGCGTGCGTGTATGCATACATGCATGCATGTATGTTAGCCTAGAATATTGTTAGGGTTAGAGTTAACTAACCCTAGTTAATTGAGGTGTCCAACCTACACCGTGGATCCATCTGTCATTGCCTGCATATACAGTCCCCGTACATCATCTGAACTCTTTTTTTTATAGCAATTTATACTGGATAGGTGAATAAATTTTCAGTTTTTCTGTTACAGCATTATTTCAATATACATATGATACATACAGCTGCTGACCATGTGAGAATCAACAGTCGGTTTAACAAGATTTAACAAGATTGCCATCCAGAAAATTACTCTGGATGGCAGGTGGACAAGGAAGCTTTTTGGCTTATCGAGAGTCCAATACTTTTTATCTACATGTATCCCGCCTTTTTAAGGTGTGTGTCGATTTTATTTTTAAACATATTCACGCTATTAGCACCAACACAATCAGGAGATAATCTGTTCCATTCATTTACAGTCCTTTGTGAGAATGAGAACTTTCTTATATCTAATCTACACTGCTCCTTTACTAATGTAGCTTCATGTCCTCTGGTCCTTCTATTTTTCTTAACTGAGAAAAAAATGTTTCTATCAATATTTTCATAACCATTCAATATTTTAAACACTTCTATGTGATCTCCTCTCAATCTCCTGGTCTCTAATGTTGTTAAACCACATTCTTTTAGGCGTATTTCGTAACTAAGATCCCTCAGATTTGGTATCATTTTAGTCGCTCTCCTCTGTACTCTTTCTAGCATATCTATGTCCTTCTTGCGATATGGCCTCCATGCTTGTATACAATATTCTAAATGAGGCCTCACTATTGTTTTGTACAGCGGTACTATTAATTCTTTTTTCTTATACGCTATATTTCGCCTAATTAATCCAAGGATTTGATTTCCCTTTGACGCTGCAATTCCGCACTGCTCTGAAACCTTCATATCAGCACTAATGGTTAACCCCAAGTCCTTTTCTTTTACAGTAGTACTTAGAACAGTACCCCCCATTTTATATTTACCTCTTCATTCCCATGACCTGTGTGGAGGCATTTACATTTCCCAAAATTGAACAGCATTTGCCACTTTTCAGACCATTTGATCAACCTATCAAGATCATCTTGTAAATGCTGTCTGTCTCCATCACTTTTAATCCTTCTAAACACTTTTGTATCATCCGCAAATTTTAACACTGCTTGTTATATCATCGTCCAAATCGTTGATATATATTAAGAATAATATAGGTCCTAGTACTGTGGTTCCCTGTGGTACCCCACTCAATACCGATTTCCAGTTTGAAGCCTCCCCATCAACTACTACACGTTGTCTTCTGTCATTCAGCCATTTTTCTATCCAGTTTATTATACCATTTCCTATGCCATGGGCCTTTAGCTTAAGGAGTAATCTTTGATGTGGTACTTTGTCGAAAGCTTTTTGAAAATCTAAATAGATGATATCTACTGGTGATCCCTCATCTACCCACCTAGTGATGTCTTCCAAAAAACATAACATATTTGTTAAGCATGACCTCGCTTTTAAAAACCCATGTTGAGATGGGTTTATCAAGTTATGTTTAACAAGAAAATCCACCATGTGATCTTTAATTAGTCTTTCTAATAATTTGCAAATCACTGATGTTAAACTCACTGGTCTATAGTTCTCTGACTTGTTTCTCGAACCTTTTTTAAATAACGGTATAATGTTTGCCTCTTTCCATTCTAAAGGAACCACTCCCTCTTCTAATGACAAATTGAAAACTGTTGCAAGCGGTACGCTAATTTGTTCTACAATTTCCAATAGTAGTTTGGGCGGAATCCCGTCCACTCCAGGTGATTTATTATCCTTCATAGCCCTTATTTTCTTAGCTACCATTTCTGAGGTTACAACTAACTGTCCTAAATAGTCTGAATCTGCCCCCTTGAACTTAGCCTCTGGTACTGGCAGTGAACTAATATCTTCCCTGGTAAACACTGAACTAAAATACTCATTCAGGTCTTCTGCCATTAAGAATCCCTCTGATATTGTATTTCCAGCACTATCTTCTAGAGGACCGACCTTATCCTGAACTTTCTGTTTGCTTCGAATATACGCATAAAAACTCTTACTGTCATGTTTTATATTACTAGCTAATTTTTTTTCATAGCTTCTCTTTGAATTTCTAATTTCAGCTGTAGCTTGATTAAGTGCTTCTTTATAAATGTTGTAGTCTTCATCATTTCCAGTACATCTATATGACTTCCACATCATTTGTTTATACTTAATTTTTCTAATGGCTTCTTTCGATAAGTGTTTCTTTTTAGACCGTTTCCCTTGTTTTTTGAAAGGTACAAATTTATCGACTATGCACTTAATTTCACTATTTAAGATATTCCAGCATTCGGTTGCTGTCTTATTCTTCAGTGTGTTATTCCAGTCTATCTTTGCTAAATATTTCCTCATGTCCTTATACCTTCCTTTGTGGAAATTTCTCCTATACTGCTTTTTACTATTCCTTTCTGATTTTACTTTGATGGTAAAATGTATCTGGTTGTGATCACTACTCCCCAGTGGCTCACATATCTTGACATTGTCAACTAATTCTTTCTGTGAGGACAAAACTAAGTCTAACACATTCTCTCCCCTGGTTGGTTCTAGCACATGTTGAGAAAGGAAACTATCTTGTACTAAAACTAAAAACTTGTGGTCCTCACTCCCCATACTCTGTAGAGATTTCCATTGTATATGCCCATGGTTAAAGTCCCCCATAATAATACAGTTCCGTTTGCTTACTTCCCTTATAGCGTTTTGTATTTTTTCATTCTCTTCTATGCTTATGTTTGGACTTCGATAAACTAACCCAACTGTTAACGTTGAGTTTCCTGTAACTATGTTACACCAAACAGCTTCTTCGCAATCTGCTTCTCTTTCTAATTTTATTTCATAAGCCTGGATAGATTCTTTAATATATAAAATAACTCCACCTCCCTTTCTTCCTATTCTATCTTTCCTAAACATTACATATCCTGTTAGTCCCAATTCGGCATCTGATATATCAGTGGTGGCCCACGATTCGGTTATACCTATTATGTGAGGGTCAATATCTTCTACCATAATGTTTAGTTCACTTCTTTTGTTTACTATGCTCCTTGCATTTAAACAAATGCATTTATATCCTGATTCAGAACAGTTTTCCAGGCTGTTCTTTGCCGATTTATTTCTGCTGTCTTTATCTATGCCTCCAGTTTCAGGCTTCTCTGTGAATCCCCCCTGCGAATCTAGTTTAAATAGATGCAGCCTGTCCCACTGTCAACAGATTGCAGTTACTAGGCTATACATGCCAACATTTCAAAACCGGTCATTCTGAAAGTCTAAAGAAATGTGTATAACAAATGGCAGAATTAAATGAACATTATCTTTGCCCAACTACACTAGTTGCACAATATGCCTTAATAGAACTGATGCCATAATTTGTTAGCTGTTCAATGTGATCAGTACTAATAATGTTCCATCATCTGTGCTAGGCAATAACACAATGTGACATAATATCTGACTGATAAGATCTGGCCATGGATTACAGGCAGTCTGGATGCTTATGTGGCCACATGTCAGGCCTCTGTTGTCAGTGCATGTGTCTCACTGCTCACTGCTAATGCAGCAGGCTTAATGCTCCAGCTTATAACAGACTCATAATTAATCATTAGTCAGAGCTGTCCCAATGTGGCAGACTCATAGTTGGCCAGAGCTGTCCCAATGTAGCAGACTCTTAGTTGGCCAAAGCTGTTCCAATGTAGCATTAGCACACCCATAGTTGGCCAGAACTGTCTCAATGTAGCACTAGCAGACTCGTAGTTAGTCAGAGCTGTCCCAATGTAGCACTAGCAGACTCATAGTTGGCCAAAGCTGTTCCTATGTAGCATTAGCACACTCATAGTTGGCCAGAACTGTCTCAATGTAGCACTAGCAGACTCGTAGTTAGTCAGAGCTTTCCCAATGTAGCAGACTCATAGTTGGTCTGTCCCAAAGTACCACACTCATAGTTGGTCGTAGCTGTCCAGATGTGACAGACTCATAGTTAGCTTCACTGAGGCTTTGATTCATTCGAGGAGTGTGACGGTTTGACCATGGAGGGATGTGATGGTTTGCCCATTGACCATGGAGGGATGTGATGGTTTGACCATGGAGGGATGTGATGGTTTGCCCAATGACCATGGAGGGATGTGATGGCTTGACCATTGACCAAGGAGGGATGTGACGGTTTGCCCAATGACCATGGAGGGATGTGACGGTTTGCCCATTGACCATGGAGGGATGTGATGGTTTGCCCATTGACCATGGAGGGATGTGACGGTTTGCCCAATGACCATGGAGGGATGTGATGGTTTGACCATTGACCATGGAGGGATGTGATGGTTTGACCATTGACCATGGAGGGATGTGACGGTTTGACCATTGACCATGGAGGGATGTGACGGTTTGACCATGGAGGGATGTGACGGTATGACAATTGACCATGGAGGGATGTGACGGTTTGACCATTGACCATGGAGGGATGTGACGGTTTGCCGAATGACCATGGAGGGATGTGACGATTTGACCATTGACCATGCAGGGATGTGACGGTTTGACCACTGACCATGGAGGGATGTGACGGTTTGCCCATTGACCATGGAGGGATGTGACGGTTTGACCATTGACCATGGAGGGATGTGACGGTTTGTCCATTGACCATGGAGGGATGTGACGGTTTGACCATTGACCATGGAGGGATGTGACGGTTTGACCATTGACCATGGAGGGATGTGACGGTTTGACCATTGACCATGAAGGGATGTGACGGTTTGACCATTGACCATGGAGGGATGTGACGGTTTGCCCATTGACCATGGAGGGATGTGACAGTTTGCCCATTGACCATGGAGGGGTATGGTGGTTTGCCCATTGACCATGGAGGGGCATGGTGGTTTGTCCATTGACCATGGACAAGTGTGATATTTTGTCCATTGACCAGGGAGAGGTATGATGTTTTGCCCACTGACCAATACTCAGTCTTCTTGGAACCGCTGGCCATAGTGTTATGGAAAGGGTTTTTGACCAATAGGTCAGGTTGTACTATAATATAGAACAGTTTAGGGACAAATTAATGTGTGCAATGTATTGTTAGTACATGTTTGTATTAGTTACTTTATTGCTTTAATTTAGCTTTTTTGGTTTATGCAACAACGTACATATGTGTTATCTATGTGACGTCAATATTGCAACACAATATGTGCCACAAGATGTGTTCAGGTGTGCACTGTGGCAGTAAATGTACTTGCTCTTGTGATTATGTAATTTAAAAACAACGTTATTTAATGGTTGGCTGAACACTTTCTCGGGCTGTTACATGGTTCGTTGAATCCACGTTCCAAATTGATATGTGAAGCTGTTTCACAGATCATTTTATTGATTTGGTGTTTATAATCCTTCAGGGCTGTGGTTGATTCTGAAATTATTGACATTTCACTTTACCAGATTTCAGGCTAGCAGAAGCACACAAGAGGAAAACTGCAATAAGATGCCATTTATTGTGATATTTTATTGCCACTGTAAAATGCAAAGTTAAGATGTTGCAGATATGCTGACTGAATCTCAATAAAGTGAATAAATGCTTCCTTATTTAGTTCCCTTCAGTGGGTGTATCAGTGTCTACCCGGGGCAGTAACTCACAGGATTTACAGCCTGGGCGACATTTTCAGGCTTGGTGTGCAATACTAATACTTCAGTAGTTGTGTTGATTTTAGAGTAAGATTGGCTTGATGGAATACCAGGACTTCATGGTTGTTTTTAGTTGACAAACTAGCATGATTGAACAAAGGCAGTAGAATTTATAACAATATTTCTCACTACAAATGGCAGTAAATCACAAGCAAATCCTTAAGTTATATCTTTATAGAAATCCGTAAGTTATATCCTTATTGAGATTAACAAGATTCCCACTGCCTTTATTTACTGTCTATTTGGATCAGGAGTAGTTGGATCAGGAGTAGTTGGATCAGGAGTAGTTGGGTCGGGAGTAATTGGGTTGAGAATAGTCATGTCTGGAGTATGTGGGTTGGGAGTAATTGGGTCAGGAGTAGTCCAGTTGGGAGTAGTCGAGTTATGAGTAGTTAGCACTAAAAGTGAAACTTGAATCTGAATCTTCTTCGTAAATATTAATGATTATGAAACATTTATGGCAACTTGGCAAATGGCAAAGACACAGACTGCAAACAAATATGATACATGTTCACATCATTATTCAATGAAAAAATTTGATGAATTAATAATTAAAATCTTGTCTTATAATCCCTGACATTGTGACAATGTGAAGGACACAGTGACACATAATCCCTGACCTAGTGACAAGACTAATCTTTGGAGCCTCTCGGTTCAGATGTTAAGGTTTTTATATCAGTATTGAATTTCTATTGCATTTTCAGCAGTAATGGTGTTACAATTGATCTAGATGTGAATGTCACTTGTCACTTTCATAATTGATGATTCATTCAGACAATTAACATTTCATTATCAATTTGATAATAATGTAATGTAATGATTGTAATCTGTACGGTATACGCTCTGTGATATGGTTAGCTCCTGTTTTATTTATCAATTTAATTTATTTATGTATGACTTGGTCAGAGTCTAATGTTGGCATGTATGTATGAATTGAATTGGTCAGAGTGTAAAGTTGGCATGTATGTATGAATTGAATTGGTCAGAGTGTAATGTAGGCATGTATGTATGAATTGAATTGGTCAGAGTCTAATGTTGGCATGCATGTATGAATTGAATTGGTCAGAGACTAATGTTGGCATGTGTATATGAATTGAATTGGTCAGAGTCTAATGTTGGCATGCATGTATGAATTGAATTGGTCAGAGTGTAATGTAGGCATGTATGTATGAATTGAATTGGTCAGAGTCTAATGTTGGCATGTGTATATGAATTGAATTGGTCAGAGTCTAATGTTGGCATGTATGTATGAATTGAATTGGTCAGAGTGTAATGTAGGCATGTATGTATGAATTGAATTGGTCAGAGTCTAATGTTGGCATGTGTATATGAATTGAATTGGTCAGAGTCTAATGTTGGCATGCATGTATGAATTGAATTGGTCAGAGACTAATGTTGGCATGTGTATATGAATTGAATTGGTCAGAGTCTAATGTTGGCATGTATGTATGAATTGAATTGGTCAGAGACTAATGTTGGCATGTATGTATGAATTAAATTGGTCAGAATCTAATGTTGGCATGTGTGTATGAATTGAATTGGTCAGAGTGTAATGTAGGCATGTATGTATGAATTGAATTGGTCAGAATCTAATGTTGGCATGTATGTATGAATTGAATTGGTCAGACACTAATGTAGGCATGTATGTATGAATTGAATTGGTCAGAATCTAATGTTGGCATGTATGTATGAATTGAATTGGTCAGACACTAATGTAGGCATGTATGTATGAATTGAATTGGTCAGAGACTAATGTTGGCAGGTATGTATGAATTGCATTGGTCAGAGTCTAATGTTGGCATGTGTATATGAATTGAATTGGTCAGAGTCTAATGTTGGCATGCATGTATGAATTGAATTGGTCAGAGACTAATGTTGGCATGTGTATATGAATTGAATTGGTCAGAGTCTAATGTTGGCATGCATGTATGAATTGAATTGGTCAGAGTGTAATGTAGGCATGTATGTATGAATTGAATTGGTCAGAGTCTAATGTTGGAATGTATGTATGAATTGAATTGGTCAGAGTGTAATGTAGGCATGTATGTATGAATTGAATTGGTCAGAGTCTAATGTTGGCATGTGTATATGAATTGAATTGGTCAGAGTCTAATGTTGGCATGCATGTATGAATTGAATTGGTCAGAGACTAATGTTGGCATGTGTATATGAATTGAATTGGTCAGAGTCTAATGTTGGCATGCATGTATGAATTGAATTGGTCAGAGTGTAATGTAGGCATGTATGTATGAATTGAATTGGTCAGAGTCTAATGTTGGCATGTGTATATGAATTGAATTGGTCAGAGTCTAATGTTGGCATGTATGTATGAATTGAATTGGTCAGAGTGTAATGTAGGCATGTATGTATGAATTGAATTGGTCAGAGTCTAATGTTGGCATGTGTATATGAATTGAATTGGTCAGAGTCTAATGTTGGCATGCATGTATGAATTGAATTGGTCAGAGACTAATGTTGGCATGTGTATATGAATTGAATTGGTCAGAGTCTAATGTTGGCATGTATGTATGAATTGAATTGGTCAGAGTGTAATGTAGGCATGTATGTATGAATTGAATTGGTCAGAGTCTAATGTTGTCATGTATGTATGAATTGAATTGGTCAGAGACTAATGTAGGCATGTATGCATGAATTGAATTGGTCAGAGACTAATGTAGGCATGTATGTATGAATTGAATTGGTCAAATACTAATGTTGGCATGTATGTATGAATTGAATTGGTCAGAGACTAATGTAGGCATGTATGTATGAATTGAATTGGTCAAATACTAATGTTGTCATGTATGTATGAATTGAATTGGTCAGAGACTAATGTAGGCATGTATGCATGAATTGAATTGGTCAGAGACTAATGTAGGCATGTATGTATGAATTGAATTGGTCAAATACTAATGTTGGCATGTATGTATGAATTGAATTGGTCAGAGACTAATGTAGGCATGTATGTATGAATTGAATTGGTCAAATACTAATGTTGGCATGTATGTATGAATTGAATTGGTCAGAGACTAATGTAGGCATGTATGCATGAATTGAATTGGTCAGAGACTAATGTAGGCATGTATGTATGAATTGAATTGGTCAGAGACTAATGTTGTCATGTATGTATGAATTAAATTGTTCAGAGTCTAATGTAGGCATGTATGTATGAATTGATGTCATTAATGGGAAAGTTTAAATTTTTTTTAAATAGCAGCTGTAACTACACCCATTCTGTCCAGCATAACAGATGTACAGAATGTCTCTTTTGTGCCCTAGCATCAATGTCAGATGTAGCTCACTATACTGTCGCTGTTTCAAGGGTATACATTCCAAGGGCAACCTTACATCTTAGCTATCCATACATAATTGGTTCAACTATGTGGACAATATGCCTTACTACTAAGCAGGATTACTACAGAGTTAGTGTTAGTTTTTGGGATTAGGCTTACTGAATCAATCCCCAGCATCTGCACCCCCCTGAATCAATCCCCAGCACATCCGTCCCCCCTGAATCAATCCCCAGCACATGCACCCCCTGAATCAATTGCCAGCACATGCACCCCCCTGAATCAATCCCCAGCATATGCACCCCCCTGAATCAATCCCCAGCACAACCGTCCCCCCTGAATCAATCCCCAGCACATGCACCCTCAGAATCAATCCCCAGCACAGTCCCCCTTGTGTTAACTGTTGTCATAATTGTGGGCTTTTTGATACACTTACTGTAATGTGTGTGCATCAGATTTCCAACAACATTTTGCATTATGTAGGGTTATATTCTAGAAATAACAATGTGGTGTCATCCAGCTGCCAAAAGACATGTGATATTGCCTGTGACGTAGGTCTGCCAGGGACAATGCCACCAGCCAGGGCAGCAGATTAACGCTGCTATTCATTTACAGTAGATGGCTTTGACATTTTGAATTGTTATTTATTGGATTTGGTTACGTTGTGTTAGTAGTAGGTGAGGGGTAGAGGTTGGCTGCTCTACACTTGGCTGTCTCACTCCAAACATGTGAAACTCTTATTGCATTTTCAGGGTTAAGAGTTGACCATCATGCTGATCACATTGGATATAATAACACTCAGCATTGAATCAAATCAACATGATATGAGGTAAGAGATTCATTATTATGATCAGTGATAGTTTTACAGACTGTCTGATATGAATATCAAACACAAGAACCTGCTTTTGGATCAGTGTACAGGTTTCATCACTTATTTGACCCGACTTGTAGACCAGTGTAAAGGCTTCATCACTTATTTGACCTGACCCATAAACCAGTGTACATACTTCATCACTTATTTGACCCAACCCGTAGACCAGTGTACAGGCTTCATCACTTATTTGACCCAACCCATACACCAGTACAGGCTTCATCACTTATTTGACCTGACCCGTAGACCAGTGTACAGACTACATCACTTATTTGACCCAACCTGTAGACCAGTGTACAGGCTTCATCACTTATTTGACCCAACCCATACACCAGTACAGGCTTTATCACTTATTTGACCCAACCCATAAACCAGTGTACAGAATATCACTTATTTGACCCAACCCATACACCAGTACAGGCTTCATCACTTATTTGACCCAACCCGTAGACCAGTGTACAGGCTTCATCACTTATTTGACCCAACCCATACAACAGTACAGGCTTTATCACTTATTTGACCCAACCCATAAACCAGTGTACAGACTATCACTTATTTGACCCAACCCATACACCAGTACAGGCTTCATCACTTATTTGACCCAACCCGTAGACCAGTGTACAGGCTTCATCACTTATTTGACCCAACCCATACACCAGTACAGGCTTTATCACTTATTTGACCCAACCCATAAACCAGTGTACAGGCTATCACTTATTTGACCCAACCCATACACCAGTACAGGCTTCATCACTTATTTGACCCAACCCGTAGACCAGTGTACAGGCTTCATCACTTATTTGACCCAACCCATACACCAATACAGGCTTCATCACTTATTTGACCCAACCCGTAGACCAGTGTACAGACTTTATCACTTATTTGACCCAACCCATACACCAGTACAGGCTTCATCACTTATTTGACCCAACCCATACACCAGTACAGGCTTTATCACTTATTTGACCCAACCCATAAACCAGTGTACAGACTATCACTTATTTGACCCAACCCATACACCAGTACAGGCTTCATCACTTATTTGACCCAACCCGTAGACCAGTGTACAGACTATCACTTATTTGACCCAACCCATACACCAGTACAGGCTTCATCACTTATTTGACCCAACCCATACACCAGTATAGGCTTTATCACTTATTTGACCCAACCCATAAACCAGTGTACAGACTATCACTTATTTGACCCAACCCATACACCAGTACAGGCTTCATCACTTATTTGACCCAACCCGTAGACCAGTGTACAGGCTTCAACACTTATTTGACCCAACCCATACACCAGTACAGGCTTTATCACTTATTTGACCCAACCCATAAACCAGTGTATAGACTATCACTTATTTGACCCAACCCATACACCAGTACAGGCTTCATCACTTATTAGACCTGACCCGTAGACCAGTGTACAGGCTTCATCACTTATTTGTCCTGACCTGTAGACAACTATACAGACTTCATCACTTATTTGACCTTATCCATATACACTGTGTATAGACTTCATCACTGTCATGTACACTTAATTAGATTCCCACACTTTGCCACCTGTGCCTGTTTCATTCCTTGGACGGTGCTGTCACTTTTTCAGAATAAACTCCTCTGTCAGTGTCATTCCACTGCATTGTTCCATCAATTTCTTAAAAAATAATCCCCACAACAGAAGCATTTAATGTTTCATGCCTGGCAATATTCCAGTGTTCTTTTCACCGATCAGCAATGAATCTCGCACATGACGTCAGCATGCCATCCCTTACAGTTAGCCACCCCACAGATGTCTTTGTAGCCCCACCTTCTGCCCCCTCCCGGTGTTTTAGAAATCTGTCATTGAGTCGAAAAAGGAAGTGGAGATTTTTTTTTTTTTCACTTTGTCATTATAGTTGACGTGTCACTTTGGTGATTGCAGGTGATGAGATATCGTCAGTGTCACCAGCTCAGCGTAAAGGACTGGATGGACGGATAAAATAATAGCTGTTTAACAAGATGGTGCAAGGATCCAACAGTAGGTGCATTAAAGACGGTTTTATTTTATTTCTTATTGCCAACAGGTTCCAATCAACTGAGCCTGTAATAAAACATGTTTTAATTTGTTATGCCTATTAAAAATCACAATTATGGTAGCTTAAAATGAAACAAATCAAAATGATTTGTTTTTTGTCTTTTGTTGTGGTTGGTTTGTGTGTCACATGATATATATATATAATAATTATGCAGTTTCTACTCGTTTGTGGCAATTAATAGCAAGTCAAGCTGTTGCACAGCTTCAACTTACACATTCATGTACAACAAACATGACATGGAGATTTAATCCTCTTCTCTGTTTGAACAGGATTTATAAGTTAGACAGTCGTGTGCTGCTGATGCTACTTTTTAATTGAAAATATACCAGTTTTAAGTAATTTATATAACCTTATGAATTGGAAAATATTAACTTGAAATGTAAACAAGTTTTGGTAATCTGATTGACGCAATGGTAATGAAAGAATCTGCCTCAATAAGCTGATACAATTATAGACAAGAAACACCTGAAGATGGACAGAAATGGCAATGTTCAGATGTTTAACAGCCATAACCAACTGGAGACAGAATGCTCAGATGGAAGGATTAGGATGAAACTAAGCCTGTTGTTTAGTGTATGAAGGTATATATGACAAGGAGCCAGAATGCACAAATGGCAGGGTTTCAACCGCCAATGGGAGATGGTATAGGAGAGTGTCCACCTGTACGTGTGAGTGCATGTATGTTTTTAGTCAGAACAATGATAGCGTGTGATTGTTTTAATCACACAGACAATGTTGTCTTTCAATGAAGCTCTGTGAACAGCTGGCATGAGTAGTTCTCGGATGGTGAATGATAAGAAGAAATGTACATTTAGCACATCGTCTGCACATGTCACTAGAGATATAAGTGGAAAGGGGGCAGCAGTATTCTCAGAGAATATGCTGCGATCTGTTGACAGTGGGACAGGTTGCATCTATTTAAACTAAATTTGCAGGGGGGACTCGCAGAGAAGCCTGAAACTGGAGGCATAGACAAAGACAGCAAAAATAATTCAGCTAAGAACAGTCTGGAAAACTGTACTGAAGCTGGATATAAATGTGTTTGTTTAAATGCAAGGAGTATAGTAAACAAAAGAAATGAACTAAACATTATGGTAGAAGATATTGACCCTCACATAATAGGTATAACCGAATCATGGGCAACCACCGATATATCAGATGCCGAATTGGGACTGACAGGATATGTAATGTTTAGGAAAGATAGAATAGGAAGAAGGGGAGTTGGAGTTATTTTATATATTAAAGAATCTATCCAGGCTTATGAAATAAAATTAGATTGAGAAGCAGATTGCGAAGAAGCTGTTTGGTGTAACATAGTTACAGGAAACTCAACGTTAACGGTTGGATTAGTTTATCGAAGTCCAAACATAAGCATAGAAGAGAATGAAAAAATACAGCAGAATGCTGGAATATCTTAGAGTGAAATTGAATGCATCATCGTCAAATTTGTTCCCTTAAAAAAACACGGGAAACGGTCCAAAAAGAAACACTTATTGAAAGAAGCCATTAGAAAAATTAAGTATAAACAAATGATGTGGAAGTCATATAGACGTACTGGAAATGACGAAAACTACAACATTTATAAAGAAGCACTAAACCAAGCTACAGCTGAAATTAGAAATTCAAAGAGAAGCTATGAACATAAATTAGCTTGGAATATAAAACATGACAGCAAGAGTTTTTATGCATATGTTTGAAACAAACAGAAAGTTCAGGATAAGGTCGGTCGTCTAGAAGATAGTGCTGGAAATATAATATCAGAAGGATTCTTAATGGCAGAAGACCTCAATGAGTATTTTAGTTCAGTGTTTACTAGAGAAGACACTAGTTCACTGCCAGTACCAGAGGTTAAGTTCAAGGGGGCAGAATCAGACTATTTAAGACAGTTAATTGTAACCCCAGAAATGGTAGCTAAGAAAATTAGGGCTATGAAGGATAAAAAATTACCTGGAGTGGATGGTATTCCACCCAAACTACTACTGGAAATTGTAGAACAAATTAGCGTACCGCTTACAACAGTTTTCAAATTGTCATTAGAAGAGGGAGTGGTTCCTTTAGAATGGAAAGAAACAAACATACCGTTATTTAAAAAAGGTTCGAGAAACAAGTCAAATAATTATAGACCAGTTTTAACAAGATTTAACAAGATTGCCATCCAGAGAATTAACTCTAGATGG
This sequence comes from Paraescarpia echinospica, assembly GCA_020002185.1. NCBI lineage: Eukaryota > Metazoa > Annelida > Polychaeta > Sabellida > Siboglinidae > Paraescarpia > Paraescarpia echinospica. The sequence goes on along the minus strand of CM034542.1, from coordinate 1,001,683 downwards.
CAGGTGGACAAGGAAGCCCTTTGGCTTATCGAGAGTCCAACCCTTTTATCTACATATATCCAGCCCTTCTGAGGTATGTGTCGATTTTATTTTTAAACATATTCACACTACTAGCACCCACACAATCATCAGATAATCTGTTCCATACATTCACAGTCCTTTGTGAAAATGAAAACTTTCTTACGTCTAATCTACACTGTTCCTTTACTTATGTAACTTCATGTCCTCTAGTCTTTCTATCTTTCTTAACTGAAAAAAACATATTTCTATCAATATTTTCATAACCATTCAATATTTTAAACACTTCTATCTGATCTCCTCTCAATCTCCTGGTCTCTAGTGTTGTTAAATGACATTCTTTTAGGCGTTTTTCATAACTAAGATCCCTCAGTTTTGGTATCATTTTAGTCGCTCTCCTCTGTACTCTTTCTAACATATCTATGTCCTTCTTGCGGTATGGTCTCCACGCTTGTATACAATATTCTAAATGAGGCCTAACTATTGTTTCGTACAGCGGTATTATTAGTTCTTTTTCTTTATATGCTATATTTCGCCTAATCAACCCAAGGATTTGATTTCCTTTTGAAGCTACAATTCCACACTGCTCTGAAACCTTCATGTCAGCACTAATTGTCAGCCCTAAGTCTTTTTCTTTTACAGTAGTATTTAGTACAGTTCCCCCCATTGTATATTCTACATATTCGTTCCCATGTCCTGTGTGAAGACATTTACATTTCCCAAAATTGAACAACATTTGCCACTTTTTAGACCATTTGATCAACCTGTCAAGATCATCCTGTAAATGCTGTCTATCTCCATCACTTATAATCCTTCTAAACACTTTTGTATCATCTGCAAATTTCAACATCTTGCTAGCTATATCATCGTCCAAATCGTTTATATATATATATTAAGAATAATATAGGTCCCAGTACTGATCCCTGTGGAACCCCACTCAAAACTGATTTCCAGTTTGAAGCCTCCCCATCAACAACTACCGGCTGTCTTCTGTCAATCAGCCATTTTTCTATCCAGTTAATTATACCATTTCCTACGCCATGGGCTTTTAGTTTAAGCAGTAATCTCTGATGTGGCAGTTTGTCGAAAGCTTTTTGAAAATCTAAGTAGATGATATCTACTGGTGATCCATCATCTACCCACTTAGTGATATCTTCCAAAAAACATAACATATTTGTTAAGCATGACCTCGCTTTTAGAAACCCATGTTGAGATGGGTTTATCAAGTTATGTTTAACAAGAAAATCCACCATGTGATCTTTAATTAGTCTTTCTAATAATTTACAAATCACCGATGTTAAATTAACTGGTCTATAATTATTTGACTTGTTTCTCGAACCTTTTTTGAATAACGGTATAATGTTTGCTTCTTTCCATTCTAAAGGAACCACTCCCTCTTCTAATGACAAGTTGAAAACTGTTGCAAGCGGTATGCTAATTTGTTCTACAATTTCCAATAGTAGTTTGGGTGGAATACCATCCACTCCTGGTGATTTATTATCTTTCATAGCCCTGATTTTCTTAGCTACCATTTCTGGGGTTACAATTAACTGTCTTAAATAGTCTGATTCTGCCCCCTTGAACTTAGCCTATGGTACTGGCAGTGAACTAGTGTCTTCTCTGGTAAACACTGAACTAAAATACTCATTCAGGTCTTCTGCCATTAAGAATCCTTCTGATATTACGTTTCAAGCACTATCTTCTAGAGGACCGACCTTATCCTGAACTTTCTGTTTGCTTCGAATATATGCATAAAAACTCTTGCTGTCATGTTTTATATTACAAGCTAATTTATGTTCATAGCTTCTCTTTGAATTTCTAATTTCAGCTGTAGCTTGGTTTAGTGCTTCTTTATAAATGTAGTCTTCGTCATTTCCAGTACGTCTATATGACTTCCACATCATTTTTAACATCGGTGATTTGTAAATTATTAGAAAGACTAATTAAAGATCACATGGTGGATTTTCTTGTTAAACATAACTTGATAAACCCATCTCAACATGGGTTTCTAAAAGCGAAGTCATGCTTAACAAATATGTTATGTTTTTTGGAAGATATCTCTAAGTGGGTAGATGATGGATCACCAGTAGATATCATCTACTTAGATTTTGAAAAAGCTTTCGACAAAGTGCCACATCAAAGATTAATGCTTAAACTAAAGGCCCATGGCATAGGAAATGGTATAATTAATTGGATAGAAAAATGGCTCATTGACAGAAGACAACGGGTAGTTACTGATGGGGAGGCTTCAAACTGGAAATCAGTTTTGAGTGGGGTTCCACAGGGATCAGTACTGGGACCTATATTATTCTTAATATATATAAACGATTTGGACGATGATATAGCTAGCAAGGTGTTAAAATTTGCAGATGATACAAAAGTGTTTAGAAGGATTAAAAGTGATGGAGATAGACAGCATTTACAAGATGATCTTGACAGGTTGATCAAATGGTCTGAAAAGTGGCAAATGTTGTTCAATTTTGGGAAATGTAAATGCCTTCAGACAGGACATGGGAACAAATTTGTAGAATATACAATGGGGGGAACTGTACTAAGTACTACTGTAAAAGAAAAAGACTTAGGGCTGACAATTAGTGCTGACATGAAGGTTTCAGAGCAGTGTGGAATTGCAGCTTCAAAAGGAAATCAAATCCTTGGATTGGTTAGGCAAAATATAGTATATAAAGAAAAAGAACTAATAATACCGATGTACAAAACAATAGTTAGGCCTCATTTAGAATATTGTATACAAGCATGGAGGCCATACCGCAAGAAGGACATAGATATGATAGAAAGAATATAGAGGAGAGTGACTAAAATGATACCACAAATGAGGGATCTTAGTTATGAAAAACGCCTAAAAGAATGTCGTTTAACAACACTAGAGACCAGGAGATTGAGAGGAGATCAGATAGAAGTGTTTAAAATATTGAATGGTTATGAAAATATTGATAGAAATATGTTTTTTTTTCAGTTAAGAAAGATAGAAAGACTAGAGGACATGAAGTTACATTAGTAAAGGAGCAGTGTAGATGAGACGTGAGAAAGTTCTCATTTTCACAAAGGACTGTGAATGAATGGAACAGATTATCTGATGATTGTGTGGGTGCTAGTAGTGTGAATATGATTAAAAATAAAATCGACACATACCACAGAAGGGCTGGATATATGTAGATAAAAGGGTTGGACTCTCGATAAGCCAAAGGGCTTCCTTGTCCACCTGCCATCTAGAGTTAATTCTCTGGATGGCAATCTTGTTAAATCTTGTTAAATGAGATTTTCTTCGGGTATCAATTGATCTTTTATATAATTAAGGCCAGACACGTCAGGTGGATAGGATTATTTTATAATTTATGCTAATAGTCCAATTTTTTTCTACCCAAATTATAGAGAATTTAGAGGTATGTAATAGTCATACAAGTAAACTCTATCATAATCTGGGAGAAAAACATTTTCAGTATTTTTGTCAAAAAACCATTTCACCTGGGGTGTCTGGCCTAAAGATTGTCATCAAAATATGCAAAAGATAACCAATTTATTTTAATATTATTTATTTAAAAGTTCCAGCTGCTGCCCTGCAAAAGTCCATGTTCTGTTAATGAGTGTCCAATACGTTTAACCTTCTACACAACTTGCCCTGCGGCTGTGAATGTGCATGTTCTGTGGGTGTCCAATACATTATTTATGCAGCTAAACGATATTCTTATCTCGTTTCTTGTTTACAATGCAATCATTCCACATAGAAAAACATACTCTTAAAATATTTTATGTGCCTTTGTTGTTAAAATTTTGCGACGGTTTGCATCCGCTATGAGTAATAATACAAGTTGGTGACGTTCTCAGACAACGTCGAAGACGCTTACCGCCGATGCATTCCGCGGCGCCAGTTGGACTGCAAGCATACATAATATTACTTGCAAGTCCACACATTGTCGAGAAGTTAAAATAAATTAAAAAAATTATTTAAAAAGCAAAAAAAAATTTTTTTTCTTACCTATATTGTAAACCCGGCACAAAAATAACCACGTAATCCTAGTCGTAGAACTTCCAAACTTCTTCACAACATGTCAACAATAGCTACGACACTTGTATACAATTATACAAATCGTGTAAAATACACTTACTATCTTATAACGATCACTGTTTACAAAAACGTAAGATGTGTTTGTGTTACGGTGATGTTTTGCGATTGCTACGACGATGTATGACTATGACTTTTACAAAACTCCCTGGACAAGGCTCGCTGTATGCGTCCAGTTCACGGGGAACGTGCGCTCACAGGGATTGGTATTACCAATCGGATCATTAGTAAAACGTATCAGTTTCCAGACCGATGTTCACAAAACTTCATGCACTATCATAATATTTGCCGACGCACTTTTCTGGCATGGTGAACCCCGACTGCGTGCACCAGGGCAGGTTAAAAACATGTCACTGCCTATGTGTAGGTTCACGCAATGGTGTCCAAAATAATGTGTGAAATGCCAAAAATCATGCGTATATACGCATAATATTATGCTAACGGGAGCCCTGAAACCTGTTGTTTAGTGCGTGAAGGCATGTATGGCAAGGAGATAGAATCATAGATGGAAGGGTTAGGATTAGACCAAGCCTGTTGTTTAGTGTGTGAAGGCATGTATGGCCAGGAGATAGAATCATAGATGGAAGGGTTAGGATTAGACCAAGCCTGTTGTTTAGTGCGTGAAGGCATGTATGACAAGGGGATAGCATCATAGATGGAATGGTTAGGATTAGACCAAGCCTGTTGTTTAGTGTGTAAAGGCATGTATGACAAGGAGATAGAATCATAGATGGAAGGGTTAGGATTAGACCAAGCCTGTTGTTTAGTGTGTGAAGGCATGTATGACAAGGAGATAGAATCATAGATGGAAAGGTTAGGATTATACCAAGCCTGTTGTTTAGTGTGTGAAGGCATGTATGACAAGGAGATAGAATCATAGATGGAATGGTTAGGATTAGACCAAGCCTGTTGTTTAGTGTGTGAAGGCATGTATGACAAGGAGATAGAATCATAGATGGAATGGTTAGGATTAGACCAAGCCTGTTGTTTAGTGTGTGAAGGCATGTATGACAAGGAGATAGAATCATAGATGGAATGGTTAGGATTAGACCAAGCCTGTTGTTTAGTGTGTGAAGGCATGTATGGCAAGGAGATAGAATCATAGATGGAAGGGTTAGGATTAGACCAAGCCTGTTGTTTAGTGTGTGAAGGCATGTATGGCAAGGAGATAGAATCATAGATGGAAGGATTAGGATTAGACCAAGCCAGTTGTTTAGTGTGTGAAGGCATGTATGGCAAGGAGATAGAGCCATAGATGGAAGGGTTATGATTATACCAAGCCTGTTGTTTAGTGTGTGAAGGCATGTATGGCAAGGAGATAGAGCCATAGATGGAAGGGTTAGGATTAGACCAAGCCTGTTGTTTAGTGTGTGAAGGCATGTATGGCAAGGAGATAGAACCATAGATGGAAGGGTTAGACCAAGCCTGTTTAGTGTGTGAAGGCATGCATTACAGACTATCCAGATGGAAGACATGAATGCACAGGTCATTACTATAATACACTTGTGTCTATAGTCAATGACCATACACCTATTTTGGACTATGACCATACACCTATTTTGGTCTACAAGTTTACACCATAACTGTGGAAACAAATGACTGAAGCTTGTTAACTCAGGTATCCACCAGTGGCACATGCTTTATTTCTGGGGGCCTCTGTTAGGCCGTCTACGTAATGAGTGTCCAAGGGTGAGTTTACAGGTGGGGAGACAGCCTTATCCCACAGGAAATTGTCACCAAGACGCATCAACGCAAGAACTCAGACACCGTTCAAGAAAGATGACTTGCCGCACTTGTGTCTATAATCAATGCGGCAAGTCATCTTTCTTGAACGGTGTCTGAGTTCTTGCGTTGATGCGTCTTGGTGACAATTTCCTGTGGGATAAGGCTGTCTCCCCACCTGTAAACTCACCCTTGGACACTCATTACGTAGACGGCTTAACAGAGGCCCCCAGAAATAAAGTATGTGCCACTGGTGGATACCTGAGTTAACAAGCTTCAGTCATTTGTTTCCACAGTTATGGTGTAAACTTGTAGACCAAAATAGGTGTATGGTCATAGTCCAAAATAGGTGTATGGTCATAATCCAAAGTAGGGGTCACAGGATATTTAACAAATCATCATGTCGGCAAACAAAGCAATGCATTGGTCAACAGTTAATGGCCAAGAATATACTTGGAATATAATATAGAGATATTTATAGTGTGTACTCTTCTTCCATATAACTACATAATCCTACTCTGGAGCACTGTCACACTTGTAGTTATACTACATAATGCTGTATGATATATATATATATGTAAAAAAATTGGTCTTAGATGACGTGGGCCACATGTGTCACATAGAAGCCTAGACATGTGTTCAGCTAATGAGGCTGCATACATGTGGCCATTTGTCAAAATATATTATTACTCATCAGGCAGACACATTCATAGCATCGAGGCATTGGTGGGTTTTCAACCATGACGTGTGTAAAACCACTGTTGAGAAAGATTAAACTGATCAATAAAAACAAGACAAAACACAAAAAAACTTCTTTTCAGTTATATGATATTACATAATATTATGGCAGGCCTCGACATTAATACTGGCCCGCTGGCCTGGTGCCGTTTTTTAAGCTGTTGGACCAGTTCAGGCCACCAGTTCACATTTTAATGGGCCACTGGTTTCCAGTTCTTGAATGCCGCTGAAATGAAGCGACGGTCACTGCAAGACCGCATCGGGGCTCCGATGCATAGTTCGTCAGAATTCTTAGACCCGATTCAGTTATAGGAGACTGTAAACGTAACATAGGTACTAATTCTGATCAATAATAATTCAAAACTCTAACACTTACCATGCGGATAGCATGCAACGCCATCGAATAAATTTGCTAACCACCGGCAGCGGCAGTACAGGTTTTCAAGATGAGAGACGCCATTTTTAAAGTCCCCGCTGCGTCCCTTGGACACACTTTGTACGGTGGTTGGAAGCTGCCTCGGCTTTAGAATTAGGCATGCTTTTTCTTCTCTACTTGCAAAGGAATACAGCTTAAATCCAAATTTAACAAGTGGCTAAAGTGACAGAAACCAAACGTAACGCTTCGTCAGCAGGGGCAAGGTGAAGGCCACCTTGTTTGGGTGGTGCTACCTAGTGAATGCAACGAGAAATAGTCTAATGTCTTGAATAATCTGTATATGAAAACAGCATCAACACAATTACTGACTGACTAGCTGTCGTCACACTGGCCACACACTTTATTTAAACTTGGCAAATAGTGTATACATGCATCTGAGTACACACTTGAACAATTACCGTAAATTTCCGTTTATGATGCACCCCCATGTATAATACGCACCCTGACTTTTACTAAATTGTGATAGAATTTCTATATCACCATGTATAATACGCACCCTGACTTTTTACATCAATCCCCGATTTCCCTGCTTCTAATATTTTGCTTGAACCTATGAATCCATCTCAGAATCGTAAACATGTCACCTATGCCAGTTACGGCATTGCTGCCGACTTGTCACTCGCTAGTGACTCCTGTGTAAGCACTACGTAACTTGTGTTGTAGCTTGACAATTGTGCAACTGATTAAATCAGCGCTTGCTAGAACTTACATTGTGTCGTTCTGATTTCACTTTTAAATTAACACCAAGTTCTATTCTGAAATGCTACATGCAAACCTGGTACTTTCAACTGTGAAGCATACATGCGCTACATTCGTCTTTATTTACATTCACAACACTTGCATTCACACCTTTAAACATGGAGTCACTTGTTGACACTCGATCCATTCATAATCATAGCAGGACGCTTCCCGGGCTGCGCTCCCCGGTCTCGTACGCTTCCCGCTCGTGTTATTCACGATGTCAGACATTCGGGCTCTCGTCTTTGTCATTTCTCGCTGCTAGTTTAGGGTTAGAGAGGCGGTTACGGGGGTGCGACTCTTGCCTTTCATCTGCATTGCTGCGATGATTTATGTGATTGTGACATCACGCCAACTTTGATAATATTACTAGTTTTCCAGCAGCGTTTTCCTGGTCTGCAAACATTGATAAATTGGTCAGAGAAAATTTTGTTTAGCCTTAGCACCATGTATAATACGCACCCTGACTTTTGTGAAAAAAAGTGAAGGAAAAAATGCGTGTTATACATGGAAATTTACGGTATTAGCTTTGGACATTAACATTTTAAACAATCAATATGTATAGTAACTTACAACAATATTTTTTGGTAAAATAAAAAAGACTAATAATGTTTGCACCTCAGTATCAGTGTATTTTTATGGTAATGCAAACTCCGGGCCAGTTACTTTTATAGACGGGTCAGTAACTTTTCAAATCTACAGGCCCCCTGAGCCAGTGGATACAAAACCTTAATGTCAAGGCCAGTTCTGACTATGCTAGTAGTCATAATTTAAAGTGTTTATAGCTAAACCCTGTGATTTCACTGGTTTGATAGAGGCCAGGTCTACACATTCCAGTTCTCATAGCCTATTTTACTCTGCTATGTTAGTATATTGCTCTTTACATTGCTGTGATGACTAGAGCCAGTCTGAGATACTGGCAGTGCTCTTACAAGGTGCTGTTATTGTGTGCCACCAGTGGACATCTGAACAAACCAACAGCAAACATTGCATGTGTTAGCATGCTGCCAGTTGAGAACGAGAAGTGTTATTTGATGGACTGTCTACAGCTGGGTCTACACCTGCTCCCAAAGCTGGTACCATCCCTGTATCACCCACAGTCTACAGCTCACTGAGGTGGAGAGGACAGTGGCTCTGGTATAGGGTTGTCACAACTCATCTTTGGTTCAAAAGATACTCTCGGTGTCCATCACACTGAGACCGTTGACTGGCCAGTGATAATGTCTGTGTCACTTTAGGCCACAATAAAATATAGTTGTGTTTCCGGTAACATTGATTTTTAAAAGGTAGGTAGGTAGGAAAAACATTTTATTTTTAAAAACATTTTATTGCAAAAAAATAGTGTAGGCAGACCTATTGTAATATTTTATTTTTTGTGAGTATAACAATGATTTTTGTTCAACCATTTTAGCTAGCACCATATATGAAGCCATCCAATGGAATTTGCTAGAACTATGAAACCCAGACTACACTGTATATCACTTTTAGCCAGCGTAACCTAGGCTGTTGTTATTCCTTTGAGTTTTGTGTTCGAAACCGGAATCTGTACACTTATGCGGAATCTGTACACTAACGATGTGACAATTATAATTAATTAACAACATGTGTCCAATGCGCTTAGCGGACAACCAGACAACGATCACGAAACGGTTTATGTTAGCGCCTTCCGCTCGCGTCCCTGTTTACGTCGGTTGATACCAATGAGGTACGTAGCAGGGGTGCCATGACACTTCGCAACGATTTACGTGGAAATCTATCCAATACTAGGGATGATCGCAGAATTTCCATTCCAAAAGGTAAATTCTTGTTACTTTTCGGGACTTTTGTTAAAATTATCTGTATTTTTAGTATCTTGAATGAATGTTGTAATTGCGGGAATATAATATAATGTTTAAAGACGTTTTTGGTCAGAGGCAAGGGTCAAGGGTCGGCATCATAAAAAACTTATTTTGTTCTTCAAAAAATGTATAGGGTCTCACGGAAATACTAGGTACCAGGTTACCAGAAACACAGGTACTTTTTTATTTGGCCTTAGCGGAGTAGTGCAGTGACTAGAGCATCAGACTCTCAATCGAGAGAAGCTGGGTTCGAATCCTGTGCTGCCATTTCGAACCATGGGTAAGTTTGTTCACTCTATGTTGCTCCAGTTCACTCAGCTGTATGAATGAGTACCTGGCTATAGACAGTGGTGGATATTTGTGTACAAACAGCCTTCATGCATTAACTGCAGCATGGCTGAATGCTTCCCAGAGAAGTTGAGACGGTGTTCGATTGAACAGGTCTGCCAGGGAATAAAGTGTAAAGCATTTGAACAGTCCTGAGGACTGGATACCGTGCTGTATATAAGAACTTCGAACACTTTCTCTTCTCTTATCTTTGCCTGTGTTTCATATAATCCTCGGCAGAAATTCCGTTATGACTTGAGAGTCATGATTCCAATCATTCTTATAATTTGCAACATGCAGAACTCCACTAAATCATACACTAATATTTAACAAAAGAGAATACTGTTGTTGAAAACTACAGCATGGCAGCAGGTTGTTTTGAGAGCTGTGTCATATGTTATGTGACCGGAGATGTTTCCATGCAGTGTAGGTGTTGAATTGAATACATAAGTGCAGGTAGTTGAGACCAAGTGTTGTATTGTGGACAAGTGATAGATGGGCCAGTTAATGACATAACGCCACACGAGAATAATGTTTTCTTGACAGCATCATGAATGCTCCAACAGAACAGTTAACCTGGAATCATAATAATAATAGCCCTGACTCTCTTGTGCGACAGTGAACAGAGTAACATAGTTCACACCGACCCGAAAGAGGTACCAGAGATAACACGATGGGAGGTGGAAGCAGCGCTAAGAGATATGAAGAATGGGAAGACATCAGGCAATGACCATGTAAACATTGAAGCATTAAAAGCAGGAGAAGATACCATCTCGAAGACACTGGCTAAGCTGTATACTAAATGCTTATCAGAAAAATGAATACCCACCACATAGAAGAATGCAAAGATGGTGATAATCTTCAAGAAGGGAAATAAGAAAGAATGACAGACCGATATGTCTGTTATCAAACATCTACAAATTACTCACAAAGATACTTACGAATAGGCTAGAGAAGACACTCGACAAAAACCAACCACGAGAGCAAGCAGGATTCAGAAGCAGGTACTCAATGACAGACCACATACACGTCGTAAACCAACTGAAAGAGAAATGCCGAGAATTTTATATCCCACTCTGCATCGCTTTCGTCAACTAAGAGAAGGCTTTCGACTTGGTGCAAACTCAAGCAATACTGACCCCCCCTTCAAGAACAGGGGATAGAAGACATGTACATCGAACTCCTGAAAGACATCTACACCAACAGCTCAGTGACCGTCCACCTACACAAAAAGAGCAACAAGATCAACATCAAGAGAGGAGTACGACAGGGTGACACCGTATCGCCCAAGCTGTTCACGGCAACACTTGAAAGCATATTCCGAAGACTGACCTGGGAAACCAGATGCTTGAGGATAGACGGAGAATATCTCAGCCATCTTCGCTTCCCGAAGACATACTCATATGCGCTACTACACTGCAAGAACTACAAAACATGCTGCAGGAGCTAGCTGATAAAAGTGAAAAACAAGGTCTCAAGATGAACATCTCGAACACAAAAGTGATGCTAGAAAATGACACACCAATATATATCAATTCGGCGCAGATAGAGAACGTTGAAAGCTACGTCTGTCTGGGACAACGATACAGTATCAGAGACAAGCACCAAGACAAGAAGATTCAAAGAAGGATCACTGCCGGCTGGACAGCATTCGCCAAACACTGCGATATCTCCAAGGGTAACTTTTGGAACCTGCTTGAAGTTACAAGTCTTCAACCCATGCATACTTCCAGCGATTACATATGGTGTGGAAACATGGGCACTCACCATCCAGGCAAAGAACAAACTAGCAGCTGTACAAACAAAGATGGAAAGAAGTATGTTAAACATCACATATCGGGAGAGAAAAACAAACATCTGGGTAAGGCAGAAGACAAAGGTCCTAGACGTGATAGAACAAGTCAGAAGACAGAAGTGGACCTGGGCAGGGCACATCAGCAGACTACGAGATAAATGATGGACATCGCGTATCACAACCTAATCTAGTGGAAGACCGGCGAGACGGTGGAGAGACGAACTAGACGAGTACTGGAAGGGCAGCATCTGGCAGAGGATAGCGCAAGACAGGCAGATTTGCAAATTACTTGCCGAGACCTTTGCCCAACCACGGGACACTATGGCTGCACAATGGTGATGATGATGATGACTCTCTTGATATTATAAATTGATATAAATTATAATAGTGTGTGGTCAGTTTTGTTCTGAATTTGTACAAATGAATTATCCATAGCGTCTGTGGTATTACTCCAAGATTTCCAATAGTTGTATACAACTCTATTATATATTGTGCGTGTGTGCGTGCGTATGCATGTGTGCTCGTGTGCATGTACGTACAGGGGTGCTCATGTATGTATAAATTCTGTAAATTGACAACTGTTTACAATATGCTTACAATATACAAACAGATACATTCACCAACTGCAAGTGTGAGTCCAATCATCTTCTTTAATTGTCTTCTTTAGTAGTCTGCCATTGAGCTTTAATGAACAGGATTTGTGCAGACTTGCATCGTAATCGACCTTCATAATATCGGCAGATGGTCTGTTTATAGGTTGCTTAACAGAAGTTTATCACAGGCAGTGTTTTTACGTCACTTGCCCAATGCCTTTTATGCTCTGGTTTGTTTAACTGTATTGTTATTGAACGGCCTGGCCTGTGAGAGTTGTCAGGAGCCAGATGTGGTTATGGGTTCACCCACTGTCTGTGATATTGCTTAGAGAGTGGATCGCCTACAAAACAGATTCAGTATGAAAGCCATTCAGTTGAACCTGTGGAAAAAACACAAAAGTAATACGCTGTGTCGTGTGTCAACACCTGGTTGTGTCCTCACAAGTTATGTATCCCATGATACCTTGCAGACTGTTGGAGAACTGGTGAACCCGAACCCTTTCTTCTGCACACGAATCTCTACATTGGCTGTGATTCAGTTCACTAAATGTATCTCACTAGTCATCACTTCTAAATAAGATTATTTAATTTAGGTATGATTACTAGTGCCACAATCTGAGTGCGTTATAAATGAAAATATATGCATTTTTAAAGACGTTTTATAAATAAAAAGTATGTTCGTCACCATGATCACTAATGTTTCTGTCATCCAGGATCACAAACGTGTTCATCCCCCAGGATCATAAATGTGTTCATCCCCCAGGATCATAAATGTGTTCATCCCACAGGATCACAACTGTGTTCAGTCCCAAGGAAGACCAATGTGTTTGTCACCCAAGATCACAATTGCCTCACAAGGATTGAAGAAAAAGTGATAACAAGTAAATATGAAGTCAAAATGAGAGATTGTCCCCTAGATCTGAGTTCACTTGCCTCCCACCTTGCCTGACAAATGAAAGATTGATGTAGGGACCAGCTGCCACATGCTGCAGTAGGATGTTTGATCTGCAACAATGGCTGCCCACAGAGCTGTATCAATATCTGGTCAGGCAAATAGAGCATTCACCAAGGGTTAGAGGTGTTGTCATGAATCAGGGCCTTGGTCAGGCAGATGAGGTGTTACCTTGAAACAGGGCCTTGGTCAGGCAGATAGAGCATTCATCAAGCAATGGAGGTGTTGTGAATCAGGGCCTTCATCAGATGGATGGAACCGTCATTAAGTGATGGAGGTATTGTCATGAATCAGGGCTTTGGTCAGACAGATAGAGCATTCATCAGGTGATGGAGGTGTTGTGAATCAGGGCCTAGGTCAGGCAGATAGAGCATTCATCAAGCGATGGAGGTGTTGTGAATCAGGGCCTTGGTCAGGCAGATTTTGGGCTTTTATTTAACAACCACTATCATTTGGTTAACAATTTTGTTGGTATTTTGTAGGGAGCTTTGGCAACATGAAAGAGAACTTAATCTTGAGAGCTCAAAGGGAAGACCATTATGACTTATATACTACAGACCAATATGATATATATACAAGAAACCATTATGATACTGTATATATATATACATATATATATATATCTATGTACAGGTGTATATATATATATATATATATATATACCATTATGATATGGGTAAGAACACGGTACTGGTACACACTTGTGGTGCCTTAATTATAAGTGAAATAAATATTGTACAATAAAAGAAAATGTTATCTTTGACTAATTAAATATTTACTATACATCCCATAGAGATAACATCCACAAAAAATATCCCATTACTCGACCCAGTTTTATGTATGAACGATTTTTTACGTCATATTTGGGACACGGGAAAACCAGTGTATATTGAAGCCGGCTCTGTGGCTCTGTTTTTGATTGTAAAATATTCACCTTAATTGGAAAATAACCCCAAAACAAATGTGTTTTAAACTACGTAATTATAATTTTAATACCCCAAGTTCTTAATAAACAGCAACCAAAATGCCAGGTGGCGGAGGTGCATAATATTTCATGTCTTTCTACGTGACGTACACCTTCGGAACACTACAACCATGAAGTTAAAATGTAGGACATATCAGACATGTCGTGAAGCGATCGCTCATTGGCACTAATTAATTTGGGAAGTTATTTTTCTTGAAGCATAAATAACAAGTTTTTGATGCAGACCTAACGAAAGTTACATCCTGTCATGTCTTTTTACCAGTTACCTACATCCAAGTAATGTGTTCCAATAAAAGAAAAATCTTCAACATTATACAACATCATGAATACCAGGATGTAACACGAACTCATTTACGACAAAGGAATCCATCTATGACAACATGGACGCCGGAAATTCTGCAGGCATGTTTTTCATTTTCGTTGTCCGATTTTTTGAAAATGTTACACGCTCGGCTAAATGGTCTCATTACGTACGCAGTCAGAAAGTTTAAAACATTGTTCACTGTTGTAGATAACATCTAGCCATTATTTCTTTGTAAAATATATAAATTTGTGGACTTAATTCGGCCCGGATGATCTGCGTGTTCATGTGTTGCTTAACTGCTGGATAGCACGCAACTGTGACATTTTCGTTATTCTGCCGTTCCTGTTTTTTTCAGGAATAATTGTAAATTACTGATTAGAAATTATCCACGCCTTGTAGGTGATATTTTATCTAAATGATATATAATTTGAACACCATTCTGTCTCCCTTTGCCGATGACATCGGTACGTTGCCTACAGATGACGATGTCGGACGCTGGTGATGTACGTCAGTCATCACTGTCACTGGACTGCCCGAACTCTCTTTGCTCTTGGTCTTCATTACCTCCAACCATGTGGCGATATTCCTCAGCTGTGATGACACATTTCCTAGTTGTTATCCCACTTTCTCATGCAGTATTTGTTTGGAGTTTGTTTACTTTCTTATTTAAGACTAATTACACTATATTATATTTATTTAAGACTATTTAATTACACTAGTCAGTCTACTGTTTGTTTTATGTCGGCATCTACTGCTTGTTACATTATTGTTAACTTAACATATATTAGTAGTGTTAATTTACTAATCACTGATACTCACAATGGTATTCCCAATAAGCTAATGCACAATCCTGCCTTCATTTTAACATATACCTTAATTTTGGCAGCATCCTTACCAGGCCTGGGGTCGATTACATTGTAATGTAAAATCTAGTATCGTTACTTAGGAGAACACCAAACTTTTACGGAATAGAACACATTTCCTGCATATCTAATAAATGAATCTTGCTGGTTCTCAAGTTAAGTCTAATCAGGATGGCATGGTCATATTGACCTTAATGTGTGTCCATGTTACATACTACCTTTGAGATGAACTTGTGTTGCCATCTCTTGACCGTGAGGAAAGTTATCCCGGCTTCAATAGCAGTTATGCACAGTTACCTCCTCCTTCAGAATGTAAGCATTTTGAATCAAAATTATGCATTTGAATTTTCAAGTCTGATGTCCATTTCTGTGTACCAGTACCAGGTTCTTGCCCATATACAAGAGACGATTGTGCTATCCAAGTTTACCTCATAGGGTTAGCTATGCCAACAGAACTGATTTTGTTTGTAATAATACATATGTTAAGTTTAAGAAATGCCAATGAAGGAGATTTATACCTAAATCGGAGGGTCTCGAAAAATCAGGCATTTATGGGTAAATTGAAGGGTCTCGGAAAATCGGGCATTTATATGGAAATCGAAGGGCCTAAGAAAATCGAGCATTTATACATCAATCAGAATAAAATATAATAAAAAGAATAAATTCCATAGACATTAACAACCCGGTTTTACTAAAAACATGTAAAGTTTCAGAAATGCCAATGCATGAGATTGATGCCTAAATCGGAGAGTTTTGTGGTATCACTGGATTGTGCATAAATCAGCGGTCTCAGAGTATTGTAGAATTTTGCATAAATCAGAATATTTCACATTATGAAAATGGTCACAGATAAGCTTTAGTTCCAAATTCATTGCTCTTCTTCAAAATGGCACATAATTAACTGCATGTTAATATATATTTAATGTTACATTAAACACATTGTATGAGGACAAGTAAACTGGTATATGTGTTCATACATTAAATAGAATTATTATTGTGCAAAAACATTGCATACTACATATTATTTTACAAATATAACTGACATAATATTCGCAGTAATACATGAACTTAGCATTGTATTTTTCTTCAAAGTTTGTCTCCATGGCCTGGGTGACAGAGGCATGCTTGATTAATTTGCTGTTTGTGACCCTTGTCTTTGCTGACGGACCTTTTAATGTTATAAAATTATCTGTTTTAAATAAAGTTTTTCATTTATAATGTGTTCCAATTGTAACATTTACAAATATAGATTGACATTATTTGAACATAGGTTGAAATGGATTACCGTTTGCGTTACAAAATCGTCAAGTTTACGGTGGGCGATAATAGTGAATCTGCAAGCGCAGTTTACGGTGCTCGTCTAAAGCTTTTATTCAATGACATCAACAGGCAAGACCAAGAAAAGTATAGTTAAATAGTTGTTGTTGTCTAGTCAACACAAGGTCTGGTATAACTAACCCCCTTTGTTGTCCAAGCAGCCTTGCTCCTGTGTCCCTGTTCATGAAAAGTAGCTCAGGCTCAGTCCGACTGCAATTCATTCATTGGCTTTATCAGGCCACAAAGAAGTACTTTGTTTCATTGGCATAGCAATCCGGGAGATTTTTTCTCCCATCTGGGAGATCAGGAAATATGGTAGATTTCTGGGAGTGTCTCACGATAAATCCGTGAGAATTAACATGTGTGATAATACATCGTGCATGCATGCATATAAATATTGTAGGAAGGGACCTTAAAGTGCTTTCTATTTTGAAAATTATTCCACTGCAGCATGCCACAAACTCCATAATAAGTAGATCAATTGTTTGAAAATACAATAAGTTGACCAATTTAAAACTGGTAACTCTAATTGATTGTTAGAATGCAGTAGTCTGTTGGTGAAAGTTGGTTTGCTGTTGATTGAGGAATGAGCAGGGTGTGACAGGAGAAGACCTGTGGAACGAAACCACACAGTAGGACATTGATTTACATCCCATTGTCCAACGTAGTCTACAGCACCGTCACTGTAGTTACAGCTGCATTGGCATGTCTTTAATTCTGATTTGACAATTATATTCATTTATCATATAAAGTATGTGTGGTTTATGACAAAGAAAGTATTGAAATTAGTTATATTTTTGAAATCAATTATGTATTTGCTGGAAAACATAATCTGATATTATTTTACATTCATTTTCAGTTTATTGCAACTCTTTTCTGTTTACCTGTTAATTAATGTCAATTACAAAACACATGAACTGAATTCCTGGCCAGAGAATTGCAGTCTAATCGATGACACAGTGAATGTCCAAAGTGGTCACAGTGGCCCATAAATAGTTAATTGTTTCCGAAAAATACATAGCTGCAGTAATATTAAACGTTGGAAGAGAATGAATAATTAAGAGAGACAAGGTGTTGTCTGTCAGTAGCTCGCTATCTCGGCCATGGAACTCAAGCTTAGATAACTTGAGAGTTGGAACTGCCATATTGTAAGGGTAGAGTTCTTATTTGTAATGTGGATCAACGTGTTTTCATATGTTTCTCCCTGGTCCATGATACAACAGAGGTGAGTGGTCATTTTGTTTAAAGGTTGCACTATTTATTCTGGCAACATGTCAAGTTGACTGCAACTATCAAAGAACAAATCTACAAACTGTTGGGATGACAGGAGACATTAGTAATAATAATAATATATTTTATTTAATATAGCGCCAGATCCAATTATAAATTGTTCGTGGCGCTTTACAACATGTAGAACCCAGATAGAGGTATTAATGATGGCTAAATAAGCATGCATTTTCTAAAAGAAAATTTAAATATTAGTAAAATACGAATAAATACAGTAATTAAATAAATATATTAAAATAATGATCATAGCTACAGTTCTATGTAGAAATAAGACATTGTCAATTCATTTAACTGAACTAATGTACATGTAAGTATAAAATAAATATATAAATAGGTTAATTAATACATAAGAGATATAAAACAAATCAATGCAGAGAGTAAACTATGCCACATTGGACAAGAACGAGAGTCTAAAAAAATGAGTCTTTAAGCGTGCCTTGAAAGTAGAGAGACAATCAGACGTTTTAATGTCATTAGGCAAAGTGTTCCACAAAGTCGCTGCGGCGACCGCAAACGAATTGTCCCCAGCTTTGACATGAGTCCGCAGGACAGTTAACATGTTATTGTTGGTAGAGCGCAGGGCTCTTGTTGGTTTGTATGGGCATACAAGGTCACATAAATATTTCGGGGCATCGCCATGCACAGCTTTATATGTAAACACTAATAGCTTAAAGTCGATTCTGTGTACTACAGGCAACCAGTGAAGAATGCACAACAGAGGCATGGCGCTGTGTTGGGAAGACAGATGTCAGTCTGTGTTGGGATGGCAGATGTCAGTCTGTGTTGGGATGGCAGGAGATGCAGTCAGTGTTGGGATGACAGGCGATGTCAGTCTGTGTTGGGATGACAGGAGATGTCAGTCTGTGTTGGGATGACAGGAGATGTCAGTCAGTGTTGGGATGACAGGAGACGTTAGTCTGTGTTGGGATGACAGGAGATGTCAGTCAGTGTTGGGATGACAGGAGACGTTAGTCTGTGTTGGGATGACAGATGTCAGTCTGTGTCGGGATGACAGGAGACGTTAGTCTGTGTTGGGATGACAGATGTCAGTCTGTGTTGGGATGGCAGGAGATGCAGTCAGTGTTGGGATGACAGGAGATGTCGGTCTGTGTTGGGATGACAGGAGATGTCAGTCAGTGTAGGGATGACAGGAGATGTCAGTCTGTGTTGGGATGACAGGAGATGTCAATCTGTGTTGGGATGACAGGATATGTCAGTCTGTGTTAGGATGACATATGTCAGTCAGTGTTGGGATGATAGGGTATGTCAGTCTGTGTTGGGATGACAGGAGATGTCAGTCTGTGTTGGGATGGCAGGAGATGCAGTCAGTGTTGGGATGACAGGAGATGTCAGTCTGTGTTGGGATGACAGGAGATGTCAATCTGTGTTGGGATGACAGGAGATGTCAGTCTGTGTTAGGATGACATGTCAGTCAGTGTTGGGATGATAGGATATGTCAGTCTGTGTTGGGATGACAGGAGATGTCAGTCTGTGTTGGGATGGCAGGAGATGCAGTCAGTGTTGGGATGACAGGAGATGTAAGTCTGTGTTGGGATGACACGAGATGTCAGTCAGTGTTGGGATGACAGGAGATGTCAGTCTGTGTTAGGATGACATATGTCAGTCAGTGTTGGGATGACAGGATATGTCAGTCTGTGTTGGGATGACAGGAGATGTCAGTCTGTGTTGGGATGACAAGAGATGTCAGTCTGTGTTGGGATGACAGGAGATGTCAATCTGTGTTGGGATGACTGGAGATGTCAGTCTGTGTTGGGATGACAAGAGATGTCAGTCTGTGTTGGGATGACAGGAGATGTCAATCTGTGTTGGGATGACAGGAGATGTCAGTCTGTGTTAGGATGACATATGTCAGTCAGTGTTGGGATGATAGGATATGTCAGTCTGTGTTGGGATGACAGGAGATGTCAGTCTGTTGGGATGACAGGTTATGTCAGTCTGTGTCGGGATGACAGGAGATGTCAGTCTGTGTTGGGATGACGGGAGATGTCAGTCTGTGTCGGGATGATGGGAGATGTCAGTCTGTGTCGGGATGGCGGGAGATGTCAATCTGTGTCGGGATGACAGGAGATGTCAGTCTGTGTTGGGATGACGGGAGATGTCAGTCTGTGTTGGGATGGCGGGAGATGTCAGTCTGTGTTGGGATGACAGGAGATGTCAGTCTGTGTTGGGATGACAGGAGATGTCAGTCTGTGTTGGGATGACAGGAGATGTCAGTCTGTGTTGGGATGGCAGGAGATGTCAGTCTGTGTTGGGATGACAGGAGATGTCAGTCTGTGTTGGGATGGCAGGAGATGTCAGTCTATTGGGATGACAGGTTATGTCAGTCTGTGTCGGGATGACAGGAGATGTCAGTCTGTGTTGGGATGACAGGAGATGTCAGTCTGTGTTGGGATGACGGGCGATGTCAGTCTGTGTTGGGATGACAGGAGATGTCAGTCTGTGTTGGGATGACAGATGTCAGTCTGTGTTGGAATGGCAGATGTCAGTCAGTATTGGGATGGCAGGAGATGTCAGTCTGTTTTGGGATGACAGGAGATGTGGGTCTGTGTTGGGATGACAGGAGATGTAGGTCTGTGTTGGGATGACAGGAGATGTCTGTCTGTGTTGGGATGACAGGAGATGTCAGTCTGTGTTGGGATGACGGGAGATGTCAGTCTGTGTTGGGATGACAGGAGATGTCAGTCTGTGTTGGAATGGCAGGAGATGTCAGTCAGTGTTGGGATGACAGGAGATGTCAGTCTGTGTTGGGATGGCAGGAGATGTCAGTCTGTGTTGGGATGACAGGAGATGTGGGTCTGTGTTGGGATGACAGGAGATGTCAGTCTGTGTTGGGATGAAAGGAGATGTCAGTCTGTGTTTGGATGACAGGAGATGTCAGTCTGTGTTTGGATGACGGGAGATGTCAGTCTGTGTTGGGATGACGGGAGATATCAGTCTGTGTTGGGATGGCAGGAGGTGTCAGTCTGTGTTGGGATGACAGGAGATGTCAGTCTGTGTTGGGATGACGGGAGATGTCAGTCTGTGTTGGGATGGCAGGAGGTGTCAGTCTGTGTTGGGATGTCAGTCTGTGTTAGGATGATGTCATGTCAGTCTGTGTTGGGATGACAGGAGATGTCAGTCTGTGTTAGGATGACATATGTCGGTCAATGTTGGGATGATAGGATATGTCAGTCTGTGTTGGGATGACAGGAGATGTCAGTCTGTGTTGGGATGACAGGAGATGTCAGTCTGTGTTGGGATGACAGGAGATGTCAATCTGTGTTGGGATGACAGGAGATGTCAGTCTGTGTTAGGATGACATATGTCAGTCAGTGTTGGGATGATAGGATATGTCAGTCTGTGTTGGGATGACAGGAGATGTCAGTCTGTGTTGGGATGACAAGAGATGTCGGTCTGTGTTGGGATGACAGGAGATGTCAATCTGTGTTGGGATGACAGGAGATGTCAGTCTGTGTTAGGATGACATATGTCAGTCAGTGTTGGGATGATAGGATATGTCAGTCTGTGTTGGGATGACAGGAGATGTCAGTCTGTTGGGATGACAGGTTATGTCAGTCTGTGTCGGGATGACAGGAGATGTCAGTCTGTGTCGGGATGACGGGAGATGTCAGTCTGTGTTGGGATGACGGGAGATGTCAGTCTGTTTTGGGATGACTGGAGATGTCGGTCTGTGTTGGGATGACAGGAGATGTCAGTCTGTGTTGGGATGACAGGAGATGTCAGTCAGTGTTGGGATGACAGGAGATGTCAGTCTGTGTTGGGATGAAAGGAGATATTAGTCTGTGTTGGGATGACAGGAGATGTCTGTCTGTGTTGGGATGACAGGAGATGTCTGTCTGTGTTGGGATGACAGGAGATGTCTGTCTGTGTTGGGATGAAAGGAGATGTCAGTCTGTGTTGGGATGACAGGAAATGTGGGTCTGTGTTGGGATGACAGGAGATGTCAGTCTGTGTTGGGATGAAAGGACATGTCAGTCTGTGTTGGGATGACAGGAGATGTCAATCTGTGTTGGGTTGACATATGTCAGTCAGTGTTGGGATGATAGGATATGTCAGTCTGTGTTGGGATGACAGGAGATGTCAGTCTGTTGGGATGACAGGTTATGTCAGTCTGTGTCGGGATGACAGGAGATGTCAGTCTGTGTTGGGATGAAAGGAGATGTCAGTCTGTGTTGGGATGACAGGAGATGTCTGTCTGTGTTGGGATGACAGGAGATGTCTGTCTGTGTTGGAATGGCAGGAGATGTTAGACTGTGTTGGGATGACAGGAGATGCATTGATTGAGCTGGTGATGAAGGCCCAGTGAACTCATCCAGTTGATTGCCAACTCCACTCAAGAGTCTTAGGAATATTTCATTGCCTTCAGTTGTCCAGGTGTGCAAAATCAGGAATGTTTAATCGATAAGTTTGGCCTTTGTCTTACTGCTAAGTGTCGGGAGTGACAGCCAGTTTGAGATGCGTTGATTACATGTATGTATGGTTATACATCTCATAACGTACTGTAACCTGTTAAGTGTTACACCTAATAACACAATATATGGTGTACAATGCATTATTTGTTTAAATTAATTGTTAGAGTGAGTTGACAGCGGGTGGACGTCATGTCATGCTTTTGAGCATCCTTTTAAGAATGTGTAATTGCATTTCTTCTCATTAAAGAGGACTTGTCCTAGTAGACAATGCCTTGTGTTGGTAAACAATGACTTCTTACAGTTTGTCCACTGAAACAGCACACTACATCGATCTTGTTTCAACTAAAATTCTTGAGTACGTAGAACTGTGTGAATGTGTCATTCCTAACAGTTTCATGTACCACAAAGCAGTATAATAATAATACTAATGAACTATAGCACTTATATCTATTCACTTTGGGAGGCTTTGACGTAGCATACCTACTTTCTGTTTGGCCTTTACAGGTGACCAGTGCTTCTTAAACATATACAGCTTTTGGGTGAATCTCTGAATGGCAATAGCCAATCTTGAATGATACCATCACTTAGTTAGTTTTGCTAAGGCCTTGTGCGTGCTGATTGGTGTGGATTTGGTCAGTAGACATGACTTTATTAGCTAGTTGGTATGGACGGGGTGAAGGCAGGGCATGTTATAGAAACACAAGCAATATCTGCAGTTATTGTATCGATCACAAGCAATTTTTACTAAGAAGCACAAAATTGTTGAACATATTCACCTGAGCAAACATTGAAGGTGATCAGTTACAAATGTCACTGGTTGAACTAACTGGTAGTAATATTGTCATCTGAAATATATGTTCCTGGATGTAAGTGCACTATACAACTCTGGGAATAGAGGTGTATTTAAAGGTTGACTGGTTGAGTTGAGTCATGTTGCCCTATAATTTGGCACATGACACCTGCTGAATGTGAAAGACAAGTTTGAAGTGTCTCATTAAAAACTGTGCTACTTGTCAACACCAAAACAATAAACACAATTTGGCATACTTGATTAAGTTAGCCATAAATGTAGTGCTGGAATTCTCTGTTCCACAATGACGATCATCACACGCGATAACGTGTCACTCTGTTGCAATTGGTGACTGCAGCAATCAGGCCATATAGTAATATCCTCATCAGTCCATCACATTTTGTTCCACTGTCAATTACCTTATTGAGAGATAGAGAGAGAGCGTGTGTCACTTGCATGTCATTGGGTGACATGTAGCAGCACATAGAGCCAGTGATGCGTGGCAATGACAATATTTGATGTCACATCTTTTGTTGTTGTCTAAAGGTCACCGGAATTACCATACAGTAACAACAGTTTTAATGCTTGTATTATTGTGAACGTTTACTGCCTGCGTGTTTACTGACATTGTTTGGAATATCTTTGATGACTGAAGTAATCTGCATAATTAAATTTGTTAAGTGGTGCTTTAAATTTTCGTGTTGATTTCAGACCATATGTTAGAGCCATTATGTATGTCAACACAGAAAGAAATGTGAACACCATCTGTATCAGAGTCTGATACAGACAGTTATGATGACAGAAAGAACTGTCAACATTTTCTGTACCAGGCAGTGATAATGACAGAAAGAACTGTGTACACTTTCTGTATCAGGCAGTGGTGATAACAAAAAGAACTGTGAATACTATCTGTACAAGGCAGTGGTAATGACAGAAAGAACTGTGAACACTGTACCAGTGATGATGACAGAAAGAACTGAGAACACTATCTTTACCAGGAAGTGATAATGACAGAAAGAACTGTGAACACTATCTGTACCAGTGATGATGACAGAAAGAACTGAACACTATATGTACCAGACAGTGATGATGACTGAAAGAACCATGAACACTAGGTGTACCAGACAGTGATGATGACATAAACGACTGTGCACACTATATGTACCAGAGATGATGACAGAACGAACCATGAACACTATATGTACCAGACAGTGATGATGACAGAAAGGACTGTGCACACTATCTGTACCAGTGATGATGACAACGAACCATGAACACTATATGTACCAGACAGTGATGATGACAGAAAGGACTGTGATTCAGTGTGAACACTGTATGTACCAGACAGTGATGATGACAGAAAGGACTGATTCAGTGTGAACACTGTATGTACCAGACAGTGATGATGACAGAAAGGACTGTGATTCAGTGTGAACACTGTATGTACCAGACAGTGATGATGACAGAAAGGACTGTGATTCAGTGTGAACACTATATGTACCAGACGGTGATGATGACAGAAAGGACTGTGATTCAGTGTGAACACTGTATGTACCAGACGGTGATGATGACAGAAAGGACTGTGATTCAGTGTGAACACTGTATGTACCAGACGGTGATGATGACAGAAAGGACTGTGATTCAGTGTGAACACTGTATGTACCAGACAGTGATGATGACAGAAAGGACTGTGATTCAGTGTGAACACTGAATGTACCAGACAGTGATGATGACAGAAAGGACTGTGATTCAGTGTGAACACTATGTACTAGACAGTGATGATGACAGAAAGGACTGTGATTCAGTGTGAACACTGTATGTACCAGACAGTGATGATGACAGAAAGGACTGTGATTAAGTGTGAACACTATATGTACCAGACAGTGATGATGACAGAAAGGACTGTGATTCAGTGTGAACACTGTATGTACCAGACAGTGATGATGACAGAAAGGACTGTGCACACTATATGTACCAGTGATGATGACAGAACGAACCATGAACACTATATGTACCAGACAGTGATGATGACAGAAAGGACTGTGCACACTATCTGTACCAGTAATGATGACAGAAAGAACCATGAACACTATCTGTACCAGACAGTGATGATGACAGAAAGCACTATAAAAGATGTGATCCATATATATTAATTAGTGATGAAAAGCTTTTGTGGAAGAATGCTAATTGTGGTCTGTGCCCACGAGGGCAACTCCAGCAAGGGTCTTCACTAGTGAGATGTATCATGCTAGATGAGCCATTATAGCAAAGATAGACTGGAATAATACACTGAAGAATAAGACAGCAACAGAATGCTGGAATATCTTAAAGAATGAAATAGAGTGCATCGTAGATAAATTTGTTCCCTTAAAAAAACAAGGGAAACGGGCCAGAAAGAAATACTTATCGAAAGAAGCCATTAGAAAAATTAAGTATAAACAAATGATGTGGAAGTCATATAGACGTACTGGAAATGACGAAGACTACAACATTTATAAAGAAGCACTAAACCAAGCTACAGCTGAAATTAGAAATTCAAAGAGAAGCTATGAACATAAATTAGCTTGTAATATAAAACATGACAGCAAGAGTTTTTATGCGTATGTTCGAAGCAAACAGAAAGTTCAGGATAAGGTCGGTCCTCTAGAAGATAGTGCTAGAAATATAATATCAGAAGGATTCTTAATGGTCACTGCCAGTACCAGAGGCTAAGTTCAAGGGGGCAGAATCAGGCTATTTAAGACAGTTAATTGTAACCCCAGAAATGGTAGCTAAGAAAATTAGGGCTATGAAGGAAAATAAATCAGCTGGAGTGGATGGTATTCCACCCAAACTACTAGTGGAAATTATAGAACAAATTAGCATACCGCTTGCAACAGTTTTCAACTTGTCATTAGAAGAGGGAGTGGTTCCTTTAGAATGGAAAGAAGCAAACATTATACCGTTATTTAAAAAAGGTTCGAGAAACAAGTCAAATAATTATAGACCAGTTAGTTTAACATCGGTGATTTGTAAATTATTAGAAAGACTAATTAAAGATCACATGGTGGATTTTCTTGTTAAACATAACTTGATAAACCCATCTCGACATGGGTTTCTAAAAGCGAGGTCATGCTTAACAAATATGTTATGTTTTTTGGAAGATATCACTAAGTGGGTAGATGATGGATCACCAGTAGATATCATCTACTTAGATTTTCAAAAAACTTTCGACAAAGTGCCACATCAGAGATTACTGCTTAAACTAAAAGCCCATGGCATAGGAAATGGTATAATTAACTGGATAGAAAAATGGCTGATTGACAGAAGACAACGGGTAGTTGTTGATGGGGAGGCTTCTAACTGGAAATCAGTTTTGAGTGGGGTTCCACAGGGATCAGTACTGGGACCTATATTATTCTTAATATATATAAACGATTTGGACGATGATATAGCTAGCAAGGTGTTGAAATTTGCAGATGATACAAAAGTGTTTAGAAGGATTAAAAGTGATGGGGATAGACAGCATTTACAAGATGATCTTGACAGGTTGATCAAATGGTCTGAAAAGTGGCAAATGTTGTTCAATTTTGGGAAATGTAAATGCCTTCACACAGAACATGGGAACGAATATGTAGAATATACAATGGGGGGAACTGTACTAAGTACTACTGTAAAAGAAAAAGACTTAGGGCTGACAATTAGTGCTGACATGAAGGTTTCAGAGCAGTGTGGAATTGCAGCTTCAAAAGGAAATCAAATCCTTGGATTGATTAGGCGAAATATAGCATATAAAGAAAAAGAACTAATAATACCGCTGTACAAAACAATAGTTAGGCCTCATTTAGAATATTGTATACAAGCGTGGAGGCCATACCGCAAGAAGGACATAGATATGCTAGAAAGAGTACAGAGGAGAGCGACTAAAATGATACCAAAACTGAGGGATCTTAGTTATGAAAAACGCCTAAAAGAATGTGGTTTAACAACACTAGAGACCAGGAGATTGAGAGGAGATCAGATAGAAGTGTTTAAAATATTGAATGGTTATGAAAATATTGATAGAAATATGTTTTTTTCAGTTAAGAAAGATAGAAAGACTAGAGGACATGAAGTTACATTAGTAAAGGAGCAGTGTAGATGAGACGTGAGAAAGTTCTCATTTTCACAAAGGACTGTGAATGTATGGAACAGATTATCTGATGATTGTGTGGGTGCTAGTAGTGTGAATATGTTTAAAAATAAAATCGACACATACCTCAGAAGGGCTGGATATATGTAGATAAAAGGGTTGGGCTCTCGATAAGCCAAAGGGCTTCCTTGTCCACCTGCCATCTAGGGTTAATTCTCTGGATGGCAATCTTGTTAAATCTTGTTAAATCTTGTTAAATTATCTCTAATGACAATAGCTCACTGCTAGTAGTACAATAGAACAGGGATGCCCAAATGATGTTGACAAATGTCCTGAGATTTTGTAAAATTCATTGTGCAGTGCACGAAATAGTAATATATATATATATTACTATTTCGTGCGTATTATATATATATATATATGTTATATATATATATTATATATATATATATCTATTTGCAAACTAATAAAACATGTCGCGACAGATAAATTACATGATTGTATAAGTATCCAGTGGCTTGGTATAAACGCTGTTACATACAATAACTAGACCAGGGTAGAACTTTACAGCACATGTGCGTTATTCACCTCCGCTACCAATGCCTATATTAATTCAAATTATTAATCTAGAAATGATTGAACATGTCATAGCACAGTATATATTTGTTCCTCCAATGACAATGCCTAGCCATGAACTAATGAAGTAAGGCCTAAAAGGAAGTCTTGCAAGTTCAAGTCAAGTCCCTAAAACGACATTGGTATCTAATTTGTTCAATGCTTTTGCGTTCCTATTATCATTTAAGATACAAACAATACCATTAAACGCACTATTTCATCATAATATCCGTATCCATATCTCAACTGAGGTGGCGAGATGTTAGGAACATATTGGCTTAAAAAAATGGGATAGCCTAGGCCTTATAATTAATGTCGTATATAACAGCTCAAAACTACCATGCCAGCATCCGTTACATAAGCACAGCGACCGATCCACAACGGCTACAACTGTTATTTTACGTGATTAAAAACATTCCGTAGATTCAATTAAAAATATTTGTTTTCCCAGGGTTCAATCCAGGCTGCACCTTTGCGCCATTGATGCAATATTTTAACAAATGACCCAACAAAATTTCACGAATGCATCCGAATGGCACTTAAATGTGGCATCTGGCGCACACAAATTCAGTTGACGCGCCCTACAAATAAGTCTACATTAATTGATGAGGGAATCCCTTAATTTAGTCAATGTTTTGTAGGTATCCAGAATTTGTATGCAAGATAGTCAAGACACAATAACAAGTAATTATTATGTCTTCGTTCTGGCCAATGATGTAGCGAGGATACTGGCTAGAGCTTTACACTCTCGACTGAGAGGACCCGGGTTTCAGTCCTGTGCTGCAGTGTCAAACTTTGGGCAAGTTCGTTCACTCTTCAGTTCACTCTTCAGTTCAGTCAGCTGTTTGAATGGCTATAGGCAGTGGTGGATATTTGTGTATGACTAGTCTTTGCGCATTAATTGCAGTGTGATTGGATGCTTCCCAGAGAAGTCGAGATGGTGTTCGATTGAACAGGTCTAATCGAACAGGTCTACCAAGGAGTAAAGTGTAAAGCGCTTTGAGTAGTCCTGAGGACTGAATACTGCGCTATATAAGAACTTACAACTACCCTGATGCTGACCTCAGAATGTGTTTATTGTCAGTCAATATTATATGTCAAGTCAGAGATGTAGCTCTTGTTCGCGATACTAGACGTTTCAGCTATGTCTTTTTCACTCTACCTCTCTGTTCACTCGTACTACACATGTCCCTTGTTCCTGGCTGACTGGATGCGATTGATCCATGGAATTACTAGCTGTCCTGTGGTGATAGATTGGTCCTCAGGAGTTGTCCTGCATTCATTGTGTGGACACAAACGCCAGCTTCCACTGTTTGTAATTACACAGTTGGCCAACAGGTGGGGCTCACTGACGCACAATAGTGAATGTCGCTTGGAATTATACGATGGACCCAAAGACCCTACTAGACTGTACTAGTGCCAATTGGCCTTCTCTGTGGAATTGTACGACACAGACCCAAAGACCCTACAAGACTGTACTCCCAAAGAGCCTACTAGACTGTACTCCCAAAGACCCTACCAGACTGTACTCCCAAAGACCCTACCAGACTGTACTCCCAAAGACCCTACCAGACTGTACTCCCAAAGACCCTACTAGACTGTACTCCCAAAGACCCTACTAGACTGTACTCCCAAAGACCCGACTAGACTGTACTCCCAAAGACTAGGTCTAAGACGAATTTGATTAAAATGCTTATGATAATAAACAACACAAAACACTATGTCCCTCCAGCTGTGAAAACATGTCACAAAAATAGGTTTAGTTATGTTGTGTGGTTTTCTCTTGTTTCCCGCTATGTCAAGTATGAGTCTCACCTCACTATTGCTCCTTGCTTTCTAACCCCAATTGTCTCCACTCCTCTCTTTCGCTCTCGTTCTCCACCCATCCACCCCTCTCCCACTCCCTCCATCCCACTCCCTCCACCCCTCTCCCGCTCCCTCCACCCCTCTCCCACTCCCTCCATCCCCCTCCCACTCCCTCCACCCCTTTCCCACTCCCTCCACCCCTCTCCCACTCCCTCCGGCCTCTCTTTAGACAACCCTTCCATCGCAGTCTAGGTCTTCCTTGCCTCCTTCCTTCTGGGCCTCTGCTTTCTTTGCCAACCTTCTACTCCTGTTCACTCCACAGTTGTGTATCTATCGTGAAATCCAACAGGTGTATGCAACTTGCGAAGTTACCTATATTAATTAAAACAGGGCAAGTGAGGAGCCCTGACACTGATGAAATTGTGCAGATTTACACATCGTTTCAATAGTGTGGGTGAGGCTAGTAAAAATCACCGGCTGGTGCATCCCCAGTGCAGACTAACACACTGTGTGGAAGACCGTTAAGGATACTCCCAGACTGTCGCAGTGCCAGTGTGCTCTTGACCTGTGCAGTTTCTACTACACTATAGCCTCCTGCCCTACTAATGTGTTTTGTGGGGCTGTGAATAATACATAGTCTGATGCCCGGCTGTGCAAATATAGACTAAATGCAGCATTGATCTGCTGAGGTTGATGAGTCCCTGCTGAGTTGTTCATGATTGTGAAGCAGCTGGAAGGAGAGGCGAGGACAGAGTCCCTGGATCTTTTCCAAGTCTTGCATGATGCAGAGTACTTCACTACTTGTAGGTAGGCCCACACACACACTAGCAGTGGCTAACAGAGCTGGTGTCAGCCGATTTTACCTGATTTCCAACCCGACATTTCTCTCAGTAAATGTGAAAATATTACATCAAGACTTATACTGCAATAAAGTTTGTTATCTTATGTTTTGTTGTTCATTGAATAAAGTATTTACGTGCGCCAGGCGCTGGGAGACAAATGGTGTTGGCTGGTTTTTGCAAGTGTGAATCGCGTCCGTGAAGCCATTTGTGCGGTACGCTGAGAATGGCTTCTAAAAAACTTTTCGCGCATTTCAGTGTCTGTGTGTATAATTATAGAAACAATCTCATCTGAAAGCCCGTATTCCGAAGATTTCATTGGTGGGTTTTATGTGGGGATCGCCAAAGGATTCCTTTTCTAATTATGAGATAGAAGTAGATGAAGTTTTTTCTGGCTCTGTTGTAGACGAACTAGCGATAAAAATCACTCAGAATTATAGCAAATGAAAGGTGAGCGTTAGTATTTTTTGTGGCGTTCACTGTTTTTAAGTATAAATTCATACTGTGACGCGTATCTACGTGAAAGTTGGAGGCCGAAACGTCTGTCGCGCGATCGACCGGATCAGGCGTAGCCAATGACGGCAGCCGGCTCTGCTGTCGTCAGTCACTCGGGAACTTCAACGATGAAGGATTCTGATATTCGCCGTCTAACTGTGGCATTTTCTTTATTTAGTGTTTGATCGAATTGTCTTTTTGTATTTAATTTTCATATGTCTCGCAAATCTAACAATCTAACCGTCCGCTGTACGTCGTCCACGGTGTTCCGCTGTGCCACCGGGCATCGTCCACGGCGGTCTGCCGTGCGCGGTCCGTCGTGCGCCGTTAGCTGCCATATCTCAGAAACCGTTCAGCAGCTATTTCTCTAATTTTGCATAGACGTATCTTAGGGTAGTTTAACTATATTCAGATGTTTTGCAATACATGTTGCAGCTATTAATTCCAAATTCAATCAGTATTATGTCATTAATTGTTACTGTTTAAGTGTTTTTAAGTCAAAACGCATGCTATGTATATGTACCTTGTGAACAAATAAAGTGTTATTATAGTTCATCTCTTTGTTATTTCCACTCTGGGGGATGGTGGTAGGGGCAAAATGAGAACAGAAAATGTGTGCACATTTTCTTAAACAAGACATGTTCTGCAATCTTGCTTGTAGCAAGATTGCAGCTCACCAACTCTCCTGCAAGGTTTCTACAACCACTAGAAATCGGAGTGGAGGCAGTTCATAAATACATTTTGTTAACCACAAACAGATTTGCACCATAAGCAGATAGGTACAGGACACTGCCCTGTTTGTTCTCAAACTTTTTACTTCTTTAGGTACAAGACCGGAATTCTTTGTTATTATCAAACTGTCATCCTTAGGTTTGAACAGTCACCCTGAAGTAGGTATGTTTGACAATGCTTTTTTGCATGTCAAAATGGAATCTGTGTTATCCTGATCATTTGGATACTTGACATATTTCTGTATGATGAAAAATGAATGAGATATGGCCGTTTTCAGGTGGGATGTGCTGCGCTGTAAAATTTGGTCATTCGACGCCTGTCAAAATTGAAGATTTTTGTATTTTCAGGGTTCTTTATCTAATTAAGTTTAGTCCTGTGCAAGCTAAAAAAAATATGCACAAACTAGGTACTGATGGTAATAATTACTGCAAATTATGGTGTTCTAAGCCTTCATTTTACAAATCTATGGGGGTGTAAACATGGCAAATTGTTAAATATGTAAAAATATACCATTTTGAGGCATTTTCAACCCTTATTTTCTCAGAAACTATTAAAGATATTGCAATAACATTTTGCAAGAGAACTCAGGTTAATGTGTTATATTAAATGGTTTAATTACTTTTTAGATATTTTGAAGTTGAAATTTTGGTTGGTTCTACCTACTACTTGTAAGAAGTCTAGTGATTGCGAATGTGCAGTGTTTTAGGTTGACACGCATGGTTACAGTAAACACAGCAGTTGTTTATTTCCAGTTTGAGAGTGAGCCAGGGATGGTTATATCCATATACCCCTTGATGTACCTTCATGTATACTCCCAGTATATACACTCATGTGCATATACCCACTGTATGTACCCTCATGTATAATTATATACCCACAATGTATACTCCCAGGTATACCACTATACCTGTAGTAAATATACCATCATCTGCAATGAACACAGAGGCAAAACTGATTTATGTAGACTTAATCTTCTTGAGCAATGGTGAGGCAGTTTCAACAACACCACGAATGGAATGGGACATATATTTATTGCATTACTCTAACTTCTACTTGACATTCCCATGACAGTCACCTCCCATCTCCAACTTCCTCACTGCATGTGTACAACTCGCTCATCACTGAATCTATTAACTGACCACTGCCCACTGGCTCAGGTCAAGTGCACCTGGCTGTGTCCAGGGAGTTATTGGACAGTAAGTGTCCAGGGAATCATTGGGCAGTGAGTGTCCAGGGAGTCATTGGGCAGTGAGTGTCCAGGGAATCATTGGACAGTGAGTGTCCGGGGAGTCATTGGGCAGAGAGTGTCCAGGGAATTATTGGGCAATGAATGCCAGGGAGTCATTCTGCAGTGAGTGTCCAGGGAGTCATTGGGCAGTGAGTGTCCAGTGTATCACTGAGCAGTGAGTGTCCTGGAAATTGTCTACATCCTAACAACTTGTTATATGATGACATTATGATATTATGATATGTATATATATATATATATATATAGTCAATGCTTTCCATGGAGGGACTGGAGACAGTTGCCCCTGTCAACTCACTGGGGTAGGGTATTGGGACATATGTATAACTTAACAAAGGGTAGGGTACTTCATCGCTCCTCTTGATCTGTGGTGGTGTTCCTCTTCTCCTCTACCTCATGAGACCTGACCACCAACTCTGAGGCCTTGTCGGGGCTTGCAGCTGGTCTGTGGAATACGTTTTGAGGAACGTTGTTTCTCATCATTTATTAAAGAGCCAGACTTGTGTTATAAAGCAGTCAACCATATCAATCAATGATGGGCTATTAGAGACAAACAGCTGCTAATATCTGTATTTGTTCACCAATAAATCAATTTCATGTTCACACATACATTTCAGTAATAATTTGTATGGCTGGACGGTGAAATGGGTTATTTATTATCATAGCTTCAAATGTGATTGGTATACCATAATGATGCTTTAGAACATCAGTTGAAAATGTTAAGATAATAATTATGACATGACACTCATCCCTTTATACACAATGTAAACATGACACTCACCCCCATACACAATGTAAACATGACACTCATCCCCCCATACACAATGTAAACATGATACTCACCCCCCAAACACAATGTAAACATGACACTCATCCCCCATACACAATGTCAATGTGATGCTCATCCGTCCATTCACAATGTAAACATGACATTCGCCCCCCCATACACAATGTAAACATGACACTCATCCCCCATACACAATGTCAATGTGACACTCATCCCTCCATACACAATGTAAACATGACATTCACCCCTCATACACAATGTAAACATGACATTCATACCTCCATACACAATGTAAACATGACACCCATCCCCATACACAATGTAAACATGAGACTCATCCCTCCATACACAATGTAAACATGACATTCATCCCTCCATACACAATGTAAACATGACATTCATCCCTCCATACACAATGTAAACATGACACTCATCCCTCCATACACAATGTAAACATGACACCACCCCCATACACAATGTAAACATGACACTCATCCCCCCATACACAATGTAAACATGACACCCATCCCCATACACAATGTAAACATGAGACTCATTCCTCCATACACAATGTAAACATGACACCCATCCCCATACACAATGTAAACATGACATTCATCCCCCCACACACAATGTAAACATGACACTCATCCCTCCATACACAATGTAAACATGACATTCACCCCTCATACACAATGTAAACATGACACTCATCCCTCCATACACAATGTAAACATGACACCCATCCCCATACACAATGTAAACATGACATGCATCCCCCATACACAATGTAAACATGACATTCATCCCTCCATACACAATGTAAACATGACACTCATCCCTCCATACACAATGTAAACATGACACCACCCCCATATACAGTGTAAACATGACACCCATCCTTTCATACACAACGTAAACATGACACATCCCTCCATACACAATGTAATCAATGACTCCCACCCCCATATACAGTGTCAACATGACACCTATCCCTCCATACACAATGTAAACATGACACTCATACCTCCATACACAATGTAAACATTATACCCATCCCCCATACACAATGTAAATATGACACTCATCCCTCTATGCAATATTCACGCTTTCATCTGATAATTTCTCTAATGTGATTTACTATAACATAGTTAGGGGATACATTAAGTACAATTATTTTAACTTCTTCTGGTGGCCGGGATAATTGCAGGTACTGACTACGTCGTTAGACTGTTGATGACCTAGTGACTGAGTAGTGGGTGTTGTACTTGTAGTGTCAGGTCAACTGACTGTACTAAGACTAAGTTAGTGTATTTATTGAGTTTAGTCTATCATTTACAGCCTATAATACGGGGATAGGCTTATATACTACAGTTGAGTAGACTAGACGATGTCGATGGCTAGTGTAACGTAATGGTTTTGCCATCCCCCGGCATGACTTTGTGTTTGTCTTTGATCTAGTCAAGCTACTATACTGTATAGTCTATAACCTGGCCCTAGGGATACTGGCTACTAATATTAATCCTAATGACACCACAAATAGACAATGACGTGACGCATTGTTATAATTTGTCATGTTTTTGTAGTCAGCATGCTGTTTTTGAAATTTACATATAATCAGAATTACAATGTGTAGACACATTTACATTAGAGTTACGCTTCTTTACGTTTAATTTCTATCAATGTTGGTTTTGAACATCTACCTTACCTTGTTAACTGAACGCTTCAAAAACACCTCATAGTTTATTAGAGACAATTATGTTTTGGGTGCAAGTATCATCATAGTCACAGTATTAAAGTATTACTGACAGTGCTGTTCTTTTCTTGACAATATCTGACATGGTTCTGAACTATTACTGACAGCAAGCCTATATTCCTGAAAATCCGTGTAAATGGGAAAATGGATTACTGACAGGAAGTTTTTGGGGTAGGCAGGTCTGAAGATGTTAGTAACTGTTTGCCTTTGTACGTATAAGATGTAAGTAGCTGTTTGACTTTGTACGTATAAGATGTAAGTAGCTGTTTGACTTTGTACGTATAAGATGTTAGTAACTGTTTGACTTTGTACGTATAAGATGTTAGTAACTGTTTGACTTTGTATGCATAAGATGTAAGTAACTGTTTGACTTTGTACGTATAAGATGTAAGTAACAGTTTGACTTTGTATGTATAAGATGTAAGTAACTGTTTGACTTTTACGTATAAGATGTTAGTAACTGTTTGACTTTGTATGCATAAGATGTAAGTAACTGTTTGACTTTGTACATATAAGATGTAAGTAACTGTTTGACTTTTACGTATAAGATGTTAGTAACTGTTTCACTTTGTACGTATAAGATGTTAGTGACTGTTTCACTTTGTATGTATAAGATGTTAGTAACTGTCACTTTGTACGTATAAGATGTTAGTAACTGTTTGACTTTGTACATATAAGATGTAAGTAACCGTTTGACTTTGTACATATAAGATGTAAACAGCTAGTCGTATTAGCATGAGACACCTATGTCCATTAGCAAGACCTGGGCACAGCTGTGTCCAACGTTAATGGTCAGATGAGACAGGTCCAGTTCCAGGACACAGGTGACCACTGTCCACTACATTGTGGCCAGGTGCAGTGACCATAAACTTAAGAGACTGCAGGGTCCTGGGTCTATGAACCACAGCTGCTAATGTGTCCAGCGGCAATTACCCCTTCAATGGTCTGTACAAGAATGTCCAGTTGCTAAATGGGTAATGTTTATTAAACAGCTCTGTCCCATTGGTAAAACAGGTCACTTTCTGTGCACTGTGTGTTAATACGGGTACTCTAGTGATTGGGTAGTTAACATTTCACTAGCATTTTGAAATAATGTCAGTTGGCAATCACTGACTACTTGGAGCGCTGGCCTAGCAACACCAGCAGAGAGGTCAGTTGTGTGAAGTCTCTGGACAGTGGTCAGTACCAAGATACATCAGCATCAGTAAGTCCAGTGTAAGGTACTGGTCTTTATGAGATTCAAGTTAACAAAAGTAATTTCAGAGGTGTCAACTTTCTTCCCTTCAGCACTGAACTGGTCTCTGATGTCATGTGATGACCACTAACGTGATCATGTGATACCAGAGAACTGTTCTGTTTACTAATGTGGAAAAAGTGAATAAACAGTCAAGGCAGCTTTGTTGAACTTATGTCTTCATCATCAATCTCCTAATTTTTGGGGATGACATTATGTCATTTTCTCTGTGTACACAGGCTTACTCATGGGACACCAGCCCAATATGGACAGTGTCAGCCCACGGGTGTCACCAGCCATTCTGTTAGGGCAGCCAGTGTGCACATGTGTGCTTGTTATGATGGCCAGCCGTCTTCTTCTTTCAATCTCAGCTGCCATTGCTCACTGCCACATCCGCAGCTAATGACTGCTTTTCAGATGGTCCTGCATGGCCGTGTGCTGCATTTATAAGCTGTACCCTCCCAGGTTGTTTAGTGTTGACCAGCAGCGTCTAAGTGTTAGCCCTGAACATACATCAAAGGTGCCAAGTCAGTGCTTTCACAGTAGAACTCACACTTTCCTTCATTTCACGGCATAATATCACTGTCTGCTGCTTTAGTGCTGAAAGCTACCACCAGACTGATATTTCATATTAAAACAATACTCATCTAACTATACTGACCATATACTGACTAACCCACATTTCACATAAAAAATGCACCAAAATAAGTAAATACACCCTAACATTGAAAAAACCATTAACATCTACCCTGCTTTTCATGCATGTATGGTAACAGTGGATGCCTCGGAACCACGGCCCCAAGTATATATGTCTACCATGGCCCTCCATCTACACGTAATGCCTACAGTCATCAACAGTGGCCATGTTGGACCTGTTCAGGTGCTGAGTTTGTCTGAAGATGTCTACCATGGCCCTCCATCTACACGTAATGCCTACAGTCATCAACAGTGGCCATGTTGGACCTGTTCAGGTGCTGAGTCTGTCTGAAGATGTCTACCAAGGCCTTCCATCTACACGTAATGCCTACAGTCATCAACAGTGGCCATGTTGGACCTGTTCAGGTGCTGAGTCTGTCTGAAAATGTCTACCATGGCCCTCCATCTACACGTAATGCCTGCAGTCATCAACAGTGGCTATGTTGGACCTGTGCAGGTGCTTTATCTGTCACTCACAATGACCCGTAATGAACAGACGGGAGTCGAGGGACTTGGGTCTTGGGTGCAACAGGTGCATCTCTTCATAATTCATTCCTACGCTTGGTTGTATTACAAAGTTCCATCATACGTAGTCCATTGTTTTACTGAAAATATTAGTACGATATCTCTTGATGTTGTCAAAGGAAGGCTTATGAGTAGTAGTACGGTGCTGGCAAACACCTTTAGTGCTAAAAGACAGATATGCACTGCTGTGGAACATCAATTACATGTGATGTCATTACAGTAAACTATTTGCATAAGATGTTGATACATGAAGTACAGTGAAACCTTACTTTATGGTCACCTCGGTAATGCAGCCACCTCACAATTAAGGTCACACTAGGATATTACCAAATTATTTATGTAACAGTAAATTTGCTAATACAGTACTTGTACTGTCTAGTAGTATCCCTCTGTATTATAGGTAATTACTAGTCTTGCTAATACAGTACTTGTACTGTGTAGTAGTATCCCTCTGTATTATATGTAATTACTAGTCTTGCTAATACAGTACTTGTACTGTCTAGTAGTATCCCTCTGTATTATAGGTAATTACTAATCTTGCAAATACAGTACTTGTACTGTCTGGCGGTATACCTTTATATTGCATAAGGTGTGGAAATATGAAGTGCATATTTCTGACAGAGAAGGTTGAGCAAGATTGCCACCCAACAACAAAAACTGAGCACAGAAAGCAATGACTGTATCCATGTTCCTTCAAACTAAGACTGGGTGTTGTGTCTTTGACCAATTTAAAATTAGTACTCTTGCTAATACAGAAATTGAATGTTCTAACAAAAAATGTTATGCTGTACATACTAATCATCCTCCAAAATATACCTTATTTTGCAGGTTTGCAACAAAAGAGCCTGATGCAGTATCTCCTTAATGCTGACGCTACAAATGCCACAGAAATTATGGACTTAAATTACAGCCAAATAGCATGATCTAATATTCCCGGAAGTATAATTTTGCAAGTGTAAATTATAACGGCTAAAGTGATAACTAAGTCAGATTGCTGTGAAAATGCAGTTTTATTTCCTGTGTACACTAACAATATTTCATCATTTGGAAGACTGCTTTTGTAATCAGAACCCAGCTGATATAATGTCCACTGCTCATTTGTGATGAGAGGACTGTGTAAAGAGAGACTTGGAAGGATTGGGAGAGGTGTAGAGAACGAGAGTGAAAGATAGAGGGGAATGGAGATAGTTAGTGGAGACAGCAGTGCAAGATAGAAGGGAATGGAGACAGTTGGTGGAGACAGCAGTGCAAGATAGAGGGGAATGGAGACAGATGGTGGAGAGAGCAGTGCAAGATAGAGGGGAATGGAGACAGTTGGTGGAGACAGCAATGCAAGATAGAGGGGAATGGAGACAGTTGGTGGATACAGCAGTGCAAGATAGAGGGGAATGGGGACAGTT
Source organism: Paraescarpia echinospica (assembly GCA_020002185.1). Lineage (NCBI taxonomy): Eukaryota > Metazoa > Annelida > Polychaeta > Sabellida > Siboglinidae > Paraescarpia > Paraescarpia echinospica. The sequence continues at coordinate 962,224 of CM034542.1, read as the reverse complement.
GGTGGAGAGAGCAGTGCAAGATAGAGGGGAATGGAGGCAGTTGGTGGAGACAGCAGTGGAAGATAGAGGGGAATGGAGACAGTTGGTGGAGACAGCAGTGCAAGATAGAGGGGAATGGGGACAGTTGGTGGAAAGAGCAGTGCAAGATAGAGGGGAGTGGAGACAGTTGGTGGAGACAGCAGTGCAAGATAGAGGGGAATGGAGACAGATGGTGGAGAGAGCAGTGCAAGATAGAGGGGAATGGAGACAGTTGGTGGAGACAGCAGTGCAAGATAGAGGGGAATGGGGACAGTTGGTGGAGAGAGCAGTGCAAGATAGAGGGGAATGGAGACAGTTGGTGGAGACAGCAGTGCAAGATAGAGGGGAGTGGAGACAGTTGGTGGAGACAGCAGTGCAAGATAGAGGGGAGTGGAGACAGTTGGTGGAGACAGCAGTGCAAGATAGAGGGGAATGGAGACAGTTGGTGGAGACAGCAGTGCAAGATAGAGGGGAATGGAGACAGTTGGTGGAGATAGCAGTGCAAGATAGAAGGGAATGGAGACAGTTGGTGGAGACAGCAGTGCAAGATAGAAGGGAATGGAGACAGTTGGTGGAGACAGCAGTGCAAGATAGAAGGGAATGGAGACAGTTGGTGGAGACAGCAATGCAAGATAGAAGGGAATGGAGACAGTTGGTGGAGACAGCAATGCAAGATAGAAGGGAATGAAGACAGTTGGTAGAGACAGCAGTGCAAGATAGAAGGGAATGGAGACAGTTGGTACAGACAGCAGTGCAAGATAGAAGGGAATGGAGACAGTTGGTAGAGACAGCAATGCAAGATAGAAGGGAATGGAGACAGTTGGTAGAGACAGCAATGCAAGATAGAAGGGAATGGAGACAGTTGGTAGAGACAGCAGTGCAAGATAGAAGGGAATGGAGACAGTTGGTGGAGACAGCAGTGCAAGATAGCGGGGAATGGGGACAGTTGGTGGAGAGAGCAGTGCAATATAGAGGGGAGTGGAGACAGTTGGTAGAGACAGCAGTGCAAGATAGAGGGGAATGGAGACGGTTGGTGGAGACAGCAGTGCAAGATAGGGGGAATTGAGACAGTTGGTGGAGACAGCAGTGCAAGATAGAGGGGAATGGAGACAGTTGGTGGAGAGAGCAGTGCAAGATAGAGGGGAATGGGGACAGTTGGTGGAGAGAGCATTGCAAGATAGAGGGGAATGGAGACAGTTGGTGGAGACAGCAGTGAAAGATAGAGGAGAGTGGAGACAGTTGGTGGAGACAGCAGTGCAAGATAGAGGGGAATGGAGACAGTTGGTAGAGACAGCAGTGAAAGATAGAGGAGAGTGGAGACAGTTGGTAGAGAGACCAGTGAAAGATAGAGGGGAATGGAGGCAGTTGGTAGAGACAGCAGTGAAAGATAGAGGAGAGTAGAGACAGTTGGTGGAGACAGCAGTGCAAGATAGAGGGGAATGGAGACAGTTGGTGGAGACAGCAGTGCAAGATAGAGGGGAATGGAGACAGTTGGTGGAGACAGCAGTGCAAGATAGAGGGGAATGGAGGCAGTTGGTGGAGACAGCAGTGCAAGATAGAGGGGAGTGGAGACAGTTGGTGGAGACAGCAGTGCAAGATAGAGGGGAATGGGGACAGTTGGTGGAGACAGCAGTGCAAGATAGAGGGGAATTGAGACAGTTGGTGGAGAGAGCAGTGCAAGATAGAGGGGAATGGAGACAGTTGGTAGAGACAGCAGTGAAAGATAGAGGAGAGTGGAGACAGTTGGTGGAGATAGCAGTGCAAGATAGAGGGGAATGGAGACAGTTGGTGGAGACAGCAGTGAAAGATAGAGGAGAGTGGAGACAGTTGGTGGAGAGAGCAGTGAAAGATAGAGGGGAATGGAGACAGTTGGTAGAGACAGCAGTGGAAGATAGAGGAGAGTGGAGACAGTTGGTGGAGACAGCAGTGCAAGATAGAGGGGAATGGAGACAGTTGGTGGAGACAGCAGTGCAAGATAGAGGGGAATGGGGACAGTTGGTGGAGACAGCAGTGCAAGATAGAGGGGAATGGAGGCAGTTGGTGGAGACAGCAGTGCAAGATAGAGGGGAATGGAGGCAGTTGGTGGAGACAGCAGTGCAAGATAGAGGGGAGTGGAGACAGTTGGTGGAGACAGCAGTGCAAGATAGAGGGGAATGGAGGCAGTTGGTGGAGACAGCAGTGCAAGATAGAGGGGAATGGGGACAGTTGGTGGAGACAGCAGTGCAAGATAGAGGGGAATTGAGACAGTTGGTGGAGAGAGCAGTGCAAGATAGAGGGGAATGGGGACAGTTGGTGGAGAGAACAGTGCAAGATAGAGGGGAATGGAGACAGTTGGTGGAGACAGCGGTGGAAGATAGAGGGGAATGGGGACAGTTGGTGGAGAGAACAGTGCAAGATAGAGGGGAATGGAGACAGATGGTGGAGAGAACAGTGCAAGATAGAGGGGAATTGAGACAGTTGGTGGAGAGAACAGTGCAAGATAGAGGGGAATGGGGACAGTTGGTGGAGAGAACAGTGCAAGATAGAGGGGAATTGAGACAGTTGGTGGAGAGAGCAGTGCAAGATAGAGGGGAATGGGGACAGTTGGTGGAGAGAACAGTGCAAGATAGAGGGGAATGGAGACAGTTGGTGGAGACAGCAGTGCAAGATAGAGGGGAATGGAGACAGTTGGTGGAGAAAGCAGTGCAAGATAGAGGGGAATGGATACCGTTGGTGGAGACAGCAGTGCAAGATAGAGGGGAAAGGAGACAGTTGGTAGAGACAGCAGTGGAAGATAGAGGAGAGTGGAGACAGTTGGTGGAGACAGCAGTGCAAGATAGAGGGGAATGGAGACAGTTGGGGGATAGATCAGTGCAAGATGAGTGAGAGAAAAGAAGAAAAAAAGAAAACTTAAATCGAGGAATGGAATCGAGGCAAGCCTCACCCCTGACGACAGGGAATCTAGAGGAGAACCCTCAGGGCATGAAGTATAGAACTCATCAACTGTTTTCTCAGAAATGTGTTCATGTTGAAATCTGTTCATCTGGTTCAAGAGTAAATGTCACAGTTTATATATATCACCCACTCCAGTAACTGTTTTTAAAGCAAACATATTTATACATGTTATGATTAAATGGGAGATATAATGGGTAATTGCTGAGGAAAGTCAGCAGGACTACTATCTGTGTGTGTTAACTGCAGTCAGCAGGAAAGAAATGATTTGTCTTAACCAAGGCCATCTTAACAACCACAATCTAACATGTCCATTACCACAGCAAGTCAAGTCAAGTCAAGTCAAGTCAAGTCAAGCAGAACCTCTTGTGACAGCACATTCCAATATTTTTTTAATCTATTGTGCAAATGCACACATGCACATCCACGTGCTTACACACATGGACACAAGGACAGACAGACACACGGACACACACATACAAGCACTCTCACACACGCACATCCAAATGCATACACACATGGAATTACGGACACGGACACAGACATACAAGCACTCTTGCACACATGGGGAGGTTAGCAGACGGATGGGTAAACAGATAGACTAGTATTATAACCATGGTTTGACTCGTGGTGTGGGAGAAAGGGTCCTTTTGACATTACACGTCTTACTGGGGACTGTGGGGGAAGATGTATTGATACAAAGGTTTTATTTTATGGTACAAATGCTCGTACCACAGACTGACCTGTGATATTCCCCAAGGAATAAAGCACTTCATTGAGCCTGCAGGTGAAGTCACTCTGGTCTCCATGTGTCACTGGGAGCTATGGGCACATGGCAGAGAAAGGGGATCACCTACACTGGTGTCTATTTCCAAGTAATTATCTTCATCATACCCGTCATGTTTTATAGATATCTTTGGGGTTTTGTCTGCCTGTCCTCTCAGTGACACTTCTGAAGTTAGTACTGAACAGATAAGAACAACACGGTGTAAATTATTGATGAAGTAATTACTATAGTTTAGTGCGTCTGAGGCCAAGTGTTGTTGTCCTGAGAGAAAACAAACTGCAGCTGTGTGTTCCCAATAACAAGGGAAAAACAGAGTTTGTGTTATAAAACGGACCTTTTATTACAAATTATTAATTTTGTCACGCCCATAATTATAGATCTGTAACAAGGGAAAAACAAACCCGTGGTAATTGTTGTTAGTATTTCACTGGAAACAAAATTTTTAATGGCATTACAAATGTGTGTATCCATCATAAATCATGGTATTTCACAGCAGCTAAGCATTGACTGTTTTTCCATGCGATGATCACAATACATTAAGTCGAACACAGAATTACCCTTGAATGGATTGATGATCCAGTTTCTTCGTCATTATTATTATATATATTAGAAATATACAGATCAAAAAACAAGTTTCTTGGGAGGTAAATATGTACAGAATTATCCAGTCAGTTACTAATGCAAGCTGGTCTGAAACTGAATATATAAACAATCGTTATAGGACTTAGAGATTACAGTGAATTGTGTTCATGTGATGATGTTACTGGCATTTGTAATGTGACCTTTCACCCAGTTTGAAGCAATAATTGTTATATTATTATGTACATTAGGGTATGTTTTTCTGTCGGAGAACGACATTGAACAGCTTATGAGCGCTATGTCGGTGGCGATGTTTTATAATTATATTTAAATCAAATGATTAAATTATATTTACAATTGTAGTACATGCAGGTGTGCAGGTGTGCAAGTGCCTTGTTAATTTTATTGTATATATATTAGACTAGTGTTTGTACTAAATGCTGATTATAGGTCTGATGTCATTGTTTCTGGGTAGATTTTGACTGTAAATGTCTCTGACATTTGTTTTCTACTTTTAATCAGCCACTAATATGTGAAGTGCAACAGGGCTTTTCTTGTGCATAAATAGCATTTGCAGTGTCACAAACCTGCTAGGTGACTGGATTAACATCTAACTGAAATATTAAAGGCCTGTTTTTTCCGTCCAAAGTATATGCCATGTTGACAACCTTGCCTTGTTTGATTGTTTGATGCTGTGGTACCCAGCCGGGGATGACCAGAGCAATCTGTAGGCGTAAAACCTTTCACTGGTGCACTGCAGTGTGTGTCAAAATGTTCAGCACTTAGCATGTCCCAGGGACTTACACACCTCAATCAGATCCTGCTATTAACAAGTGTGATGACCCAGAAAGTTGACATAACAAGAACGCCCTTATTCCCACAGTCTGCCAGACAGAATACAATGGTAAGAGGTATCAAACCACGCAGTCTTCAGAATTAGGGTCCTTTCTTGGGTCATATCTAACATATCAACCCATGCAATCTTTAGTACTAGGGTCCTCTCTCCTAGGTCATGTCTAACATATCAACCCATGTAATCTTCAGTACTAGGGTCCTCTCTCCTGGGTCATGTCTAACATATCAACCCATGCAATCTTCAGTACTAGGGTCCTCTCTCCTGGGTCATGTCTAAAGTATCAACCCATGCAATCTTCAGTACTAGGGTCCTCTCTCCTGGGTCATGTCTAAAGTATCAACCCATGCAATCTTCAGTACTAGGGTCCTCTCTCCTGGGTCATGTCTAACATATCAACCCATTCAATCTTCAGTACTAGGGTCCTCTCTCCTGGGTCATGTCTAACGTATCAACCCATGCAATCTTCAGTACTAGGGTCCTCTCTCCTGGGTCATGTCTAACGTATCAACCCATGCAATCTTCAGTACTAGGGTCCTCTCTCCTGGGTCATGTCTAACATATCAACCCATGCAATCTTCAGTACTAGGGTCCTCTTCTCCTGGGTCATGTCTAAATATCAACCCATGCAATCTTCAGTACTAGGGTCCTCTCTCCTGGGTCATGTCTAACATATCAACCCATGCAATCTTCAGTACTAGGGTCCTCTCTCCTGGGTCATGTCTAACATATCAACCCATGTAATCTTCAGTACTAGGGTCCTCTCTCCTGGGTCATGTCTAACATATCAACCCATGCAATCTTCAGTACTAGGGTCCTCTCTCCTGGGTCATGTCTAACATATCAACCCATGCAATCTTCAGTACTAGGGTCCTCTCTCCTGGGTCATGTCTAACATATCAACCCATGCAATCTTCAGTACTAGGGTCCTCTCTCCTGGGTCATGTCTAACGTATCAACCCATGCAATCTTCAGTACTAGGGTCCTCTTTCCTGGGTCATGTCTAAAGTATCAACCCATGCAATCTTCAGTACTAGGGTCCTCTCGTGGGTCATATCTAATGTATCAACCCATGCAATCTTCAGTACTAGGGTCTTCTTTCTTGGGTCATATCTGACATATCAACCCATGCAATCTTCAGTACTAGGGTCCTCTCTCCTGGGTCATGTCTAACGTATCAACCCATGCAATCTTCAGTACTAGGGTCTTCTCACTTGTGTCATATCTAGCATATCAACCCATGCAATCTTCACTACTAGGGTCCTCTCTCCTGGGTCATGTCTAACGTATCAACCCATGCAATCTTCAGTACTAGGGTCTTCTCACTTGTGTCATATCTAGCATATCAACCCATGCAATCTTCACTACTAGGGTCTTCTCTCTTGGGTCATATCCAACATATCAACCCATGTAATCTTCAATACTTGGGTCTTCTCTCTTGGGTCATATCTAACATATCAACCCATGCAATCTTCAGTACTTGGGTCTTCTCTCTTGGGTCATATCTAACATATCAACCCATGCAATCTTCAGTAGTAGGGTCCTCTCTCCGGGGTCATATCTAATGTATCAACCCACTCCTGAAGATTTCAGGATGAGATCCGGGGTTGTCAAGAAAGTGAGAGAAACATACAGCAAGTTTTCACAAACATCAGCGACACTCATGAATCTGGGTCAGACAAAATAGAAGTGAAACAAAAATATAATCTACATGATGCTGTGTGCTGAAACTTGGCATCTGGTTGAAAAAACAGATGAATTAAGTATGAGCCTGAGACTGCTCATCCAAGCAGAGAGAAAGAGATCACAAGGGGAGAGAAAGAGATCATAAGGGGAGTGGAACAAATTGGCAGTCGTGGACTATTGTGTGTTTTAAGGCCTTTCATTTGTGCAAATCGACCATATGAAAATGACCAGCCGACATTAAATGCCAATCCGTTGAATGAGGTCGGTCACGAGATGAAATAAAATGAACTGAGTGAAGCGTTTTAACAAAACCTTAGAAACCCTGGAGACACAGAACACTGATGACTGGGAGGAAAGGTGGCGGGAGGGGTGGCAATGGGGGCAACGTCAGAAGAAGATAATCGGGGGGGGGTTGGGGTGGGTGAGGGTGTCTAAATAAGTCACATTGTATTCAAACAGACCTGTAGAGACTGCAGGAAGGTTTGCTAGACACAAAACTCGAGTCATGTTGCAATATGTGCAGCTGTTGAAACGTCTAGTGAAGTGAATTATCTGGCTTTGAGATAGAAATAACATCAGCTTTATTCTCCTGGCACATTTGTTGTCACCTGAGCAGTACTGATGACACAAGTCAAATCCCTTGTTGAGTTAACGACGAAGTATATCCAAATTAGTTTCTTTAGTTACTTCAAGCACTAAGGATGAATGTTCTTTCATCTCTGTATAGATGTGTCTCGGTCAATTCAAGAACAGTTGAATGGATCTGTATTCTTTTTTATACATTTCGCAGGCAATTTACCCTTCTCCTAAACAAATAAAATGATAACCGTACTCTGCCAGAAATGTTACAACTTTGGAAAACCAAATCTGTCCCATTTTTGCATTTTTAATATTCACATTAAATAAACAGACAAAAATGGTGTCCGGTTTTCAGGGAATATGTGTCGACTGTGATTACAACTGTTTTATCATATTTGCCCCACTGATAATGCTATCGACTTATTACTACTATTCCGTTGTATTTGCCCCACTGATATCGACTAATTACAACTGTTTTGTCATATTTGCCCCACTGATATCGACTTATGACAACTGTTTCGTCATATTTGCCCCACCCATATCGACTGTAATTACTACTGTTTCATCATATTAGCCCCATGTGATATCGACTGTAATAACTAGTGTATCATCATGTTAGGCCCACTGATATCGACTGTAATTACTACTGTTTTATCATGTTAGCCCCACTGATATCGGTTGTAATTACTACTGTTTCATCATGTTAGCCCCACTGATATTGACTGTAATTACTACTGCTTCATCATGTTAGCCCACTGATATTGACTGTAATTACTACTGTTTCATCATGTTAGCCCCACTGATATTGACTGTAATTACTACTGTTTCATCATGTTAGCCCAACTGATATTGACTGTAATTACTACTGTTTCATCATGTTAGCCCCACTGATATTGACTGTAATTACTACTGTTTCATCATGTTAGCTCCACTGATATTGACTGTAATTACTACTGTTTCATCATGTTAGTCCCACTGATGTTGACTGTAATTACTACTGTTTCATCATGTTAGCTCCACTGATATCGACTGTAATTACTACTGTTTCATCATGTTAGCCCCACTGATATTGACTGTAATTACTACTGTTTCATCATGTTAGCCCCAATGATATTGACTGTAATTACTACTGTTTCATCATGTTAGCTCCACTGATATCGACTGTAATTACTACTGTTTCATCATGTTAGCCCCACTGATGTTGACTGTAATTACTACTGTTTCATCATGTTAGCCCAACTGATATCGACTGTGATTACTACTGTTTCATCATGTTAGCCCCACTGATATTGACTGTAATTACTACTGTTTCATCATGTTAGCCCCAATGATATTGACTGTAATTACTACTGTTTCATCATGTTAGCTCCACTGATATCGACTGTAATTACTACTGTTTCATCATGTTAGCCCCACTGATGTTGACTGTAATTACTACTGTTTCATCATGTTAGCTCCACTGATATTGACTGTAATTACTACTGTTTCATCATGTTAGTCCCACTGATGTTGACTGTAATTACTACTGTTTCATCATGTTAGCTCCACTGATATCGACTGTAATTACTACTGTTTCATCATGTTAGCTCCACTGATGTTGACTGTAATTACTACTGTTTCATCATGTTAGCCCCACTGATATTGACTGTAATTACTACTGTTTCATCATGTTAGCCCCACTGATGTTGACTGTAATTACTACTGTTTCATCATGTTAGCTCCACTGATATTGACTGTAATTACTACTGTTTCATCATGTTAGCCCCACTGATGTCGACTGTAATTACTAGTTTCATCATGTTAGCTCCACTGATATCGACTGTGATTACTACTGTTTCATCATGTTAGCTCCACTGATATCGACTGTGATTACTACTGTTTCATCATGTTAACCCCACTGATGTTGACTGTAATTACTACTGCTTCATCATGTTAGCTCCACTGATAACGACTGTGATTACTACTGTTTCATCATGTTAGCCCAACTGATATTGACTGTAATTACTACTGTTTCATCATGTTAGCCCCACTGATGTTGACTGTAATTACTACTGTTTCATCATGTTAGCCCCACTGATATCGACTGTGATTACTACTGTTTCATCATGTTAGCTCCACTGATATTGACTGAGGGTTGAACAATGTGTAAAACTAAAATACTATAAATCCTTCCAGATATGTCAACTGTCACCGTTACTCATTGACACACCTGGTGACGACATGAAGCATTCAGCTCTGTGTATGTCACATGATATTACGGTCTCTTTCGCTATCTATTGATAATTATATTACTTTGTTGTGTCCCAGTTGATATGGTTGGTTAGATTAGATTCTCACTCTGTAGATTGTGAGTAGGGTAGATGCGACAGCCGTCCTGTAAGCACAGATGGCGTGGCTACAAATGTACATCACGAACCTAGGATAGACGCAACAAACTTGTTGCCATCACAGACAGGGTGATTACATCATAAATGTAATCAATTGTGATTACACTTACAATGTATGACAGTAAATTTATGATAACTTTAAATAAAAAACATGGGTGTAATATATTACAAACATGATTGCAGTCATAATTACAATATTGTACTACTGTATCACAACATATTTTATTATTTTGAATTGACAACTAATAATTGATTTGTCTAGTTATTTATTAATATTTTACTGACTAGTTATTGTCCTTTTCTAATAATCCTTACCTCAATGTAACTGTCAATGGTTACTTATTTTATATTTGTATAGATCAATGGTACTTAATATTTTATTCTTTATGTGTATGATTTAGTTGATCTAGTTCAGTCTTGTTTAGTCCTGTTTTTTTTTGCTCAATATTTAATTTATTATTATTATTTATAATTTAGTATATATCGTAAACACTACAGAACAGAGCTTTCGTTGGACTACCAGGTGTGTGATGACATACAAACAGCTGGAACAGATGTAAACAGTTCTGATTTAATGTCATGGCTTTGACACATATCAGACTCTACAGTGTAGTTGGAACCTGGCCAGTTGACATGTGCACACAAAATGTTAACCATGATTACAATCATGATTCAAATTACTTTGGCATTATAATTAAGTATGTTACAAATATACTGACCTTTTGAAAATGTTTTATTGAGTACAAGCATAACACAATTACTCGACAATTTTGAAAAACTACATGATTAATGACAGATTTATTTCATATCTTCTGTCACCATTGACACATGTCATGTCAACTGTCACCACTGATGTGTCAAGTTTTGTGTTACCACTGACACATCTTGTCTTGTGTCACCACTGACACATGTCATGTCTTGTGTCACCACTGACACATATCATGTCTTGTGTCATCACTTACACATATCTTGTTTCGTGTCACCACTGACACATATCATGTCTTGTGTCACCACTGACACATATCATGTCTTGTGTCACCACTGACACATATCTTGTCTCGTGTCACCACTGACACATATCATGTCTTGTGTCACCACTGACACATATCATGTCTTGTGTCACCACTGACACATATCATGTCTTATGTCACAACTGACACACATCATGTCTTGTGTAACCATTGATACATATCATGTCTTGTGTCACCACTGATACATATCTTGTCTCGTGTCACCACTGACACATATCATGTCTTGTGTCACTACTGACACATATCATGTCTTGTGTCACCACTGACACATATCATGTATTGTGTCACCACTGACATATCGTATCGTGTGTCACCACTGACACTTGTGACGTCTCCTGTCACCACTGATGCATCATGTCATGTGTCACAACTGATGTGTCATGTGTTCTCCTGCAGTAATGACGGGTCACCAACTAATCGTCATCATCACCGTGTCGGGTGCCGTGTCATTGGTGTCTGTCATCGTGTTCGCGGTGATCTGTGCATGGTGCTACCAGGCTAAGACGGCCTATGATGACGATGAGACAAACAGCAACACACACCTAGCGGTGACGAAGCGACCACAGCAGAGGGAGGACCTAAGACAACTGAGCACACACCCTTACGACGAACGACAGAATGCTGCCGGACTCTTTGGCAAGTTGGAGTGAGTAGATTGCTTGAGTTTACTTTTTAAGTTTTCTGATTCCCAACAAAGGAAGCAAACAAAACTGGAAATCGATACACGTGTGATCAAATTGATACATGTGTGATTGGTTGTATCAGAGCTCTGTCAGTCAAAGAAATCATGTTTATACAGTGAATTATTACCTAGTTCATGCATACACTTGCCATCTAGGTGTGGGAACTCAGGTTGGTTGTCACTGAATCATACACCTGTCACCACAGCTGTACCAGTAGTAAGTACACCGTACAATTCTACAGTGTTGTCACCATATTAGGATGACTTACAATATGTGACAGCAGTAAGTACACCATACAACTATACAGTGTTGTCACCATATTAGGATGACTTACAGTATGTGACAGCAGTAAGTACACCATACAACTCTGCAGTGTTGTCACCATATTAGGATGACTTACAATATGTGACAGCAGTAAGTACACCGTACAACTCTAAAATGTTGTCACCATATTAGGATGACTTACAATCTGTGACAGCAGTAAGTACACCGTACAACTCTTCAGTGTTGTCACCATATTAGGATGACTTACAATCTGTGACAGCAGTATGTACACCTTACAACTCTACAGTGTTGTCACCATATTAGGATGACTTACAATCTGTGACAGCAGTAAGTACACCGTACAACTCTACAGTGTTGTCACCATATTAGGATGACTTACAATCTGTGACAGCAGTAAGTACACCGTACAACTCTACAGTGTTGTCACCATGTTAGGATGACTTACAATATGTGACAGCAGGAAGTACACCGTACAACTCTACAGTGTTGTCACCATATTAGGATCACTTACAATCTGTGACAGCAGTAAGCACACCGTACAACTCTACAGTGTTGTCACCATGACTTACAATCTGTGACAGCAGTATGTACACCGTACAACTCTACAGTGTTGTCACCATATTAGGATGACTTACAATCTGTGACAGCAGTAAGTACACCTTACAACTCTACAGTGTTGTCACTATATTTGGATGACTTACAATATGTGACAGCAGTAAGTACACCGTACAACTCTACAGTGTTGTCACCATATTAGGATGACTTACAATCTGTGACAGCAGTAAATACACCGTACAACTCTACAGTGTTGTCACCATATTAGGGTGACTTACAATCTGTGACAGCAGTATGTACACCTTACAACTCTACAGTGTTGTCACCATATTAGGATGACTTACAATATGTGACAGCAGGAAGTACACCATACAACTCTACAGTGTTGTCACCATATTAGGATCACTTACAATCTGTGACAGCAGTATGCACACCGTACAACTCTACAGTGTTGTCACCATGACTTACAATCTGTGACAGCAGTATGTACACCGTACAACTCTACAGTGTTGTCACCATATTAGGATGATTTACAATATGTGACAGCAGTAAGTACACCGTACAACTCTACAGTATTGTCACCATATTAGGATGACTTACAATCTGTGACAGCAGTAAGTACACCGTACAACTCTACAGTGTTGTCACCATATTAGTATGAATTACAATCTGTGACAGCAGTAAGTACACCGTACAACTCTACAGTGTTGTCACCATATTAGGATGACTTACAATATGTGACAGCAGTAAGTAGTACAACTCTACAGTGTTGTCACCATATTAGGATCAATTACAATATGTGACACCAGTAAATACACCGTACAACTCTACAGTGTTGTCACCATATTAGGGTGACTTACAATCTGTGACAGCAGTATGTACACCTTACAACTCTACAGTGTTGTCACCATATTAGGAAGACTTACAATATGTGACAGCAGTAAGTACACCGTACAACTCTACAGTGTTGTCACCATATTAGGATGACTTACAATCTGTGACAGCAGTAAGTACACCATATAACTCTACAGTGTTGTCACCATATTAGGATGACTTACAATCTGTGACAGCAGTAAGTACACCTTACAACTCTACAGTGTTGTCACTATATTTGGATGACTTACAATATGTGACAGCAGTAAGTACACCGTACAACTCTACAGTGTTGTCACCATATTAAGATGACTTACAATCTGTGACAGCAGTAAATACACCGTACAACTCTACAGTATTGTCACCATATTAGGGTGACTTACAATCTGTGACAGCAGTATGTACACCTTACAACTCTACAGTGTTGTCACCATATTAGGATGACTTACAATATGTGACAGCAGGAAGTACACCATACAACTCTACAGTGTTGTCACCCTATTAGGATCACTTACAATCTGTGACAGCAGTATGCACACCGTACAACTCTACAGTGTTGTCACCATGACTTACAATCTGTGACAGCAGTATGTACACCGTACAACTCTACAGTGTTGTCACCATATTAGGATGATTTACAATATGTGACAGCAGTAAGTACACCGTACAACTCTACAGTATTGTCACCATATTAGGATGACTTACAATCTGTGACAGCAGTAAGTACACCGTACAACTCTACAGTGTTGTCACCATATTAGTATGAATTACAATCTGTGACAGCAGTAAGTACACCGTACAACTCTACAGTGTTGTCACCATATTAGGATGACTTACAATATGTGACAGCAGTAAGTAGTACAACTCTACAGTGTTGTCACCATATTAGGATCAATTACAATATGTGACACCAGTAAATACACCGTACAACTCTACAGTGTTGTCACCATATTAGGGTGACTTACAATCTGTGACAGCAGTATGTACACCTTACAACTCTACAGTGTTGTCACCATATTAGGAAGACTTACAATATGTGACAGCAGTAAGTACACCGTACAACTCTACAGTGTTGTCACCATATTAGGATGACTTACAATCTGTGACAGCAGTAAGTACACCATATAACTCTACAGTGTTGTCACCATATTAGGATGACTTACAATCTGTGACAGCAGTATGTACACTTTACAACTCTACAGTGTTGTCACCATATTAGGATGACTTACAATATGTGACAGCAGGAAGTACACCGTACAACTCTACAGTGTTGTCACCATATTAGGATCACTTACAATCTGTGACAGCAGTAAGCACACCGTACAACTCTACAGTGTTGTCACCATGACTTACAATCTGTGACAGCAGTATGTACACCGTACAACTCTACAGTGTTGTCACCATATTAGGATGATTTACAATATGTGACAGCAGTAAGTACACCGTACAACTCTACAGTGTTGTCACCATATTAGGATGACTTACAATATGTGACAACAGTAAGTAGTACAACTCTACAGTGTTGTCACCATAGTACTATTATTAGGATGACATACAATCTGTGACAGCAGTAAGTACACCTTACAACTCTACATTGTTGTCACCATATTAGGATCACTTACAATCTGTGACAGCAGTAAGTACACCGTACAACTCTATAGTGTTGTCACCATATTAGGATCACTTACAATCTGTGACAGCAGTAAGTACACCTTACAACTCTACAGTGTTGTCACCATATTAGGATGACTTACAATCTGTGACAGCAGTAAGTACACCGTACAACTCTACAGTGTTGTCACAATATTAGGATCACTTACAATCTGTGACAGCGGTAAATACACCGTACAACTCTACAGCGTTGTCACCATATTAGGGTGACTTACAATCTGTGACAGCAGTATGTACACCTTACAACTCTACAGTGTTGTCACCATGTTAGGATGACTTACAATATGTGACAGCAGGAAGTACACCGTACAACTCTACAGTGTTGTCACCATATTAGGATCACTTACAATCTGTGACAGCAGTAAGCACACCGTACAACTCTACAGTGTTGTCACCATATTAGGACGACTTACAATCTGTGACAGCAGTAAGTACACCGTACAACTCTACGGTGTTGTCACCCTATTAGGGTGACTTACAATCTGTGACAGCAGTAAGTACACCATATAACTCTACAGTGTTGTCACCATATTAGGATGACTTACAATCTGTGACAGCAGTAAGTACACCTTACAACTCTACAGTGTTGTCACTGTATTTGAATGACTTACAATATGTGACAGCAGTAAGTACACCGTACAACTCTACAGTGTTGTCACCATATTAGGATCAATTACAATCTGTGACACCAGTAAATACACCGTACAACTCTACAGTGTTGTCACCATATTAGGGTGACTTACAATCTGTGACAGCAGTAAGTACACCATATAACTCTACAGTGTTGTCACCATATTAGGATGACTTACAATCTGTGACAGCAGTATGTACACTTTACAACTCTACAGTGTTGTCACCATATTAGGATGACTTACAATATGTGACAGCAGGAAGTACACCGTACAACTCTACAGTGTTGTCACCATATTAGGATCACTTACAATCTGTGACAGCAGTAAGCACACCGT
The DNA here is from genome assembly GCA_020002185.1 of Paraescarpia echinospica. Taxonomy (NCBI): domain Eukaryota; kingdom Metazoa; phylum Annelida; class Polychaeta; order Sabellida; family Siboglinidae; genus Paraescarpia; species Paraescarpia echinospica. The sequence goes on along the minus strand of CM034542.1, from coordinate 946,338 downwards.
ACAACTCTACAGTGTTGTCACCATGACTTACAATCTGTGACAGCAGTATGTACACCGTACAACTCTACAGTGTTGTCACCATATTAGGATGATTTACAATATGTGACAGCAGTAAGTACACCGTACAACTCTACAGTGTTGTCACCATATTAGGATGACTTACAATATGTGACAGCAGTAAGTAGTACAACTCTACAGTGTTGTCACCATAGTACTATTATTAGGATGACATACAATCTGTGACAGCAGTAAGTACACCTTACAACTCTACATTGTTGTCACCATATTAGGATCACTTACAATCTGTGACAGCAGTAAGTACACCGTACAACTCTATAGTGTTGTCACCATATTAGGATCACTTACAATCTGTGACAGCAGTAAGTACACCTTAAACTCTACAGTGTTGTCACCATATTAGGATGACTTACAATCTGTGACAGCAGTAAGTACACCGTACAACTCTACAGTGTTGTCACAATATTAGGATCACTTACAATCTGTGACAGCGGTAAATACACCGTACAACTCTACAGCGTTGTCACCATATTAGGGTGACTTACAATCTGTGACAGCAGTATGTACACCTTACAACTCTACAGTGTTGTCACCATGTTAGGATGACTTACAATATGTGACAGCAGGAAGTACACCGTACAACTCTACAGTGTTGTCACCATATTAGGATCACTTACAATCTGTGACAGCAGTAAGCACACCGTACAACTCTACAGTGTTGTCACCATATTAGGACGACTTACAATCTGTGACAGCAGTAAGTACACCGTACAACTCTACGGTGTTGTCACCCTATTAGGGTGACTTACAATCTGTGACAGCAGTAAGTACACCATATAACTCTACAGTGTTGTCACCATATTAGGATGACTTACAATCTGTGACAGCAGTAAGTACACCTTACAACTCTACAGTGTTGTCACTGTATTTGAATGACTTACAATATGTGACAGCAGTAAGTACACCGTACAACTCTACAGTGTTGTCACCATATTAGGATCAATTACAATCTGTGACACCAGTAAATACACCGTACAACTCTACAGTGTTGTCACCATATTAGGGTGACTTACAATCTGTGACAGCAGTATGTACACCTTACAACTCTACAGTGTTGTCACCATATTAGGATGACTTACAATATGTGACAGCAGTAAGTACACCATACAGCTCTACAGTGTTGTCACCATATTAGGATCACTTACAATCTGTGACAGCAGTAAGCACACCATACAACTCTACAGTGTTGTCACCATGACTTACAATCTGTGACAGCAGTATGTACACCGTACAACTCTACAGTGCTGTCACCATATTAGGGTGACTTACAATCTGTGACAGCAGTAAGTACACCGTACAATTCTACAGTGTTGTCACCATATTAGGGTGACTTACACTCTGTGACAGCAGTAAGTACACCGTACAACTCTACAGTGTTGTCACCATATTAGGATGACTTACAATCTGTGACAGCAGTAAGTACACCATACAGCTCTACGGTGTTGTCACCCTATTAGGGTTACTTACAATCTGTGACAGCAGTAAGTACACCGTACAACTCTACAGTGTTGTCACCATATTAGGGTGACTTACACTCTGTGACAGCAGTAAGTACACCGTACAACTCTACAGTGTTGTCACCATATTAGGATGACTTACAATCTGTGACAGCAGTAAGTACACCGTACAACTCTACGGTGTTGTCACCCTATTAGGGTTACTTACAATCTGTGACAGCAGTAAGTACACCATACAACTCTACAGTGTTGTCACCATATTAGGATGACTTACAATCTGTGACAGCAGTAAGTACACCGTACAACTCTACGGTGTTGTCACCCTATTAGGGTTACTTACAATCTGTGACAGCAGTAAGTACACCATACAACTCTACAGTGTTGTCACCATATTAGGATGACTTACAATCTGTGACAGCAGTAAGTACACCTTACAACTCTACAGTGTTGTCACCATATTAGGATGACTTACAATCTGTGACAGCAGTAAGTACACCATACAGCTCTACGGTGTTGTCACCCTATTAGGGTTACTTACAATCTGTGACAGCAGTAAGTACACCATACAACTCTACAGTGTTGTCACCATATTAGGATGACTTACAATCTGTGACAGCAGTAAGTACACCGTACAACTCTACGGTGTTGTCACCCTATTAGGGTTACTTACAATCTGTGACAGCAGTAAGTACACCATACAACTCTACAGTGTTGTCACCATATTAGGATGACTTACAATCTGTGACAGCAGTATGTACACCGTACAACTCTACGGTGTTGTCACCCTATTAGGGTTACTTACAATCTGTGACAGCAGTAAGTACACCATACAACTCTACAGTGTTGTCACCATATTTGGTGACTTACAATCTGTGACACTGAGAACTGGCAATTTGATCATTTTCTGTGAACATCTGTCTAGTGTGGCTCCACCTTGGGACCAACTGTGAACTAACAGACACTTCAGATGGAATGCAGCTGTTTGTGTCTCGAACTAATTTTAGTTGAATGAGTTTAACTTTCTTAACCACATTCCATCACTTGTGTTTACTTGGCTTCAATTTGCTGCTTCCTTTTGTATTGTTGTGTTGAATGTGTCACAACTGATGTATGCAGACTGCCCCAGGCCCGCCCCCACTACAACTGGCTGCACCTGGAAGGGTACGCCCCTAGTATAAGCACATGTTGCTGTTGTTCCATTCCTTTCAACACTAACACAGTTAGGGCACCAATTTGTTTTCCATTAACAAGACAGTGTTATTTGGTTGGTGAATCTAATACTTTTTGTCATCTTACTAGCTGTTTTATTTTACTTTATTTTATTTATATATAATGATATATATATATATATATGTTTATGAATATGACTGGAAACATTTGCTTTGATAAATCAGACATCTACTAACAATGCTTTTGAAAATGTGTTTGTTAAGTCATGTTAGTCGACTAATAGAGGGATGTTTCCTGAATGGTTCATGCGTGTGTTGTTGAATGTATCAGTTTGTCTAGTATTCCCCACCCCTTGTCTTAAATCTACCCTCCGCAGCATTACCCACCCCTTGTCCTAAATCTACCCTCCCCTTGTCCTAAACCTACCCACCCCTTGTCCTAAATCTACCCTCCGCAGCAGTATCACCATGTTGCTATGTTGAACTTGTATGGTATTTATAACTTACTATTATAAACTATTGTTATATATCTTGTTTACTTCAAACAACCAGCTCAGACTGTTCTAAATGTCTACAACAACACAAAAATTTGCATAGATGGCTAAAAATGTAACCGTCTAGAACAACAAGGAACTAGTAATTACCAGTATATCATAAATCTTAATTAAACTCATCCATCAACATTTAGGTTTGGAATGCCATTCTGCAAAATGTATATGTGACATTTTCTGGGACTATCCCACATGATACCAGCATATATCACACCTCCGCTCTCTGCTAAACGCCCCTTTGTATGACACCCTTTACAAGATACCACTCCATCATACACCCCATGTTGTCAGCACCCACATGTACCCAACCTTTCTGTTCTTTTTTCTCCGCCTGACAGGATACTCAAAAAGGCAGCTTCTGCCTTCAGGTAAATGGATTATGTTGTTGCGTGTGTCAATCTGTCTTGCTGTCTTCATGCTGACGCCTCTATGCAGAAGGTATTTTGGGTGTGATGTATTGTAGCCTTAACATTAACCACGTGTGATAGACACTGCCCACCCCTTCTCTTTGTCTCAACGTTGTCGTCACGACTCAGGCTTTGCTTGGCTCAGAACTTAACAGCTTCAGTTGCCAACAACATTATAGGGGTATAGAAGTGAATACAGTGAACAGGAGTGAATACAGAGGTCTAGAAGTGAATACAATGATACAGGAGTGAATACAGGGGTACAGAAGTGAATATGAACAGAAGTGAATACAGGAGTATAGAAGTGAATACAGTGGACTAGGAGTGGACACAGGAGTATACAAGAGACCATGCTGTCCTTCATCAACGATGTCCTTGGGTCTGTGTCACAAACTTCTCATTCCTTCTTCCACAACTAGGCCAGTGTCACTTCATATCACCCATCTAGTTACTATAGGTGGGCTGAATTTTCTGTTATTTATAAAATATCAAATTTTTTTATTTACTAGTGTTTGATTGCGAAACTGTTGTAGGTCCACTTCATAAAACTGTAATATAGTTTTGACTGAACAGATTTGTCCTGCTTTTTGTAGATGATTGTTGTGTTTGGAAACATTCCAGAGCAGGGGTAACAATGAGGTCATCTTGCATCCTTCATGGTCCTCTTGTAGGACTGTACTAATGTGATGTTGTGCCACTGTGCCTCCTTGTGCCATGTAGTGCCGTGTTGTACCACATTGTACCATGTTGTATTATGTTGTGCCATGTAGTGCCGTGTTGTACCATGTTGTATTATGTTGTGCCATGTAGTGCCATGTTGTACCACATTGTACCATGTTGTATTATGTTGTGCCATGTAGTGCCGTGTTGTACCACATTGTACCATGTTGTATTATGTTGTGCCATGTAGTGCCGTGTTGTACCACATTGTACCATGTTGTAATATGTTGTGCCATGTAGTGCCGTGTTGTACCACATTGTACCATGTTGTATTATGTTGTGCCATGTAGTGCCGTGTTGTACCACATTGTACCATGTTGTATTATGTTGTGCCATGTAGTGCCGTGTTGTACCACATTGTACCATGTTGTATTATGTTGTGCCATGCAGTGCCGTGTTGTACCACATTATACCATGTTGTATTATGTTGTGCCATGTAGTGCCGTGTTGTACCACATTATACCATGTTGTATTATGTTGTGCCATGTAGTGCCGTGTTGTACCACATTATACCATGTTGTATTATGTTGTGCCATGTTGCTGGCATTCCTGTTGTATATGGTGAAGGTGTACCTTGGTGAATATCATATACCAGTATATACAGATAATATGTATACACATAATATATATACATAATATATATATATATACACATATATGTGTGTGTATATATATATATATATACATACATATATACAAGAAGTTCCATCATGCCCAAATCCTCTGAAATCCAAACTCAGAGACGTATTAGAACGAAAGTTTTTTGAAATCTCAAAATCACTCTGTACATAATAATAAAGTTGTGATGAATACACTAAGGGGCGAGGGAGTACTTTGTGAATACACTAAGGGGCGAGGGAGTACTTTGTGAATATACTAAGGGGCGAGGGAGTACTTTGTGAATATACTAAGGGGCGAGGGAGTACTTTGTGAATACACTAAGGGGTGAGGAAGTACATTGTGAATACACTAAGGGGCGAGGGAGTACTCTGTGAATACACTAAGGGGCGAGGGAGTACTTTGTGAATACAATAAGGGGCGAGGGAGTACTTTGTGAATATACTAAGGGGCGAGGGAGTACATTGTGAATACACTAAGGGGCGAGGGAGTACTTTGTGAATACACTAAGGGGCGAGGGAGTACTTTGTGAATACACTAAGGGGCGAGGGAGTACTTTGTGAATATACTAAGGGGCGAGGGAGTACATTGTGAATACACTAAGGGGCGAGGGGGTACTTTGTGAATACACAAAGGGGCGAGGGAGTACTTTGTGAATACACTAAGGGGCGAGGGAGTACTTTGTGAATACACTAAGGGGCGAGGGAGTACTTTGTGAATACACTAAGGGGCGAGGGAGTACTTTGTGAATACACTAAGGGGCGAGGGAGTACATTGTGAATACACTAAGGGGCGAGGGGGTACTTTGTGAATACACAAAGGGGCGAGGGAGTACTTTGTGAATACACTAAGGGGCGAGGGAGTACTTTGTGAATACACTAAGGGGCGAGGGAGTACTTTGTGAATACACTAAGGGGCGAGGGAGTACATTGTGAATACACTAAGGGGCGAGGGAGTACTTTGTGAATACACTAAGGGGTGAGGGAGTACTTTGTGAATACACTAAGGGGCGAGGGAGTACTTGATGAATACACTAAGGGGCGGCGAGGGAGTACTTGATGAATAGACTAAGGGGCGAGGGAGTACTTGATGAATACACTAAGGGGCGAGGGAGTACTTGATGAATACACTAAGGGGCGAGGGAGTACTTGATGAATACACTAAGGGGTGAGAGAGTGCTTGATGAATACACTAGGGGCGAGGGAGTACTTGATGAATACACTAAGGGGCGAGGGAGTACTTGAAGAATACACACCAAGGGGCAAGGGAGTACTTTATGAATACACTAAGGGGCGAGGGAGTACTTGATGAATACACACCAAGGGACGAGGGAGTACTTGATGAATACACCAAGAGGCGAGGGAGTACTTGATGAATACACCAAGGGGCGAGGGAGTACTTGATGAATACACTCCAAGGGGCGAGGGAGTACTTGATGAATACACCAAGGGGCGAGGGAGTACTTGATGAATACACCAAGGGGCGAGGGAGTACTTGATGTCAGAAGTATTCACAACGTTCCTTTCAGATGGTCATTGTAAATTAACACTGTCGTCTAACAGCTGCTGTTTGTTCTACCGTTCTTTCAGTGTTATTAATTGTTATGTTTTGGTTATGATATAGAATGGTATTGTCCCTTAACAGTATTGCTGATTATATATGTTAGACTATAAATACAAAAGTTATTTAACATCATGGCTGGTTATCTGTTATGCCATAAGTACATGAGGTACTTTACAACATAGCTGGATATCTGTTATCATAAATATACAAGGTACTTAACAGCGTGGCAAGGAAGATATATATTAGACCATAAATACACGAGGTACTTAACAGAATGGCTGGTTATCTGTTAGACCATAAATGCACAAAGTACTTTTTACTAGACATGAATTACTTCTATCTCCACCTGTCAGCCCACTGAAGCATTTGAACTGGATTAATAATAATAATAATGGTTTTTTTCACAGACTCCATGCAACATACAAGTACATTATCATGGTTCTATAGTTGTGTTATAAACAATAGTTACAATGTACAGAATGAAATATCACCCGTCAACAAAATGTATATACAGGGAATTGAACCTGTACTTCCATATTCTAGACATGTATTTCACATCACTGTTAATAATGCTACAGATCAAGATATTCTTTGAGAACTGCAGTTGGCATATAAATCTATACATCAAATTTCTAATAACAGCAGCACAGTTAGGTAAATTATTGTAAACAAATATTTCACTAGCCCTACAATATCTGTCATAACCTAACACCATTCAAAATATATTGTTGTAAGAGACATACAATTTCTTGATAGCATAGTTATGAAAATTCCACCATAGATAGGCAGTATACATAGGTGAGCAAAAAGTAGTAAACAATGTTTTCTTTACATCATTTGAACACATGAAATGTTCTTATGATCTTGTTGCCTCGTGCACACAAGAAGGGTCTGTCATCCCCTGCTGGATGGACAAACTACTATGAGATCTTCAGCATACATAATATTATTTACACAATTATATCCTACATAACGTCCTACATTGCAACCATTAATTACAGTGGATAAATCATCCATGTAAACACTGAACAAATAGGGTTTTAATGTACCTAGTTGTCCAATGCTGCGTTCCAATGGGTTCATTTATATCGTAAACACGACTTGGCGAACTGGAACGTTCACAAGCTCCTTCAGTTTACCACTTGTAAATTGATGCAACTGGGTCAAGTAGGGGTTACAAAGTCATATTCATGGTATACATGGGGTGATTGAAATGCAACATAATTCCATTACTTACATAAAAACATCCTAACATCTCCACAAAACTACATTAATGTAAGTTAACAAGGCATGGCTTAATATATTGATGTGAAGATTTGGTGACATTTGTTAATAATATAACAAAGTTTGAAAAGAAACAGGTTTACATGAATCTATCATATTTCTTGGTTGCTGTTTACCCATGACATAATACAGCATGTCACGGTGGTGCCATCTGGTGTATGAAATGTAGGCATTTGTAGGTGCTGCCCTCTTTCAGAATCACATGTATCGTAGTATTGATTGTTGAGGCTACCAGAAAGATGCATTAACACTGTAGTGAAGGACAGAATCAGGCGTCATGTTAGGGGTGTATGTTGAGTCTCTAAATAAACACCAACACTTTAATGAGGAAGAGAATCAGGCTTGATGTTAGGTGGACATTATATCCACACTCTCCAGATAGACATTTTAAGAAAGGACCAACAGTCATCATGTTATGTTGGTGTATGTCCACATGTGTTAATACCTTTAGAGGTTGTCTCTGGTGTCCCATTGTACTTGTACAAACATTGTACTTGTATAAACATTGTACTTGTACAAACATTGTACTTGTACAAACATTCTACTTGTACAAACATTGTACTTGTACAAACATTGTACTTGTACAAACATTGTACTTGTACAAACATTGTACTTGTACAAACATTTCTTATGACGTGAACTTTAACTGTGTTCGCCGTGTGTACGCTTGGTGATTGTTTCTAGTTACGTTTTACATTGCAATCAGTTGATTTACCCTAAAAACCAATAAGAACCCTTGACATATGGGATATTTCGAAAACAGGGCCCTGGGTTACGTTTTATTCACGGGTCGTAGATTAACAATCCCCAAAAGTTTGGCACCCGAGGTGCGAGCAGTCTAGGTTAAAAAACGTTAACATAACCAAATAGGCTAGTTCAATTATAGTTAGATATAACTTACATATATTAATTATTTTAGCGTCTTTAGAGTCTACCTGGACTCTCTGTTTGCACAATCCGGCCACCTCCCCACTTAACTATGACCTCCCCCGCTGTGAAGCACACATTAAACTGCCACTTTATTCCCACTAATCTGTTGTCTTTCACCATTTCCATTAACAGTTCAACCATTTGAATGAACAACCATCCCATCTGTCATCTTCCTTACTTCCTCTCCACCTCTTTCTCTCATACTGTCCTCACTTCCTGCTCTCTCCTTGCACAATCTGGTACATAAGTTCTGTATCCAGTACAGTGTAGTTTCATAAGATGACCAACAGGAAGAGAAACCTAATATATACACTCACTGATATTTCTGTGTTCATCGTTTCTCAGAAAGGTATTAAATATTAATTTTTTAATCAGCAGAAGAACTTTTAATATTTGCCCACAAGTGCACCATAGTAGATGTGAATACATGTTTTCTGTAGCATTATGATAATTATTTAATATACATAACATTTATTTTAAATATATATTAATGTGTTATAATAACCTAAGATGGGAAATGTCTGTACTTTCTTTTGTAGTTTAGGTTGTGACCTAGTGTGCAGTAATGTGCCAGTTAGCACGTTTTGCTCAATATCTGAGAAATTATTGCTGACAGTATTGGCACATGGTTGTATATTAACAGTTAAACAAACTAGGAGAAATGTCCATTCTTCAGATGGTGCTAGATACACATGGACACATAGATACACATGGACACATAGATACACATGGACACATAGATACACATGGACACATAGATACACATGGACACATAGATACACATGGACACATAGATACACATGGACACATAGATACACGTGGACACATAGATACACGTGGACACGTAGATACACATACACATGGACATAGATACACACATGGACACATAGATGCGATGTGGACACATAGAATACCGCGTGGACACATAGTCTGCGTGGACGCTATAATGGACTGCGTGGACACATAGATACTGCGATGGACACATATATACCGTGCATAGATGCGGGACACATAGATACCGCGTGGACGCATGGATACTGCGATGGACACATAGATGCTGCGTGGACTGCGTACATAGATACTGCGTGGACACATATGGCGTCTACGCGTGGACACATGGAGATACTTACACATAGATACGCGTTGACACATAGATACTGCGATGGACACATGAATGGACACATAGCGCGTGGACACATAGATACGTGATACCGCGATGGACACATAGATGCGTGGACACATGAATGACCGTGGACACGATACTGCGTGGACGCGCATGGATAGATGCGCGTGGACCAGATACTGCGTGGTTACATGCGATACTACGTGGACACATAGATGCTGCGTGGACATACCGATACCGCGTGGGACACATGACGAGATGCGTGGACACATGCGAGACGCGGTAGATACCGCGTGGACAAGTAGATGCTGCGTGGACACATGAATGGACCTGGACCGCGTGGATACTGCGACGATAGATACTGTGGACGCGTAGATACTGCGTGGACGCAGTGATACCGCGATGGACGCGTGCGTGGACAACGTATACCGTGGACGCGTGGAACCGTGGACCGCGTAAGATACCGTGTGCGATGGACCCGTAGATACTGCGTGGACGCGTGGATACCGCGTGGACCGCGTGTACCGCGTGGACAACGTGAATGCGTGAACCGCGTGGACAACATGCGTGAATACCGCGATGGACGCAACGCGTGATACCGCGTCGGACGATATGAATTACCGCGTGGACGCGGCCAGATACTGCGTGGACGCGTGAATTACCGCGTGTGCGCGTGTAGATGCGTGGACCGTAGATATACGTGAACTGCGTGATTACGCGATGGACCGCGTGATACCGTGGATGCGTGGAATGCGTGGACGCGTAGATACCGTGGACTGCGTGAATTACGCGGACGCGGTAGATACCGCGTGGACGCGTGGATACCGCGATGGACGTGATGCTGCGTGGACGCGTGAATGCTGCGTGGATGCGTGAATACGATGTGGACCGTGGATACCTGCGTTGACCTGCCCCGATGAATGCGATGGACTGCGTATGCTGCGTCAGGACACCTTAACCAGTGCGCGGAATACTGCGACCACCGCGCGTGGATACGCGGTGGACTGCGTAGATGGGCGCGTGGACACGACACGATAGATACACGTGGACACGTAGATACACGTGGACACGTAGATACACGTGGACACGTAGATACACGTGGACACGTAGATACACGTGGACACGTAGATACACGTGGACACGTAGATACACGTGGACACGTAGATACACGTGGACACGTAGATACCCGTGGACACAGTTGTTTTCCAAAGTATTCACACTGACTGTTCCTGTGATGTAAATTTTAGCGGTTTTTGGTACTGCAAGTTACGTAAAATGTCCCCAGTAATCGCAGAAAATATAATGTTATGGACAATTGATTTGCATCAGTTTATTGTCCAGTATGAACCCTAAAACCATAAAAACCCATAACCTATTTGGAATAATTTGAAAGAATAAAGGTGTTACCTTTCTAATGATCGGTCGTAGATTAATCCTTGAAAGTTTGGCACTCAAGATGGAAGCTGTGTAGGAGGAAACCATTAACATAGTAAACATACCCACACACATAGGCGCACGCACGCACGCACGCACGCATGCACACACACGCATCAGCTAGCACGATTATACTTAGGTTGTTTTCATGTGAGAGTTTTTTATTGATCCCATTAGAGAGCACATGTTTGTGCATAGTTAATAACTGATTATTGCGTTACAGTGCTTGACGTGTCAATAGGAGTTGATGTTTGCCGCTGGCCTGGGCACTGCAGTGACATTTCTATTACCAGTCAATGCACACGTATGCATTAAGATAACTAACACTACATAGCACCCATCAACTGGTGTAAAGTTTGGTGCCTAACATCAAATTGCTTTGTTAATGAGAATTTGGACAAGTAGCGCTGAACTGACAACGATGATTAACTTATGACAAGCTGTGTATGTTTGATCTAATTGAGTCTTACTGCCTTGAGGTAGTTATGAGGTTTCATTCATTTGCTCGGTCCCTATTCACCACTTATTGTCACTGCATAGAAACGGCACTAGGACCAGTTATATATCTGTGCACTTTGTGTTCCTATCACCTTCCTCTATCCTTGAGCAAGTCGTCACCCTGAGTAGTGTTAAGGCCATCATTACCACATATAACAGATGTCGCAAGCATGTTGTGGGTTTGCTAAGTTGACTTTGTCGCCAATCAATATTCCAAACATGCTGCGGTGCCGTGTGTGTGTGTGCGCACACATGCGTGCCTGTTGTGGCAAGACATTAATCGAATGGATGACCGAAACATGGATTTTAAATGTTACATAATGTCTTGCTTCATATGTGTGTTGACCACGAGAATAAACGGAAATGTAACTGAAATTAATAAATGTTGAATACGCATGCGAATATATCAGTTGATATATCTGGTTAAAATTTAACAAAATTAGACAAACTAATAGATATTCTGTAAAACAGTTGAGATAATAGAACACATACTGCAACATTGGCAGAAACACCTGATTGATTACACATGGTCTGATTTATTACACCTGGTTGATTCAGTTTATTACACTTCATTGATTACACCTGATTGATTACATATTGTTGATTACACCTGGTTGATTACACTTCATTTATTACACCTAATTGATTACATTGTGTTGATTACAAACATTTTGATTACAAACATATTGATTACCCCTGCCCAATTAATAATTACAGTAGTTTATGTTTTAGGTAATAATTACAAGTGAACCACCTTGAACCACTTGCTACAGGTGTCATGTCACTTGTTCCAGGTGTCATGTCACTTGCTCCAGGTGTCATGCCCTGTACTGACACTGCTTGTCATTTGTTCTAGGTATCATGTCACTTGCTCCAGGTGTCATGCCCTGTACTGACACTGCATGTCACTTGCTCCATATGTCATGCACTGTACTGACACTGCATGTCACTTGCTCCATATGTCATGCCCTGTACTGACACTGCATGTCACTTGCTCCAGGTGTCATGCCCTGTACTGATACTGCATGTCACTTGCTACAGGTATCACGCACTGCACTGACACTGCATGTCACTTGCTCCATATGTCATGCCCTGAACTGACACTGCATGTCACTCGCTCCATATGTCATGCACTGTACTGACACTGCATGTCACTTGCTCCAGGTGTCATGCGCTGTACTGACACTGCATGTGACTGAACTAACTCAGTAACACCAACACAGTGGCAACAGTGTGATTGCTGTTAGTCTCAATTGAATTATAATATTGTATTAGTCTAAAAAGCATCGTTGGCTCAATGTGACTGTCTGCTGTCCATGTGTCTAGAAGGTTGTTGCTGTACCTGTGACTAGCCAGGCACTAGTGCCAGTGCCTAGCACCCAGTGCCATTCACTAGTGCCAGTGCCTAGCACCCAGTGCCGGGCACTAGTGGCAGTGCCTTGCACCCAGTGACTTCCTGCACTGAGCTGACTGCCGGATTTATTGGAACAAGCAATTTGCACATTTCATCCATAAATTGTGCATTACTGATGTTTGCTGTGGGACTGAGCCTTGTCTCCTATCTATGTGCACACAGCAGTATAACCATTATTAGATATCTGTTGCAGATTGTATTCCCAAGTGTTCCTGTTATCATACTGTGACAAATGACCTTCTCACTTGTCCCACTGCACTTATCTTTGTTGTCTGTGGTTCTCCAGTCACAACAATTTACAACAGTTTCTGTCAGTGTAGATAATCATATTTTGATTAAATATGTTGTTGATTAATTTCTATTCAGTTGACAACTGATAATGTAATGTGACAGGTGTCCTGGTGTCCAGTGCTTATAATGGACCCAGTACTGAAGAAAATACCTTTACAAGAGATATGTGCATGGCTCAGTACATTCGTGCGTGTGTGGAAGTCTTCATGCTTGTGTACGTTTATCCTGCCTGCTGGTGTTGTGTCTTTTTATCTTTAAAACATCTTGTCACCACCTCATACTTACTTTACTTATTGATATTTCGTTTGCAGTCTGTATGACAGCCAGTGACCACTAGATGGCGCTGAGGAGATTGTTGTCGACATGCGGGAGGTAATGGTCTCATCTCGACTCATCTCGTCTGTCTTGTACTGTCGTTATGAAGATATCTTTTCACATGGTTTTGAAGCAAAACATGATAATTGCATTTATATGCTTTGAAACATCATTTAAATTGATGTGTGAAAAAAATGTAGTGAAAATAATATCTTTCTCTTGACAAGCTATTGGTTCCTTGGACATAGTTGCAGTGGTATTGTCTGTATCCCAGCATGCACTATGTCAAGTTGGAAGATAGATGTCTTTGGCCATGTCGGATAATGTCACCATTAAGCAATTATAAAGCAATCGGTTTAGTGTAATGAAATTGTGTTATTGGTTATTATGGCGTGAGGCCATTAGTCAATAACAATGCACTTTCTGATGATCAGATTGTCAGAAGTAAACAAGTTCCATTGCTGGTCTCTTGTTTACGATAAAATCATTTTATAATTTTAGTTTAAAGTATTTTGTATTGTATCATCGTCATGGCCCTACACAGTTTTAGCAAGTAACAATTGTTTTCATATAATTGGATTAATATTTGTTTTTGAGTGAATACAATTGTGAACAGCTGGTAGCAATTTCTAGAAGATGCGGATACAGCTATGTTGGGGTCAAGATCACGTTATTGGCACATCATTGACACACATAGAAGGTTATCACATTCGATACACAGCATAAGCAGAGTAAAAGATTCAGTTTAAATAGACAGTGTTCTAAGTAATATGACATAGGGGCTCATTCAATAGACATTAGGGTAGTCCTGTCGATAGAATAAATATAGTTTATGGGATATGAGTTTACCTTGTTCCTTTAACATCAACATGATAAGTTAAGATGGTCATCAGAATGTAACAAAAGGTCACTGGAAAAAGCCATTAAAAAGTCACACAAAATAGTCGTAGGAAAAACCTCCAAAATGTATATGTTGGTCTTTGTGTTCACAATAAAAGTTGAAATAGTAAATATATATTAATGTGAATATTCATCATAATCACAAATATCAAATCAACAAAAAAACAATGCACAATTGTAATATTCTTATAAATCTCACTTGTGTACAAATGTCAGTGAAAATGTGCATGAGTATGTCAAAGTTTTAAAATATTACTCTTAATCTTGAATCAAGCTTTATTGCATTCAGTTATCAGTGAAAATAGGCAAACAATGTTGCAGAGTTTCTTTGAAAACTTGATTTTAATAATAAAACGTTATTGTATTAAATTATCAGTTAACAAATGCAAGAATGCATTTAATCTATATAGTCTTAAAATAAAATTATATTGTTTATTTCCTGTGACTTTCTTAGTCAAAATTGTGGCATTATTTCTGTGACTTTTTTGTGACTGTATTTTTGCCCATTGGTCATCCACTTGTTATGATAACTAGGTACTATTGTTCAGTTTAGTTAATTTTAACGATAATCAGTTGGTTCACCAATCTATTGTTAAAATCAATTGTAAAAATGTGAAAATAAAATTAACAAATACCTAAAAATCACTGGATACATGGTAATCAGAAATAAAGTAGCAGGAAAAAGTAACAGACAAAAACTGACAGTTTTGCTAAGAAAAAGTAACAGGAAAAAAGGAACAGAAAGAAAGGAACACATTTTGCATCAAGAAGTTAATTTAAAAAAATAAAATAACACAGTTTACTGAATGAATTTAAAAAAAATTAGATAAAAGGAGTTGGTTTCTTGATAAGTCTAAGGCATCTGATGTTGAGTAGCAATGTTGATATATCTTGTTCATGCCAGTGACGATGATGGCTGTTTACTGGGAATAACTCTGCTAGAGTTGCACCTGTGATATGTTGCTTCCTTCAGCAAGTTGCATGACAGAAGAGCACTATAACAGCCATTTAGCATGGTGGCAGTCTGATTTATCCTCGCCACAAGACTGACATCACCTGTACTTGTGGTCCAGTGCTTGCAGGTGGAGACAGGTAGAATTGATTTAGCGCTTGTCTGACAGCTGGACCAGTATCTGGTGCCTGTGTCCACCTTATCACCTCTGTCTCTTGGTGCTCATATTTTATCTCAACCCACCTGCTAGAGTTGACTCACAACTGGCACACACATCTGTCAGCTCAACCAGTTAAGCCAAGCATCTGAGGTTCACCATTCTCTGTCGGAGAGAAAAAAAAACACATTTATAGTCTCCCTAAAAGAAACCTGTGGTGACCCGAGACTGTCTCCTTTAGAGAAACCTGTGATGGCCTGAAAGAGACCCAAAACTGTTGGTCTCAGAGAAGCCAGTAGTGGCCCAAGACTTCTGGTCTCCCTGAGAGAAGCCAGTGTTTGCCCAAGACTGCTGGTCTCCCAGGGAGCAGCCAGTGGTGGCCCAAGACTGCTGTTCTTCCTGAGAGAAGCCACTGATGGTCCAATACTACTGGTCTCCTTGAAAGGAACCAGTAGTGACCCAAGACTGCTGATCTCTCTGCGAGAAGCCGATAATGGCCTGAGACTGCTGGTCTCCCTGAGAGAAGCCAGTAGTGGCTCAAGACTGCTGGTCTCCTTAAGAGAAGCCAATGGTGGCCCGAGACTGCTGGTCTCTTTGAGTGAAGCCAGTGTTGACCCTAGACTGCTCGTCTCCTTGAGAGAAGCCAGTGGTGGCCCAAGACTGCCGGTCTCTCTCAGAGAAGCCAGTGGTGGCCCAAGACTGCTGGTCTCTCTCAGAGAAGCCAGTGATGGCCCAAGACTGCTAGTCTCTCAGAGAGAAGCCTGTGGTGGCCCAAGACTGCTGGTCTCTGAGAGAAACCAATGACAGCCCAAGACTGCTGGTCTCCCTGAGAGAAACCAATGAATGGCCCAAGAATGCTGGTCTCCCTGAGAGAAGCCAGTAGTGCCCCGACACTGCTGGTCTCTCTGAGAGAAGCCAGTAGTGGCCTAAGTCTGCTGGTCTCTGAGAAAACCAGTGATGGCTCAAGACACCCAGAGACTGCTGGTCTCCCTGAGAGAAGCCAGGGACACCCTGAGACTGCTGGTCTCCCTGACAGAAGCCAGGGACACCCCGAGACTGCTGGTCTCCCTGAGAGACCACTGATCTCCTCCCAGTTCACGAAGTAGCAGGCGTCATAATTGGCCATTTATGTGAATGTGATTGTGTGAATCAATATAAGTACACATCATAATAGGAAGTCTGTAATTGTTGTGTGGCATAGATGATGGCGCTCTCATTACAGGTGGTTCTCCACAACTAGCTGTGAAAGCTTCATTATGACACTCCGTGTATCGCCATCCCAGGCATATTAAATCATAATAGTTGCAGTCTGTGTATCTGGATGGCCTACTTTAATGCCCTCCTATTCTTGCTTCCTCAAAGCTCTGGATGAGTGGATGATGTTTGTATTGCTGTCATCTATCATCTCCAACTGTCATCTTCTGCTGTCAACCTCCACTGTCATCATCTTCCATTGTCATATCTTGCTGTCATCCCCCTCTCATCTCCCTCTGTCTTCTCCATCTTTCATCCCCCCTGTCATCTATCTCTGTCTCCTCCAGCCAGTTGTTGTGTCATCAGGTCACATCACTTGTCATCTTGTCTCCTGTAGTTGTAACCAACTTGTTGAGGCTGCATCAGTTGACAGGAAACATATTTTAATGAAGTGCATTTACACCCGTAGTTGACTGTTGAAGTAATCTAGTGTCATTACTCTGCATCTAATCTAAATTTTGTTGTAGTCAGGACAACAGGTGTGTAGTAAACTTGGTACAGCAGCATGACAAATAACAAAGTGAGAGACAAATTACTCATTGAGTAAGTGGAGATGAAGGGGAGTGTGATGGTGGGTGGAGATGAAGTGATGGAGGGTAATGTGGTGGTGGAGTGGTTAGTGCATCAGACTGTCAGTCGAGAGAGAGATGAAGTGATGGAGGGGAGTGCGGTGGTGGAGTGGTTAGTGCATCAGACTGTCAGCCGAGAGAGAGATGAAGTGATGGAGGTGGAGGGTGGTGGTGGAGTGGTTAGTGCATCAGATTGTCGGTCAAGAGAGAGATGAAATGATGGAGGTGGAGGGTGCTGGTGGAGTGGTTAATGCATCAGATTGTCAGTCGAGAGAGAGATGAAGTGTTGGAGGTGGAGTGGTTAGTGCATCAGATTGTCGGTCAAGAGAGAGATGAAATGATGGAGGTGGAGGGTGCTGGTGGAGTGGTTAATGCATCAGATTGTCAGTCGAGAGAGAGATGAAGTGTTGGAGGTGGAAGGTGGTGGTGGAGTGGTTAGTGCATCAGATTGTCGGTCAAGAGAGAGATGAAATGATGGAGGTGGAGGGTGCTGGTGGAGTGGTTAATGCATCAGACTGTCAGCCGAGAGAGAGATGAAGTGTTGGAGGTGGAGTGGTTAGTGCATCAGATTGTCGGTCAAGAGAGAGATGAAATGATGGAGGTGGAGGGTGCTGGTGGAGTGGTTAATGCATCAGATTGTCAGTCGAGAGAGAGATGAAGTGTTGGAGGTGGAGTGGTTAGTGCATCAGATTGTCGGTCAAGAGAGAGATGAAATGATGGAGGTGGAGGGTGCTGGTGGAGTGGTTAATGCATCAGATTGTCAGTCGAGAGAGAGATGAAGTGTTGGAGGTGGAAGGTGGTGGTGGAGTGGTTAGTGCAGCAGACTGTCAGCCGAGAAAGATATGAA
The DNA here is from genome assembly GCA_020002185.1 of Paraescarpia echinospica. NCBI lineage: Eukaryota > Metazoa > Annelida > Polychaeta > Sabellida > Siboglinidae > Paraescarpia > Paraescarpia echinospica. The sequence goes on along the minus strand of CM034542.1, from coordinate 927,807 downwards.
GTGGTGGTGGTGGAGTGGTTAGTGCATCAGACTGTCAGCCGAGAGAGAGATGAAGTGATGAAGGGGAGTATGATGGTGGAGTGGTTAGTGCATCAGACTGTCAGCCGAGAGAGAGATGAAGTGATGGAGGTGGAGTGTGGTGGTGGAGTGGTTAGTGCATCAGACTGTCAGTCAAGAAAGAGATGAAGTGTTGGAGGTGGTGGTGGAGTGGTTAGTGCATCAGACTGTCAGTCAAGAGAGATGAAGTGATGGAGGGGAGTGTGGTGGTGGAGTGGTTAGTGCATCAGACTGTCAGTCAAGAGAGATGAAGTGATGGAGGGGGATTGTGGTGGTGGAGTGGTTAGTGCATCAGACTGTCAGTTGAGAGAGAGATGAAGTGTTGGAGGTGGAAGGTGGTGGTGGAGTGGTTAGTGCAGCAGACTGTCAGCCGAGAAAGATATGAAGTGGTGGTGGTGGAGTGGTTAGTGCATCAGACTGTCAGCCAAGAGAGAGATGAAGTGATGAAGGGGAGTATGATGGTGGAGTGGTTAGTGCATCAGACTGTCAGCCGAGAGAGAGATGAAGTGATGGAGGTGGAGTGTGGTGGTGGAGTGGTTAGTGCATCAGACTGTCAGTCAAGAAAGAGATGAAGTGTTGGAGGTGGTGGTGGAGTGGTTAGTGCATCAGACTGTCAGTCAAGAGAGATGGAGTGATGGAGGGGAGTGTGGTGGTGGAGTGGTTAGTGCATCAGACTGTCAGTCAAGAGAGATGAAGTGATGGAGGGGGATTGTGGTGGTGGAGTGGTTAGCGCATGAGACTGTCAAACCTTGGGCAAGTTCGTTCATGCCTCATTCACAATGTACACTGTAGACAGTGGTGGATCTATATGTATGATTATCTTTGTACAGTAGCAGCTGGAGCATGGCTGAATGCTTCCCAGAAAAGTTGAGATGGTGTTCAATTGAACAGATCTGACAGGGAGTTAAGTGTAAAGTACTTCACAGTTTCTAGAACAAATTCTAGAAATAAAACAGGTTTGACAGTTTTGTTAAAACAGTGGCCATAGCAGCATGGTGTTTCATTTAAATCCCCCCAAATTGTTACTATTTTCAGTGTTATTACAGTTGTTTCCAACTATCATCATAGTCTGAACACCATGCTTCTCCAATTGATGTTCAAATGTGAATAATACAGGTGCACTCTCAGTATGTAGGCAGTCTGCCATCTTATCTTACAACAAAATCTGTGCAATTTTATGAACACATCAAATAATGAAGTTGTCCATAACAGTGTATGGCAGTGTTCAACTGTGAAACAGCTGTGTACTTTTGACAATAGTTAGATGACTGGATGCATTAGCCAATCACAGCTATGAAGATTGGCCCAGTGGACTACAGATTGGCCTAGTAGATTAGCCAAATAGAGTAGCCCGATAGATTGATCCAATAGATTGGCCCAGTAGATTTGGCCCAATAGATTTATTGTCTTTATGGATTGGTCACTGCAGCAGGTGGAACTAGTTCATTTCACAGAAGAACATGCCCTGAAAGTCAACTCTTAAATAATGGCGAGATAATTCATTTGACCCATAAGTCTATTAGCGGCTGATTGATGACAAGGGATGCTGGTGAGAAATGTCCCTATCTCAGATGCTGCTTCTGTGGCTCTTCATCACTGACCCTGCTTCAAGCATAAAGTAGAACTCATTTCATTGTATTGTCATTTGTTTGAACTGGTGACAAGACAATGCATACACCATTGACATCAACTCCAAACAATACCACCACCATTGACATCAACCACAGACAATATGTCCACCATTTACATCAACCACAGACAATATGTCCACCATTGACATCAACCACAGACAATATGTCCACCATTTACATCAACCTCGGACAATACCACCACCATTGACATCAACCTCGGACAATATGTCCACCATTGACATCAACCCCAAACAATACCACCACCATTGACATCAACCTCAGACAATATGTACACCATTTACATCAACCACATACAATATGTACACCATTGACATCAACCTCAAACAATACCACCACCATTTACATCAACCTCGGACAATATGTCCACCATTGACATCAACCCCAAACAATACCACCATCATTGACATCAACCTCAGACAATATGTCCACCATAGACATCAACCTCAGACAATACCTTCACCATTGACATCAACCCCAGACAATACCTCCACCATTGACATCAACCCGAGACAATACATCCACCATTGGCATCTAACCTAGACAGTGCATATTATGTATATGTGTGCATGTGTGTGTATTTTTAATTCTATTTATATAATATAATTAGTTCTTTATTGTTATCAAAATTATTTTGCCGCTTACTTTGTCCTCAATGATTTTGTTACATAACTGAGATCATCTGGGTGTTTTTCTGTGAGATTCAATTTTATTAGTGTTTTCCAGTCAGTAATAATCACCTGTGCAAAACAGTTCATGAAAAGACGAGGCCCAGCACAGCTGTCTTTCCCCTCAGCTCCCGTCATTACTCATCTTTAAATATGCAGCTTTAATGACCAAAATGGTAAAAACCAGACAGTGAGATTAGGATTTTTTGCGTGCCACAAGACCTCGCCAAGAGTGATAGATCACTGCCAGTGCTTGCTCTCTTCACCTCACTGCAGCTCTCACATCTCAGACGGGGTGAGGTACTAGAGCTCATGACAGACATCACATAGGGTGAGGTACTAGAGCTCATGACAGACATCACATAGGGTGAGGTACTAGAGCTCATGACAGACATCACATAGGGTGAGGTACTGGAGCTCATGACAGTCATCACATAGGGTGAGGTACTAGAGCTCACGACAGACATCACATAGGGTGAGGTACTAGAGCTCATGACAGTCATCACATAGGGTGAGGTACTAGAGCTCATGACAGACATCACATAGGGTGAGGTACTAGAGCTCATGACAGACATCACATAGGGTGAGGTACTAGAGCTCATGACAGACATCACATAGGGTGAGGTACTAGAGCTCATGACAGACATCACATAGGGTGAGGTACCAGAGCTCATGACAGACATCACATAGGGTGAGGTACTAGAGCTCATGACAGACATCACATAGGGTGAGGTACTAGAGCTCATGACAGACATCACATAGGGTGAGGTACTAGAGCTCATGACAGACATCACATAGGGTGAGGTACTAGAGCTCATGACAGACATCACATAGGGTGAGGTACTAGAGCTCATGACAGACATCACATAGGGTGAGGTACTAGAGCTCATGACAGACATCACATAGGGTGAGGTACTAGAGCTCATGACAGACATCACATAGGGTGAGGTACTAGAGCTCATGACAGACATCACATAGGGTGAGGACATCACATAGGGTGAGGTACTAGAGCTCATGACAGACATCACATAGGGTGAGGTACTAGAGCTCATGACAGACATCACATAGGGTGAGGTACTAGAGCTCATGACAGACATCACAGGGAGTGAGACACAGAGCTCATGACAGACATCACATAGGGTGAGGTACTAGAGCTCATGACAGACATCACATAGGGTGAGGTACTAGAGCTCATGACAGACATCACATAGGGTGAGGTACTAGAGCTCATGACAGACATCACATAGGGTGAGGTACTAGAGCTCATGACAGACATCACATAGGGTGAGGTACTAGAGCTCATGACAGACATCACATAGGGTGAGGTACTAGAGCTCATGACAGACATCACATAGGGTGAGGTACTAGAGCTCATGACAGACATCACATAGGGTGAGGTACTAGAGCTCATGACAGACATCACATAGGGTGAGGTACTAGAGCTCATGACATACATCACATAGGGTGAGGTACTAGAGCTCATGACAGACATCACATAGGGTGAGGTACTAGAGCTCATGACAGACATCACATAGGGTGAGGTACTAGAGCTCATGACAGACATCACATAGGGTGAGGTACTAGAGCTCATGACAGACATCACATAGGGTGAGGTACTAGAGCTCATGACAGACATCACATAGGGTGAGGTACTAGAGCTCATGACAGACATCACATAGGGTGAGGTACTAGAGCTCATGACAGACATCACATAGGGTGAGGTACTAGAGCTCATGACAGACATCACATAGGGTGAGGTACTAGAGCTCATGACAGACATCACATAGGGTGAGGTACTAGAGCTCATGACAGACATCACATAGGGTGAGGTACTAGAGCTCATGACAGACATCACATAGGGTGAGGTACTAGAGCTCATGACAGACATCACATAGGGTGAGGTACTAGAGCTCATGACAGACATCACATAGGGTGAGGTACTGGAGCTCATGACAGTCATCACATAGGGTGAGGTACTAGAGCTCATGACAGACATCACATAGGGTGAGGTACTAGAGCTCATGACAGACATCACGTAGGGTGAGGTACCTAGAGCTCATGACAGACATCACATAGGGTGAGGTACTAGAGCTCATGATAGACGTCACATGGGGTGAGGAGTAGAACTCATGGTAGACGTCACATGGGGTGAGGAGTAGAACTCATGGTAGACGTCACATGGGGTGAGGAGTAGAACTCATGGTAGATGTCACATGGGGTGAGGAGTAGAACTTATGGGGTGAGGCACTAGAACTCATGGTAGACGTCACATGGGGTGAGGCACTAGAACTCATGGTAGACGTCACATGGGGTGAGGTGCTAGAACTCATGGTAGACGTCACATGGGGTGAGAAGTAGAACTCATGGTAGACATCACATGGGGTGAGGAGTAGACATCACATGGGGTGAGGCACTAGAACTCGCGGTAGACGTCGCATTGGGTGAGTCACTAGAATTCATTGTAGACGTCACATGGGGTGAGGCACTAGAACTCACGGTAGATGTCATGTTTTCATAAACAAAAGTGCTCAAAAAATACATATGCTATATGCAATTTTAACTTCTCCAGGGACTTGTTATGCAGGTAATGCTGGATGCATCCTGACTGTCTGCAGCTACATGAAAGCAGGACTGGCTCACAAAAGAAAGAATTCTTTGATGAGATAATTGCAGTTCATCAAAGAGGACATATTGACAGACAAAAATATATAATTTTAAATTCGCCACACAATTGTGTAGTAATTGTAGAGCTGAGGGTGTAATGATTGTGGACATTCCCTGCACACAGCCTGTGTAGTTGCCCAGTCTAACAAGGCTCACAGTCCCAGTATAACAAGGCCCACAGTCCCAGTATAACAAGGCTCACAGTCCCAATATAACAAGGCCCACAGCCCCAGTATAACAAGGCCCACAGTCCCAGTATAACAAGGCTCGCAGTCCCAGGATAACAAGGCTCACAGTCCCAGGATAACAAGGCTCACAGTCCCAGTATAACAAGGCTCCTAGACAGGTGGTGTCATTGTGTGCCATGCTCCTGTTGTTTCTGTAGATTCCATGTTTCAGTCATCAGTCCTTGAGATGTCACAGGGAGGATGTGGGGGAAACCGGCCTGATTGGTGATGAAATATATTGAGAGTAATTTGCAAGTTAACAAAAAAGTACTCTTACAATCAGTCGTGTCGCGTGTCGCATGCTGACAGAAACAAATTCCGCCCACTCGTTACACTTCCACAAGTTATATAATCTAATGATCTGAGTCGTTTCCTTCAACGATCTTAATAAAGCTCTTGTTGCACTGCAACATAAACTATTTAAATGTCACAGATTTAAAGATGAATGAACGTCATTCAAGATTGCATTAAGAAGGGAATTGATTTAAATTGATTGATTGACATTCTTAGAGTTGCAATCTGAGATAGTTTACCTTTTACATACAAATTTCCAGTGAATCAACACGCCCCATACACTATGTATATATATATATATACATTGTGGCCCAAGACTACTGGTCTCTCTCACAGAAGCCTGTGGTGGCCCCAGACTGTTGGTCTCTCTGAGAGAACTTCCTGCTCACTATATATGAAGTTGTAGTCTGATATTAATTAGAAACGAATGCGGTTCAGTCATTCCAGTGAGCTGGAGGTATTAGTCTTATATTAAGTAAAAGTGAGTGAGATTAAGTCATTCCTTTGGGCATGAGGTAGTCAGCCATCTGATGTTAAGTAGACGTGAATGAGGTTAAGTAATTCCAGTTAGTCGTATGTGGTCATCTGATGTTAAGTAGAAGTGAATGAAGTTAAGTAATTCCAGTGAGCAGGATGTGGATATCAGAAATGAGTTAGGTTAAGTAATTCCACTGAACAGGAGGTGGTCATTTGATGTTAAGTAGAATGAGTGAGGTTAAGTAATTCCAGTGAGTTGAACATGGTGAGTTTTGTTGTAACCTGTGTTGATGAATAATTCGAGTGACTTGGCGCGTCAGTCTAAGGTTGTGACCAGGCTTTGACGGCAGCAAGGAATCGTACAATCTCATTGCATGACTTCGCCATCACTCGCAAACATCATGATTATTTATTAAAGAATCATGGATTCTTCATGAAAATTAGTCTGCCGTTGTAATTACTATGGCATCTGTTTGTCATTAGAGACCTTTTAAGGTGCAGTTGATGTTTTTCAAAGGTTAACAGTGTAGTACAAAGTAGATCCAAGAATGTATGCCTTCTGTGGCTTGTACAAAATGTCTACAGAAGAAGGTATTATTTCATCACCAATGACTGAACTAGAGGGTGCTGAATTTGAAGCAATTAAAGATGAAGCATTGTAGATAAAGATCCTATCACAGATAACAGATGAGGTTGGTTGTTGTCCCTATCACAGGTCACAGATAGATTGGTTGTTGTCCCTATCACAGGTCACAGATAGGTTAGTTGTCACAGATGAGGTTGGTTGTCCCTATCACAGGTAACAGATAGGTTGGTTGTTGTCCCTATCACAGGTCACAGATAGGCTAGTTGTTGTCCCTATCACAGGTCACAGATGGGGTTGGTTGTTGTCCCTATTACATGTCACAGATAGGTTTGTTGTAGTCCGTATCACAGGTGGGGTTGGTTGTTGTCCCTATCACATGTCACAAATAGGTTAGTTGTTGTCCCTGTCACAGGTCACAGATGAGGTTGGTTGTTGTCCCTATCACAGGTCACAGATGATCTGTTGCAGTTTAATTGCAAGCCCAGCTATAATGGCCTGGACATCACTGATCAATTAACATTGCAATCAGACGGCCCAGCATCAGCTCTGTTATTGCAAACAGCAACTACACACCCTGACCAGTCGTTAATGAAGCACACAGGTATATGTGGCTGTATTGATGCGCGTGTGCTATGATACCTACGCTGTGGTCTGCCAGAGACTTAACTCACGGCCTCGGCTCACTTCACTGGTGGCACTGGAGGCAGCTGCCGGCCTCGCAAGCTCCAATAGGTCGCCGCCCATTCAAGTGTCATTAGGCTCTTTCCCATAGCATTGGTAATGATCGTGGTGACGCTGTGGCGTGGGGGACAGCGTGAAGCTACACATCGCCACCTCTTGTCATGTGTGCTTGACACTGTTTGTAGGCGGTCCGCCTAATGACATGCTTCTGTTTTCATCATCGTCATCACTGTGTCAGTGTCGATGTGTGTCGTGCTAGTTGGATAATTGCGTCCGTTGTGGTGACGTGAAAAAAAACGAGTGACTGTTGAGACAATTGGATACGATTGAATGCTGCATTTGTGGTGAGTCACTGTGACAAGTGGAAAAGTCACACTGTGACCAGTAGAAAAGTCACCGTGTCACAAGTGGACGTGTGGACCCAGCATGCGTCAGTATGAATATGCTTGGAGACACACTGTATCCCATAGTCGAGCAGATCCTCACCTTCTTTGGGTAGGTGTGAGCGTGTGTAGTGTAGTCATGTTGTAGTCACCATGTCTTCCCTCATCTCTAGTCTGCTAGAGGTGTGCTCAAGGATGAATACCCTGGAGGAGACTCTCTATCCCATTGGAGCACAGATATTGGACTTCCTAGGGTAGGTGTCCCCTTTTTTCTAGTTACCCCCTTCATCACTCTCACCTTTCCTCGATAGCATGTTTCTTTTTCGACATCCAGTTAGTGCTTTTAACTGTTTTGTTCTGTAAAGTGAGTTTTCTTTTCTTTAATTATTCCAATGACGAACCAGGAGATGAAGTGTGCAAGGCGTTGCCAGAAATATACCTACGTGAATGCAGCTGTATCAAGCACTGTCCCTCGAGGCAGAAGCTGGTCTCTACCACCTGTGCTGGTTTCTACGTTTCATTGTTACCTGACATTGCTCCAACACACTGACAGTTATTTGTAGACATTGTGTGAGTTAACTCCTAAATGGTATCAGTGAAAGTTACTTGTAGAGATTACTTGGATTACCACACAGCACAGAAGTGCATTAGTTACTTTACATGTATCTTCTGATGGTGTGATCATAGTGTGGTGGCACTGATGGTGTGATCATAGTGCGATGGCACTGATGGTGTGATCATACTGCGGTGGCATTGATGGTGTGATCATAGTGCGGTGGCACTGTGCATCAGTTACTTTACATGTATCTTCTGATGGTGTGATCATAGTGCGGTGGCACAGTGCATTAATTACTTTACATGTATCTTCTGATGGTGTGATCATAGTGCGGTGGCACAGTGCATTAATTACTTTACATGTATCTTCTGATGGTGTGATCATAGTGCGGTAGCACAGTGCATTAATTACTTTACATGTATCTTCTGATGGTGTGATCATAGTGCGGTGGCACAGTGCATTAGTTACTTTACATGTATCTTCTGATGGTGTGATCATAGTGTGGTGGCACTGATGGTGTGATCATAGTGCGATGGCACTGATGGTGTGATCATACTGCGGTGGCATTGATGGTGTGATCATAGTGCGGTGGCACTGTGCATCAGTTACTTTACATGTATCTTCTGATGGTGTGATCATAGTGCGGTGGCACAGTGCATTAATTACTTTACATGTATCTTCTGATGGTGTGATCATAGTGCGGTGGCACAGTGCATTAATTACTTTACATGTATCTTCTGATGGTGTGATCATAGTGCGGTGGCACAGTGCATTAATTACTTTACATGTATCTTCTGATGGTGTGATCATAGTGCGGTGGCACAGTGTATTAGTTACTTTACATGTATCTTCTGACGGCATGATCACAGTGCAGTGGCACTGATGGTGTGATCATAGTGCGGTGGCACTGATGGTGTGATCATAGAGCGGTGGCACTGATGGTGTGATCATAGTGCGGTGGCACTGATGGTGTGATCATAGGGCGGTGGCACTGATGGTGTGATCAGAGTGCGGTGGCACGGTAGTTAGAACGCTGTAGTCTCAATGAAAAGATTTCGGGTTTGAATCCTCTTGCTGCCGTTTTGAAACTTCGGCAAGTTCATTCACTCTACATTGCTCCAGTTCACTCAACTGTATGAATGAGTACCTGGTTATAGACTGTGGTCGATATTTGTGTATCTTGATGCATTAATTGCTGCATGGCTGAATTCTTCCCTTAGAAGTCGAGATGGTCTTTGATTGAACAGGTCTGTCAGGGGGTAAAGTCTACATCGAGAAGTCCTAAGGAATGGATACTGTGCTATATAAGAACTTACGTTTACAATTGACTGAGCACAAACTCAGCAATGCATAATTATAATAAGTGAACCTTATATGTGGTCTCAATCAGTTTTCTTATTCAGTGTCTGTAATCAGAGTGGAATCTTTTTTGGAAATATAAACTAAAAAGTCAGTCATACAAAAGTTACCTTTAAAAATAATAACTTGGAGATATTTTGTCAACTGTTGGTACAGCTCTATTTTAATTACAGATTATGTGTAGTGAATGATTCCTTATCCATTAATATCTTAGTGAAATGGTCTACTGGTGCCCTACAGCAAGACCAGTACTACTACTGCTACTTCCTGTTACTAATTCTGCTACTTCCTGTTACTACTACTGCTACTTCCTATTACTTACTCTTGCCATGATGCATCACTTGCAGTGTCTCTGCAAGCCCTTGGGGCAATACTCCAGTGACACACATTCTCATTGCATCTTGGGAAATCAGTGACCCGGGTTGGTGACAGAAAAACGATGGCGCCTTGTGGAAATTATTTTCACCTAATCAAATGTAATCAACTGCATGTAGAACTATGTCCTCTGTCCCAGGTCTCTGACAGTGAAGGCATGATGGCTGGTGGTCTATGTCCTCTGTCCCAGGTCTCTGACAGTGAAGGCATGATGGCTGGTGATCTATGTCCTTCTTACCATCAGGGCTCTGACAATGAAGGCATGATGGCTGGTGGTCTATGTCCTCTGTCCCAGGTCTCTGACATTGAAGGCATGATGGCTGGTGGTCTATATCCTCTGTCCCAGGTCTCTGACAGTGAAGGCATGATGGCTGGTGATCTATGTCCTTCTTACCATCAGGGCTCTGACAGTGAAGGCATGATGGCTGGTGGTCTATGTCCTCTGTCCCAGGTCTCTGACATGACAGTGAAGGCATGATGGCTGGTGGTCTATGTCCTCTGTCCCAGGTCTCTGACAGTGAAGGCATGATGGCTGGTGATCTATGTCCTTCTTACCATCAGGGCTCTGACAATGAAGGCATGATGGCTGGTGGTCTATGTCCTCTGTCCCAGGTCTCTGACATTGAAGGCATGATGGCTGGTGGTCTATATCCTCTGTCCCAGGTCTCTGACAGTGAAGGCATGATGGCTGGTGATCTATGTCCTTCTTACCATCAGGGCTCTGACAGTGAAGGCATGATGGCTGGTGGTCTATGTCCTCTGTCCCAGGTCTCTGACATTTGATGGCTGGTGGTCTATCCCAGGTCTCTGACAGTGAAGGCATGATGGCTGGTGATCTATGTCCTTCTTACCATCAGGGCTCTGACAGTGAAGGCATGATGGCTGGTGGTCTATGTCCTTCTTACCATCAGGTCTCTGACAGTGAAGGCATGATGGCTGGTGATCTATGTCCTTCTTACCATCAGGGCTCTGACAGTGAAGGCATGATGGCTGGTGGTCTATGTCCTTCTTACCATCAGGTCTCTGACAGTGAAGGCATGATGGCTGGTGATCTATGTCTCTGACAGTGAAGGCATGATGGCTGGTGGTCTATGTCCTTCTTACCATCAGGTCTCTGACAGTGCAGGCATGATGGCTGGTGATGTCCTCCTTCCACCTTTGGCTCTGATCATGGCTCTGACAGTGAAGGCGTGATGGCTGGTGATCTATGTCCTCTGTCCCAGATCTTTGACAGTGAAGGCATGATGGCTGGTGGTCTATGTCCTTCTTACCATCAGGGCTCTGACAGTGAAGGCATG
>CM034542.1:899376-915533 GCA_020002185.1 Paraescarpia echinospica | reverse complement strand
CACACACACACACACACACACACACACACACACACACACACACAAGCAAGCACGCACGCACGCACGCACATCCACACACGCGCGCGCGCACACACACAAACACACACGCACGCACACAGACACACACACACGCATACACGCACGCACGCATTCGGGTGTGCAGCTGGTTTGTATTATGCACTTGTAAGAATTATGCTTAGCACTCACAAGTTCACTTTCCACTGTAGGCTCGTCGCCAAGCGCCACATTCCTCGCCGCTAGGGGATCACGCAGGAAGGGACAGCTGGGGAACAGGTGGCGGTGTTTTCTCATTGGCTCCTCGGATGGCCCCCAGTTACGTAGAATGCCGCCACAGAAGGCGCACTTGACACGGTCAGCCCGGCACAGGTAGAACAGTCCGGCCTTGGCTAGAGCCTCAGGCGCAATGTTCGTGTCTCTTGGCCAGTTGGCGTAACTGGACAAACGACGTCTTTCGTATTTCATTTCCTCCACCAAAGTCGGGTCGTTGTTGTTGATCCTCTCCATCATACGTCTCGACGTGAATCTGTCGACATTGCTGTAGACGTGGGAGGAGTTGATCGGTGAAGTAACATCTGATGTCCGGTCGGTGTTAGTGCCAGAAGACGCATGGCGCGATCCGGCGACAGCTGCCAAGTGTGTATAATAATCATATCTACTGTTGTAGCCGCGTCTCCGTCTCCGGTTGTGTCCTTCTGGAGATGTTCTACTCGTGCCTGTCACAACTTCCTCTGTTGACGCGTTATCAGAGGGCTGAGCAACAACAAATTGACACTCTGGTGAGAGTTGTCTGTGTACAGTCATTGGCTGTACACCAGGTTGCCAGTGGTTGAGACGCAGACCACAACTGTAACACGCCACGCTGTCTCCTGGTCCTGTGTAGTAGAACCCAGCCTTTGATGTCATGGCTGGAGACAGTGATGCCGACTCAGGCAAGTTACGAAACGTTGCTAATCGCATCATATGACTTTCCATCTGGGGATATGAGGAAATTGACCCACTGTGCATCTTTTCAGTTGAACTGTGTCAGCTCGATAGATATTTCTCTACTATCAACCTAATGTTTACACGTCACTGTTGGACTGTCACCCTAACCACGTGGCACTAGTCGTCACCAGATAACAGCTCCATAATAGTCGCGATATAACGCCTACTGGCTGACCAGTTGTGTATGTCCTTCCGTCCTTTCTGCAACAAATTAAAGTTAGGATCACTGACACAAACATCCAATTGTGCAGTTAAAATGCCTGCCACAATTAGTCAACATTTGCTGCTAAGTCATAGCCGTACATGACCTTTGTTTTGGAAACGACATGCGTATACGGGCATAATACTCGCGCTTTCCTAGCTAAATGGTACAAATCTATCAGTTTATTCCAATTGCAGGTATGCCCTCTCATTATAATGATACACGTCATTCTAGTATATCCATATTATGTCTCTAGTCAAGCATCTTTTTTTCAAGCGGCATAGCTACTCAACTCCCAATCTCGTTTGACCGTGGTGAAGCATAACGGTGAGTACACGCGGTCATTCAGCTGATACCTGTGTACACGTCTGCATATTGTGTACACGTATGTATGTTGTGTACACGTCTGCATGTTGTGTACACGTCTACATATTGTGTACACGTCCGTATGTTGTGTACACGTCTGCATATTGTGTACACGTCTGCATGTTGTGTACATGTATGTATATTGCGATGTTGCTATTGTATATGTTCTTATTGTATGTGTTCCTATTGTATATGTTCTTATTGTATATGTTCCTATTGTATATGTTCTTATTGTATATGTTCCTATTGTATATGTTCTTATTGTATATGTTCTTATTGTATATGTTCCTATTGAATATGTTCTTATTGTATATGTTCCTATTGAATATGTTCTTATTGTATATGTTATTATCGTTGATAGTTGGTGAAATTGATTCTTTCCTTATATTCCTCTCACATATCACCATATCTTTAAAAAAAACACGTTTTGCGATATTAATTCACGTTGATTATACAAATAACGTATTCAAATGTACATTAACGTTGACGTCTGAACATTGTGAATATTTGGTGGGCTGAGGCGCTCCAAAAACCTCGATTTGTACATCCCTCCCGAAACTCACCAAAACACACATCTTGAAGCTGTCCAAAAACATCGATTTGCGCCCCAAGGCTGACCAATAACCTCTAATCTAATTACACCAAAAAATTCACCAACGTTCCCTAAATATTGGGGGGAGAATCCTACGCCCACCAAAATCATTGGGAAAGGGGCTGAGCCCCTCCCCCCGGTTCCGACGCCTACAATTAAAGCTGTGTTCCAATGGGCTCATGTATATCATATAGAACGACCTCGCTCTGTTCCAATGGGCTCATGTATATCATGTAGAACAACCTCGCTCTGTTCCAATGGGCTCATGTATATCATGTAGAACGACCTCGCTCTGTTCCAATGGGCTCATGTATATAATGTATAACGACCTCGCTGTGTTCCAATGAGCTCATGTATATCACGTAGAACGACCTCGCTGTGTTCCAATGAGCTCATGTATATCATGCAGAACGACCTCGCTGTGTTCCAATGAGCTCATGTATATCATGTAGAACGACCTCGCTGTGTTCCAATGGGCTCATGTATATCATGCAGAACGACCTCGCTGTGTTCCAATGAGCTCATGTATATCATGCAGAACGACCTCGCTGTGTTCCAATGAGCTCACGTATATCATGCAGAACGACCTCGCTGTGTTCCAATGAGCTCATGTATATCATGCAGAACGACCTCGCTGTGTTCCAATGAGCTCATGTATATCATGCAGAACGACCTCGCTGTGTTCCAATGAGCTCATGTATATCATGTAGAACGACCTCGCTGTGTTCCAATGAGCTCATGTATATCACGTAGAACGACCTCGCTGTGTTCCAATGAGCTCATGTATATCATGTAGAACGACCTTGCTGTGTTCCAATGGGCTCATGTATATCATGTATAACGACCTCGCTGTACCTATAATCGAGCTTCCATGTATATCATGTAGAACGACTCGCCAGGTTCCATAAATGAGAGCTCATGTATATCACGCAGAACGACCTCGCTAAAGTTCCAAATGAGCTCATGTGTATCATGTAGAACGACCTTGCTGCGGTTCCAATGGGTTCCATGTATATCATGTATAACGACCTGCCAGGTTCCAATGAGCTCATGTATATCATGTAGAACGACCTCGTTGTGTTCCAATGAGCTCATGTATATCACGTAGTGAACGACCCTGCTGTGTTCCAATGAGCTCATGTATATCATGTAGAACGACCTCGCTGTGTTCCAATGGCCCATGTATATCATGTATACCCAATTCCTGCTGTGTTCCAATGAGCTCATGTATATCACGTAGAACGACCTCAAGCGTTCCAATGGGCCTGCATCATGGTGAATGACCTCGCTGTGTTCCAATGGGTCTCGTATATCATGTAGAACGACCTCTCACCAGGTTCCAATGGGCCCATGTATATCACTGCAGAACGACCTCGCTGTGTTCCAATGGGCCTTCCATGTATATCATGTAGAACGACTCCCGCTGTGTTCCAATGGGCTCGCATATCATGCAGAACGACCCACTGTGTTCCATCGGGCTCATGTATATCACGCCGCAGAACGACCTCGCTGTGTTCCAAATGGGCTCATGTATATCATGTAGAATGGACCGCCGTGTTCCAATGGGCTCATGTATATCATGTAGAATGACTCCTGCTGTGTTCCAATGGGCTCGTGTATATCATGCAGAACGACCTCACTGTATTCCAGAATGGGCTCATATATCATGTAGAACGACCGCTGTGTTCCAATGGGCTCGTGTATATCATGTAGAACGACCTCACTGTGTTCCAATGGGCTCGTGTATATCATGTAGAACGACCTCGCTGTGTTCCAATGGGCTCATGTATATCATGTAGAACGACCTCGCTGTGTTCCAATGGGCTCGTGTATATCATGTATAACGACCTCGCTCTGTTCCAATGGGCTCGTGTATATCATGTAGAACGACCTCGCTGTGTTCCAATGGGCTCATGTATATCATGTAGAACGACCTCGCTGTGTTCCAATGGGCTCGTGTATATCATGTATAACGACCTCGCTCTGTTCCAATGGGCTCGTGTATATCATGTAGAACGACCTCGCTGTGTTCCAATGGGCTCATGTATATCATGTAGAACGACATCGCTGTGTTCCAATGGGCTCGTGTATATCATGTAGAACGACCTCACTGTGTTCCAATGGGCTCATGTATATCATGTAGAACGACCTCACTGTGTTCCAATGGGCTCATGTATATCATGTAGAACGACCTCGCTGTGTTCCAATGGGCTCGTGTATATCACGTAGAACGACCTCGCTGTGTTCCAATGGGCTCATGTATATCATGTAGAACGTCCTCGCTGTGTTCCAATGGGCTCGTGTATATCACGTAGAACGACCTCGCTGTGTTCCAATGGGCTCGTGTATATCATGTATAACGACCTCGCTGTGTTCCAATGGGCTCGTGTATATCATGTAGAACGACCTCACTGTGTTCCAATGGGCTCATGTATATCACGTAGAACGACCTCGCTGTGTTCCAATGGGCTCATGTATATCACGTAGAACGACCTCGCTGTGTTCCAATGGGCTCGTGTATATCATGTAGAACGACCTCACTGTGTTCCAATGGGCTCATGTATATCATGTAGAACGACCTCGCTGTGTTCCAATGGGCTCATGTATATCATGTAGAACGACCTCGCTGTGTTCCAATGGGCTCGTGTATATCATGTATAACGACCTCGCTCTGTTCCAATGGGCTCGTGTATATCATGTAGAACGACCTCGCTGTGTTCCAATGGGCTCATGTATATCATGTAGAACGACCTCGCTGTGTTCCAATGGGCTCGTGTATATCATGTATAACGACCTCGCTGTGTTCCAATGGGCTCGTGTATATCATGTAGAACGACCTCGCTGTGTTCCAATGGGCTCGTGTATATCATGTAGAACGACCTCGCTGTGTTCCAATGGGCTCATGTATATCATGTAGAACGACCTCGCTGTGTTCCAATAAGCTCATGTATATCACGTAGAACGACCTCGCTGTGTTCCAATGGGCTCATGTATATCATGTAGAACGACCTCGCTGTGTTCCAATGGGCTCGTGTATATCATGTAGAACGACCTCGCTGTGTTCCAATGGGCTCGTGTATATCATGTAGAACGACCTCGCTGTGTTCCAGTGGGCTCGTGTATATCATGTATAACGACATCGCTGCTTCCAAACGTTCGAGTTCACAAAATCGCATTTACGATATAAACGAGCCCATTGGAACGCGGCATAACTCTACGTAGGTTGCACAGATACCTCGATAGACACACTCTATTGACTTCGGTCAGAGCTGTCGACACGTGCCTTCTAGCAAGTGTCGTGGTCTGTGACGCATATATACTAAATATAGAACCGGAGATTTTACATACGTATGCTGATGATATTTAAAGTGACGTGGTTATTTCACGCATTCGCGTTATACAGAAGAGTGTAAGTCAGATTTCCTTCCATTACAGATAGAGACGTAGGTGGTTTCGTGTGAGCACAGTGCGTGTGTGCGTGTGTGTGCACAGTGCGTGTGTGCGTGTGTGTGTGTCCGCGCGTGTAGATGTGTACGTGCGCATATCTGGGTCGACGTTTCTTAGTTGTGTTGCTGACCGTTTAACTGAGGATTTAGATTTTACAAAACAACACACACACATATACGCACGCACGGATGCGTATAAATCTATAATAACAACACTGAGAGGAACATTTATATAGCGTAGGCCTAGACTTGTACAGTCCAATCTAACTACGATCGAGCTGGTGTGTATGTATGCGTTTCAATGTATAATGTTATGATTTTCCTCTTAGGACATTTGCATCTCGGGCGCCACATTTTCAGGGATGCATCTACGACACCTGGGAGGAAGTGGTCCCCTTTATTGTTCTGGAATTCATTCCACTACATAGGCCCTAACAATAGGCCAACAAGTTATACTACCCTTTCTATGAACAATCAATATTGTTTCAAGTTATACGTGTAAACCGTCCCCAATCTGATCAATGGATGGTTTACGTAATCGTAGAGCTCACTGGAACAACAGCGTAGAAACCAACAGCACCCCGGTTTCTCAATCTTTCAAAATATCGTATTACGATCTGCATTAAACATATCTCAAAATGTTTTGTAGGACTACTTTTGCAAATCGCTTACTGCTGTAATGAATTAAACACGACGGCGGTGTACGTAAGCAGCACATGAACGTAATCGTAGAAGGCCACACTAGAAGCGAAAGACTAGGTGACAAACACGCAACAAATGCACGTAACTTTACAGTCAGTCGATTTACGAGCCTACATGCCGTCTAATATCGCCCGGTATCTACGTAACGAACCCTAAAACCTTTAAAAACGGCACTTTGTGTAGAATCCAGGCAAACCTCGATTTCGCCATTATACAACTACCTACTGCCAAATTATGTATACCTCGATGTCATCTTTCAATCTTTCCGCATAATTTCAGACAAACCAAATGAGGTATATATATATATGAATTTAATTACGAGTTCCCAAAAATGTCTTGCCCCATCCCATGAGCAAGACTGCCCCCCCACCTGGGGCAATACGGTCCGTCACATTCCCTTTGCGTTTTTTCCTTCTGTGAAGGGACTTGAACCTCTTTTTATTCCCAATCTGAATTAAGTGTACTCTAAAAATAGTGTCCTTCTATTCAACTATTTCTTTATCTCTCTCTGGCACCGTGCTCAAGGTCCATTTGGTAATAATCGTATTTACAAATATGCCGCAGCGCTGGATGTACCTACGATCTGTATTTAGTTTTTTCGAGTTATTGCTATTTGAACATTGCGAAAGCTTAATCCTACGATTATACGCGGCCGCGGATATTTTGTTGTCTTAGTAAATTGTTAGATCAAATTGCAAAAGCATATTAAAAAACACATTCATTTAATTACATCTGTTTCGTGTTGCTAAGCTTTCTGGTTAGTTATCATAATATATAATGGTATATTGGCGGCATTTTGCACGATTTTGGGACACTCAAGATTTTACATTTGCGTACGTGGGACCATTTTACTTCAAGTAGCCGGAGAACTTCGGAAAATTGAATGCATTAAGTTATATCAACACGGCACGGCCGTGCGTTAAATAACATATCACAGTCCGCGCACGCCACCTGGTGCCCACCATCCGGTTTGCTCCATCGTGTTGCACTGTAGTTGTTTTGAAGAAAAAAACTTGGACCTTTTATGCTGGCACTGGGGCTGGTCACTATAGAATTCGTGAGTCTTTTTTGACAGACGCTGAACCATCTTTATTCAACACAAACTTGACATTGACATCACATGTCGTATCCCATCATGCTTTGGGATAAAGACAAACATGAAGTATGGTGGCCGATATTGGCTGTTGCTACACCTCCCACCGAGTATATTGAACATCATATACGTAGAAACAATAACACTGAAAATCAGAATGAATTACGTGTGTATGACATAACCGTTGTCTGATTAGTAGTTAACATTAAAAGTGAACTTTAATTAAATGTCTGAACAGCTATTAGTGTTCATGATTCTGACTAGTAGAAGTAATGCACTTTACAAGTCTAAACGCTTCGGTGGTTTCACCGTTTTCCCCGACCGAGTCACCCTTTCAGGTGCCGCTGGTTCAGAGATTGAAGATGTCTCTCTAGCATGACGTGAAGCACTCTTCGCTGGTGTAGCTGACAGCTGCATCTCAGCAGCGGGTGTCGCGATGACAGCAGTTGTAGCGAAGTGTGCAGGCAGTGTCCGCTGACCGTCGGAGTCGTCACCAGCGCGAGACCCTGTAGTCTGCACCAGCGCTCTGCGGTTGCGACGCACAGTGCCGAGGTCGGTCTTCACCAAGTACGATCGCGGCTCAGGTGTTCGACTCACAACTAGACCTTGGCGATTTTGGTCTCGGATCCAAACTGGATCGCCTGGCTGTAGCGTCGGCAAGTCACGCGCTTTGTGTCGCAAGTTGAAGGTATGCTTTTGCAGGGATTCGTCGCCAGGACCCCTCTATTTCAGTGTGCTGGGAAGGACGGGTAGCAGAGTGCGATGTCGTCATCCCATGAGCATTTCTGCCGGAGACAGGCCATTCTGAAGCGGCGTCGATCTGTACGCCATGAGAGCGACGTGTACGTCTTCGTTCCTCTTCAGAAGCCCCTTCATCGTGCGCACTGCCCGTTCTGCCTCTCCATTCGATTGAGGGTATCGTGGAGAGTTCGTCACATGCACAAACCCGTAATGCATTGCGAACTGACGAAAGGTCGCTGCACTGAATTGAGGGCCATTGTCCGAAATGATGAAGTCGGAAATACCATGTGTTGCGAAGATCTCCTTCAGCACGTGCACTACGCTCTCCGACGACATGTCGTCGAGACATTTGCTTTCGATCCATCGCGAGTAGTAGTCGATCACGATGAGACTCACTTTCCCACGGAGTTCGAACAAGTCCATCGCAAGCCTCTCCCAAGGACGAGATGGGAATGACGAAGTCATCAATGGTTCAGTTGGCACCGGTCGATCTTTCGCACACGTTACGCATTTTGAGACCATTGCCTCGATCATCGTCGACAAACCCGGCCACCACACAGATGCACGCGCTCTGGCCCGACATTTCGTTATGCCCTGATGCCCAGTCTCAATGCTCGAGGAATGACGATGCGTTCGTCATATAGGAGAATGTCATCAACGATCGCCAGATGGCTCCTGCTCTCCCAGTATTGACGTAGTAGCGGCTGGTTTGGCATATATGCAGGCCATCCATGAAGACAGTATTCTCGGATTTTACTGCATTCCTCGTCTACTTTCTGCTCGTCGACTATTTCCCGTAGGCGTTTGTTCGTTGCCGGGAGAATGTTTACCGTCTGTTGTGCGAACGCTTCGAATTCTGCGACAAACAGTTTGTCCTCTGATGCGGGCGCTTCTACCGGCGCACGCGAGAGTGCATCGGCTGTTGTTTGATGCTTTCCCGGCACGTACCGGACGTACGGTGCGAATCGCATCAGCCGTAGGCGAAACCTTTGTATCCTTGGCGGCATTTGCATAGTTCGGTGGTGTTCAACAATGGCACTAACGGACGATGATCTGGCTCGAGTGTGAGCCGTAACCCAAGCACGTACTCGCTGAACTTTTCACATGCCCAAGTCGCTGCCAAGGCCTCCTTCTCGATTACCGCGTAGCGTTTCTCAGTGTCACTCAGCGATCGCGACGCATAGCAAACTGGACGACGCTTGGTGTCATCTTGCACTTGTAGCAGGACCGCCCCGATGCCTGTCGACGAGGCGTCTGCTGCTATGATTGTGGGACGTTTTGGGTCGTAGTGGGCGAGTGTCTCGGGCGCGACCAGGGCGTCTTTCACTCGCTGGAATGACTTCTCCTGTACGTCACCCCACAACCAGACATTGTCGCTGCGCAGTAGTTGGCGTAGCGGCTCATTGTACTCAGCCAGCCCTGGGATGAACTTTCCCATCTGATTTACCATGCCCATGAAACGTTGCAGTTCTTTGACCGTCGTTGGAGTGGGAAAATGTGTGACTGCTGTCGTTTTCCGCGGGTCGGCCTGAATGCCGGAGCCATCGACAATGTGACCAAGGAACGTTCTAGAGCTCCGGGAGAACTCGCACTTGTTTGCGTTCAGTGTGAGTCCAGCTTCCTGAAGGCGACCAAGAACGGCTCTCACACGTTTGTTATGCTCTGTTTGATATGTGGCGTGAATGAGAATGTCGTCCACGTGACATATGACCCCCTCGAGTCCTTCCAGAATGATCGACATTGTTCGTTGGAAAATCTCCGGAGAGGAGCTGATCCCGAATGGTAGCCGGTTGAAGCAATAGCGACCATGTGGTGTGATGAAAGTCGTCAGCAGCCGCGACTCGTCGTCAAGCGGAAGCTGCCAAAAGCCGCTGTTGGCGTCAAGCTTCGAGAAGACTTTGCTGCTGCCCAACTTTGCAAGGCTTTCGTCCACTGATGACATCGGGTGTATCTCTCGCTGTACTGACTTGTTCAGTTGCGTCAGATCTACGCAGATCCGCACGGAGCCGTTTGCTTTCTGGACAGGAACCATGCCGGAGCACCATCTTGTCGGCACGGTCACCGCCGATATAATCTCCTGTCGCACCATCGACTCAATCTCAGATTTTATTTGAGGATGGGCGATTTTCCTTGCGGTGTACAAACAGACTGGTGTGGCGTCTGCGCACAGCGTGATGTGATGTTCGGTTCTCACTTTACCGATGCCTTTGAAGAGAGAGCTGTACTCGGCACGGTAGTTTGGTTTCTGACTCGTTGTTTCTTGGACGTTGTCGACACGTGCGACCAAAATCAACAGTTTTGCTAGCAACAGTGTTCTCTCTAACAAATTCTCTATTTTGTTTTCTTGCCTCTGCTTGTCTGTTAATTTCTATCGCTTTTTTCAGCGACAGATCGGACTTCCCTTGTAGCGTATCAGATAAAGCATCACTGAACACGCCTACGACGATTCGATCCCTGATTAGATCCTCTCGCAGATTGCCGTAGTCGCAGAATTCTGACAGCTTGTACAAGTCTTGTATAAAGGTGTCAATCGATTCACTCGGTGACTGAGTTCTTTTATTGAACCTCGCACGCTCACAAATGACGTTTCGTCTTACCTTGAAGTATTCGTTCAGCGCCATCTTCACATCGTCATACGCATCGGTTTCTTCGTTTACCGTCAGCGTAGACAGTATATCGTCTGCACAGTCCCCCATACTGTAGAGTAGGATGCTGACTTGATCTGCATTTGGCTTATTTTTCAGCCCTGATGCTACTCTATAGCGTTCGAACCGCTTTAGCCACTTAGGCCAAAGTTCAGCCTGTTGAGGGCTATTTGCGCCATCGAACTTTCCCGGCAGTGGAATGTCAAGCTGGATGCCAGTGGGCGCAATATTCTGCGCTGGCCGAACCGTAGGATTCTCCCCTGGTATGCTCATGTTTACCTTGTTATATTAGCGTCGACTGTGGGTGTTTTAAAACCCGCTGCCACCATATAGAATTCGTAAGTGAGTCTCTTTTGACAGACGCTGAACCATCTTTATTCAACACAAACTTGACATTGCCATCACATGTCGTATCCCATCATGCTTTGGGATAAAGACAAACACGAAGTATGGTGGCCGATATTGGCTGTTGCTACAGTCACTACCAGGGTGCTTGTCGTCATCAGTCTTTCTTTTGTGTCCCAAATCGAGACGGGACCGACACTAAAGTGGTCTCCGAGGCACGAGGGATACACAGTCCCCAATGTTGATAGCCTGGTTTTTACTCCAAATATACCATGCCCGCCCGCTCCGGGTTTTGACCTCAGAGCGCTGGCATGCCAGGCGGATGTGCTAATAACTACACTATCGCGCTCTCTCTAAGAGAGAGAGAGAGAGAGAGAGAGAGAGAGAGAGAGAGAGAGAGAGAGAGAGAGAGAGAGAGAGAGAGAGAGAGAGAGAGAGAGAGAGAGAGAGAGAGAGATGATTTAATATAATCACGTATGCATTCGACGTACACGCCTACTGCAAAATAGGCAACCTTGTATCTCGTATGTGTGCGTGCGTGCGTGCGTGCGTGCGTGTTTGTGTGGACAACAAAAATAGCAAGATGTCCCTTGAGATATCCATGTATCATTCTGCTAGTTCCCATTTATTTTGTCATTATTTTTGTACAGCCTGAACACTGTATGACTCAAATTTGAGTCAATTACTATTAACAATACAGGAAAATGAACGAGTGCACCTATCTTTCATCCAATGATATATGACGTTAAGCCTATAGTACTGCTGTAGCGCTATCTTTCCGTGTCGCTAAATAGAGGGTGTAGGATATCCACAAAAGTCTCAATACAAAATTTAAAACTCGCTGACCAGTAGCTAAACTAAATACGTTAGGTTTTACTCCGCCTAAAACAGTTTTGTATTGTTGCTTTAATTTACGTGATTTTAGTGCATTTCATAGATTTCATGCGGCTATTTAATATATTGATGGCACATGTTTGTGATCTTAACGAAGACAGCAACGCATTTTTGTACAATTATTTGTTGCAAATTTTCTCTAAACAATCCACAATAGTTCATAATAATCGCAAGAGGGCGCCACGTGGGTTTTTCGATGTCGCTTATATAATTTATAAAACCATGAACGTGGTTATTGGTCGGATTTCAAGGAGAAAGGCAAATAGTTGGTTAAGTCTACGACTACAATAGATCCTCTCACCCATTCACTCACTCTTTCTGCTCAGCCAGTCACTCACTCACTCACTCACTCACTCACACTTGCCACCACTCACTCACTCACTCACTCACTTACTCACTCACTCACTCACTCACTCACTCACTCACTCACTCACTCACTCACTCACTCCTACAAATCCTAGACATAGGTTATAACAACAGCACATATACATCACTACATGTTCACAGCCAGCATGGCCGGCACCAATGGTACTGCTAACCAATACCTACAAATCCTAGCAGTATAACCAACCACCACTAACTAGATCATTACACTATAATATATTATTTACAATTAACACCGTATCGGTGGGGGTCGCTTCGCCTACCACTAACTAGATCATATGTGTGTGTGTGTGTGTTTGTGTGTGTGTGTGTGTGTGTGTGTGTGTGTGTGTGTGTGTGTGTGTGTGTGTGTGTGTGTGTGTGTGTGTGTGTGTGTGTGTGTGTGTGTGTGTGTGTGTGTGGTGTGTGTTTGTGCGCGCGCGCGCGCGTGTTCCTGTGCATTTTATGTATACAACCAAATGTCTTTATTCTATCACGAATAAAAATATGACAATTTGGTTACGGCTAAGACTGCTTTATGATAAAACAAACAAGTAGATTTTATTTTTTTGCAACTTGTATATATATACATATACTATATAATATACTACATACATATTACATATTATGATTGTAATTGGGTCGTTAAGTCATTTACCTTTCCGTGTACTCTATTTTGGGGACTTCCGGTGGTGAATTGATTTGAATTTGGTGCAGCAAACTTGCGAAAATATAAGGATATTTGATCAAGATAAGTGATATTATTCAGCGTATAGCATACATAACGAAATTATAGATATATATTAAGCAATATTTTTTTTTTAAAGTTAGCTAGAGGGAGTAATCTAGGGTAGATTAAAAGTAGGCGATTTGCGAGCGATAATTGGGGACGTTAATGTAATCGGAACGTTGTTTACAAAGTAGGTCACTGGCGAAGTTAGCGTACCGTGAACGACAATAGAATAGCGTTATTTGAGATAATCGGTGTAGTTAGATTAGTATTTAAAACCTGAAATAACAATCTTTTAAAGTGTATAATAGTACACAGGAAACAGTCTTTGTAAAGACTACCTTGTATCTAAGCTTAACTTGAATACATTGTCATCGACATCGTAACTAGGTAAGGCACGGTGTGTCACTGTGTGTTAACAAATATAACTAACTATAACTTAAACAATCTGGTGTAAATTGTACACAGAAAAGTCTTTTCAAAGACTACATAAAAACTACTTTGAACATAAATAAATTCTGATATGGCACCTTGCAAGCGGCAACTCAGGGCAAAACGACATCTAGTTTGCAACGACTGCCAGAGCTGGGTGGATTTTGCGTTGTCTGGCTGTCCAAAATCATGGGCAGAGACCAAAGATGACGGATTCACATTTCGGTGTATGGGGTGTTTGAGGGTGGAATATCTGATGAAGGAGGTGTGTAAGTCGACGGACATAGTGAAGGAGATGGAGGCGAGACTCAACATAGAAATAGATGGAGCAGAGAGGGATGGCGCGGAGAGAGTTGAGAATTCTACAACACGGAAGGAGCAGAGTTGTGACACGGAGACTGAAGAGAGGAGACTGAGAGGAAGGAAGGTGACCGGTGTGAAGGAACAAGACATTGAGAAAACAGAGGGACGGAGGAAAAGTGTTCAGCAGAGGAAAAGAAAACGGGCCAGTGGGGATAGATCAGCAGGTAGTCAGACTGTAGAGAACGAGGAGAGACACGACAGCGATACAGGTGGTGAAGAGGTAGATACCACAGAGGCAGTTGGTAAGACTGTGAGACAGAAGACTGATGGAAGAAGACATAGTGTTCAGGAAAAAACAGAAAACATGACAGGCGTGAAGGTGACAGGGGAGAAAGTGACCGTAGTGAAGGAGGTAGCCGGGGAAAAGGGACGGGAGAGGAGAGAAGAAAATGTGATGGGAGGAAAGAAGAAGGGACGAAAGGAAGTGAGAGTAAATGTGCTAGAAGAGAAGATGACAGGAAGAAAGGGGACAAGAGAAAACGCGACAGGAAAGAAGGGAATGGAAGAGAATGTGACAGGAGAGAAGACGACAAGAGGAAAAGACAACAACCAGACATATGCAAACCGGAGGAGCTACTCCGAGGCAGTGATTGAGGGGGCAAGGAGAAAAGAGAGAGTGTTTATGGGCGATTCAATTCTGAGAAAAACAGACAAGACTATATGCGAGGGAAGGACGTTGTTGTATGTCTACCGGGGGCTAGGATAGAGCATGTGACCGAAAGGTTAGAGAGTCTGGAACAGGTTATTCTCTCAGGAATTTTGCCAGTAATGGGAGGAAGGGGGGAAAGATACAGAAACTGTAAGAGGATGGCGATCAACGCACTAGTTGAGCAGATGTGTGAGGAAGAGGGCGTGGGATTCCTAGATTTATGGGGGTATTTTGTTGGGAGAGAAGATATGTACATGAGAGATGGCCTCCATCTAAGTGGAAAGAGGGCAGCAGTATTCTCAGAGAATCTGCTGCGATCTGTTGACAGTGGGACAGGTTGCATCTATTTAAACTAAATTCGCAGGGGGGACTCGCAGAGAAGCCTGAAACTGGAGGCATAGATAAAGGCAGCAAAATAATTCAGCAAAGAACAGTCTGGAAAACTGTTCTGAAGCTGGGTATAAATGTGTTTGTTTAAATGCAAGGAGTATAGTAAACAAAAGAAATGAACTAAACATTATGGTAGAAGATATTGACCCTCACATAATAGGTATAACCGAATCATGGGCAGCCACCGATATATCAGATGCCGAATTGGGACTGACAGGATATGTAATGTTTAGGAAAGATAGAATAGGAAGAAGGGGAGGTGGAGTTATTTTATATATTAAAGAATCTATCCAGGCTTATGAAATAACATTAGACAGAGAAACAGATTGCGAAGAAGCTGTTTGAGTTACAGGAAAGTCAACGTTAACGGTTGGATTAGTTTATCGAAGTCCAAACATAAGCATAGAAGAGAATGAAAAAATACAAAACGCTATAAGAGAAGTGAGCAAACGGGACTGTGTTATTATGGGGGATTTTAACCATGGGCATATAAAATGGAAATCTCTACAGAGTATGGGTAGTGAGGACCACAAGTTATTAGTTTTAGTACAAGATAGTTTCCTTTCTCAACATTTGCTAGAACCAACCAGGGGAGAGAATGTGTTAGACTTAGTTTTGTCCTCACAGAATGAATTAGTTGACAATGTTAAATTATGTGAGCCTCTGGGAAGTAGTGATCACAGCCAGATACATTTTACCATCAAAGTAAAATCAGAAAGAAATAATAGAAAGCAGTTCAGGAGAAATTTCCACAAAGGAAGATATAAGGAAATGAGGAAATATTTAGCAAAGATAGACTGGAATAATACACTGAAGAATAAGACAGCAACAGAATTGGAATATCTTAAAGAATGAAATAGAGCACTGTAGATAAATTTGTTCCCTTCAAAAAACAAGGAAACGGACCAGAAAGAAATACTTATCGAAAGAAGCCATTAGAAAAATTAAGTATAAACAAATGATGTGGAAGTCATATAGACGTACTGGCAATGACGAAGACTACAACATTTATAAAGAAGCACTAAACCAAGCTACAGCTGAAATTAGAAATTCAAAGAGTAGCTATGAACATAAATTAGCTTGTAATATAAAACATGACAGCAAGAGTTTTTATGCGTATGTTCGAAGCAAACAGAAAGTTCAGGATAAGGTCGGTCCCCTAGAAGATAGTGCTGGAAATATAATATCAGAAGGATTCT